>VXBJ01006753.1:1096556-1492475 GCA_013400055.1 Nycticryphes semicollaris
GATGGAAGGAAGGAAGGAAGGAAGGAAGGAAGGAAGGAAGGAAGGAAGGAAGGAAGGAAGGAAGGAAGGAAGGGAGGAAAAGAAAGGAAGAAAGGAAGGAAAAGAAAGGAAGGAAAAGAAAGGAAGGAAAGGAAGGAAAGAAATGAAGGAAGGAAAGGAAGGAAAGGAAGGAAAGGAAGGAAAGGAAAGAAAGGAAGAAAAGAATTAAAAACCACTGGGAGGTAAACTACACCGAAGAGCGGCCTCTCTTCATTGCTTTCCAGCATATAGGGTCTTGCAGGCTTTGTTCTTTCCAACTCCAAACAAAGAAAAAGCTCAAAAGAAGCAACATAGAGAGGAGCAGCGAACTTTCCATCTACTCGGTGAAAACCAAAGCGTATCTGTGTGCACACAGACTTGTAGCAGCTCTGAGTCTCTGGAAGGTTAAAAGTCTCTCTTGAAAAAAAAAGGAAGATCAACGACTTTGCTCAAAAATAACCGGGAGAAGGCCCACAATACTACAGCCTGTCTGTGCTCCCAGGGGGACCATCAGAAGGTCTGCTGTTAACTTATAATTAGATCTCATACTTTTAAAAACAGGATCCACTCCAGTAGAATTTTCATTTGCCTACAGGAAGAGCACCTTCCACTCTCCAATTTTGTAGTTTGTGCAGCAATATCAAATGCATAGTATTTGTGGTACAGGCACGCACTTGCTAAAATATTTGCAAAACAGCTCTGCTCCATCCAAGACATCACCGGGGTAGGCAGCTACATCCAGAGGTTCACAGTTTCCTTCTGTGTTTGCTCACTGATGCATCTGTGTTGCCACAAACTGAGGGCTGGGAGAAATCACAGCACAGAGCACACCCTCTGCTTCCCAAGACCCCAGTCCATGCCCCTCTGTAACACCACACCGTCTTATTTTATCGAATTCTCTCTCACTAGCAAAGGTGCTAACTTAAAAAAAATTACCTAAGTGTTCCCACAGTCAAAAGCCATTCAGAATTACCATAGCAATTACTGAACCTGCTCTCTAAAATACTGCTAATGATATCACAGAAAATGACTTTTCCTGCTCTTATCAAACTTTGTGACCTCTCTGCTCATTACTTTGGCATAACAATCAATTCTTTTCCCCACTATCAGCAGTCATAGGGATGGGGAGGGCGACAAATGCTTGACTGGTGGGTAACCTCTGGAAATCAGTTATGAATTCTAGTAAAGTGCAATTATTCATAATTCCTACTCATCCCAGCGCTATTGCTCAGAGACCTGAGTACTTGTCATTGATTACGGTGTTACCATAGCTACTTACTGGCAGCTTGCTGGTGGCCTGAACCATACAGAGGACTGTAAACTGTATAAAACCTCTGGCTAAGCAGCATTCTTATGCAGTCTAAAAATAAACCTGGAACAAGGGCAAAGATTTATAGGAGGTGTGAATGCTCTCCCACAGCCTCCTTTTTGAATTTCTTTGTGAATGTGATTTTTCTTTTGACCACACCAACATATCAAAGAGGTCCATCAGGAATTCTTCACTAACAGGAAAAAGCCATCAGCTAAAAATGTCAACCTTGCAAGATTGCCCTTGACGAGGGACATCTTTGATCTGACAGTAATTTGCTTCAGAGCTTCCCTTGTATCAGCAGGACATAGCAAACTGCACCTCTGTAAATTGGACTGGTACCCAGTGAGTGGCTGCACTGCTGGTGGAAGTGAGGCAGAGGAGGGAGCCTGCCCCAGGCCATGCATCCTGGTAGGGTCTTGCATCAGCACTTGGAGCCAGCAGGAAAGAAGGGAAGCAAAGAGACCACATAGCTGAAATCTGGAGCCAGCAAGGCGGCCATGGCAGAGGAGGAGGAGTACAGCAAGAATGAGGACACTCAAAGCAGCCCTTGCAACGTAGAGAGTCAAGCAATCAAAGGATTCTGACCTGTCAGAAGCAGAAAGGCATGTGTGGAAGGACCAAAGTATTTTGCCCAGAAAAAGACAGAGAGTCACTGAAATAGTACAGGGGATTAGGCTGGCCTTCCTTCATCTTCTGATCAAGAAATTTTGCTGAACTTTTCTGGAGTAAAAAGTATTTGTCTTCTTGGTAAGTGGACTGAAACACCTGGGCACCCAGCCACATGTTCCTGTCCAGATGGAAAGGTAGAGAAGACTAAGCCTTGGCGCTTTTCCTTTATCCTCCCACTTACCTTCTGAGAAAATCAGTATTTCTAATTCAAGTTTTAAAACCAGCACACCTAAGCCATAACCTCTCCTTTTTATTTATTTGTTCCTTGCTGTATTAAATCAATGCATTGTTATCCTAAGTGTGACTCCATCGTCTCACTGGTTCACAAGATTTTTCATGCCTTGGTTCTCTATGACTATTTACATCATGGGACACCATGGGCTGCTTATGATAAAAGGCTCTTTGGAATTTGTTACCCCACTTGGGTTAAGTCATTCCTATCACTTCTCATTGCAACCTTCCTTCTATCAGTTCTCTCCTGTCTCTCTTAGCAAGATGTAGTTGAAAAACTGCATTATGTTTGCATTTGGAAAGAGCACTCGAATGATTACACTTTAGAGTATCTTTGGTAACCCCACTGCAACAGGAACATGTAGATGGGCAAAGACAAACATCTAGACAGGCAAAGAGCAGAATTTAGCAGTGGTTTAAAAGCTGTCATAATTTTATTTATTACAGCAAGGATGAGGAACAGCAAAAGAAGTTGTCCAGCTGAGTACTTTCCAAAGCACGGCAGTGATTTAGGAGTTTATTTCTTGCAGACTTCCAGTCAACCTTGAACTCCCAACTCCTTAAGTCACTGCAGAAAATGAGATGGATGTGCTGTGGTAGTCAGGAGAAAGTACTGGTCCACTAACAAACACTTCTGGTGATGTCTGAGAGCCCAAGCAATCCCAGTCAAGGGGCCTTTCCTTAAAAATCAGTGGGTGCTTAAGTGCTTTGTTGGAGTGTCGCCCAAGCACTTCCCAATGTATTCTGTAATTAGATACCAGCCGTAGCAATTTACAGTTAATACTTCCTTCATTCCAAGAAACTCTAACCAGCCTTTGACACTTGGAGCCAAATAGTGACATTAGCACGTCACAGGCAAGGATGCACTACCATCAAAGCAAGACCGTGCCCACTGTCCCCTTACTACACCTTCGCAGCTTTCTTCTCGGCTGGATGCTGACAACAGACCGAGCTGCAACGGAACATTCAGTCACGTGCGCGTCTATGCAAGGCTGAAAAAGCCAGAACGTCAGGAGGACACGTGAAATCCTCCTTGGTGCAGCCCTTGATTTTGGCCCTGTCAGCAGGAGAGAGTTCCCTTCAGAGAAGTCCCAGGGAAAAAGTGAGGCTATAACAAGCCTATTGACTTTCAATAAGGCGTAGGGCATGCTCTCAGAAAATGGTTGGCTGGAGCTGCAGTCTGGAGACAGAGGGAAAGCATCCGGCGAAAAACCTATGAGCTAACGATGGAAGAGATTAACATGAGACTAGTCACTTCTATTATTTCTTTTGAGAAGAAAAATTACCAGAAAGTGAAGACATCAAAATCTATGAAGGTGTCCCATCAAGGCACACCCTTATATGTTTCAACCTGACCAACAAAATTACTTTGGGAAGAAATTAAGAAATCCTCCCTTTCTGGCAGCCCTGACACTGTGCAGTAAAGTGCCAGGGTGTGGAAGGCAGCCCTGTGTGGGCCTGGCTGCCCTGCTCGGGGAGCCCACAGCACCAGCACAGCACCAGCACAGCACCCAGCACCCTGCCAAGGGAGGGAGCTGGGTACCACCACGCTCCCCACTTCTCTGCACTTCTCCTGATCACACTACGAACTGTGGCAACCGTGTGAGGGAGGGCGATTACTGTAATTGATAGCCGAAACTTAGCCTCATTAACATCTGTCTTACACTACTGAGTTCGGGAAGAATTTAAAGCGTGCATTTGACCTCTGTGGTAGCTAACGATGGTCTAAGCTGGCCAGGCATAGCTCACATTTAATATTACCGTGACTCTAAATTCGCATTATGAACTGTCATCAGGTCTCACAATGCACAACCAGCAAATGACTCCAGATCTGCATGAGAAGCGGTGCCTGTCTCAGGGCAGACAGGTACGCTGAAGAGAAACACATCGCTGGATACATTTAGGACTGGCAATTCCAGGCAAAGGCTGATGATGCCATGGCTAATCATTTCCATGGACCAGCTCAGGATGGATTAGACCTGATATGGGAAACAGCCCTTCAGGCACCTTTCATACAGCACGCCAAGCGTCAAACCCGAGGCATCCTGCTGTTGTCTTGGGAAGAGTCTTTGACTGCTCTTGCTTCGTATTTGCTACTGCAGAGCTTGGCTGGCAACCCACAAGTATTTCCTTTGTACGTGACAGGGAGCTTGATGTCAGATCATTTTTCTCTATTCCAGAGATGATTGTCACTCATTCCTTCCATTGCATTGAACCGGTTCCTTAAATGAGCATTTCCCAGCCAGCCCTCTGAGCCCAACTGTGAGCACTGCCTATGCAGACATAAGGAAACAGGAAAGGCTTCTCAGTTGGCAGACCAGAACCTTGGAAGAAAAATGATGTACTAACACAGAAAAAGGTCATAGATCAGAAAATGGGACAATAAGAAAACAAAAGCTTCTCAGCTGCACATCAGCCTGCTCATGGCAGCCCTGTGAGCCTGAAGGCACTAACGGGAAAGAAATTTTCTTCTGCCTGAACCTTCATTCCTCGATAGCAGCATTTACTCTATTTGTATCTGATCCGACGGAAACGTGTGAAGTCCCCTGTCTATCAGAGCTGGTCTTACAGCCCATTGGAGTTGCGCTGTGCTTTGTGAAGAACTGACACTACAGCCACACAGGCCATTCAGTGCATCTCCAAGGAAAGAAAAATCTTCCCTGCTATCTCCTGCCTTCTCTCCTGTCTGCATAGTTGCTAAACTCCAAAAATGAGTTTTGCTTGCAGACTTTCATATACTGAGTTTGGAAATGGATTAGGCAATGCATTTAGAGATTTCTGACAGCTTTACCCTTCAGGAAGAAATGCAAACAAAATTAAAGCTGCTTCATGAATCTTTAAAGTATTTAATACAAGATACGTTCTTCCAATGAACCACTGGGATGGAGATGACTGTGGGTTTCTCTCCTTCACAAACTTGATGAAATTGCTGGGCATGAAGAAACCTCTTCTGCAGTTCTAGCACAAAAAAAAGAAAAAACCCATTATGCTCCATACCTTGAAAGCTGCAGAATGCTGTGTTCAGGTTTTATAGCTGCAGCAGGGGAAATAGGCAGAACGGCACTTCACTGAGTACGTCATCAATGAAAGCACAAAGATAAATATTAAAAAGATTATTGAATCCTTGCTCATTAATACTAGCAAATACTACTTTTAATCACCAGGTCAATGTTTATTTTGAACTCAGTTAAACCAAGGCTCCGAGCAATCTTACACACATGGTTACTTTTTAGTACCTAAGTGCTGCTCTGGCTTCTGCAGACACAGAGGATTTACAACAGCTAAACCACTACATTTAAAGGTAGTTCAATGCCTGATTTCTTTCTCCAGAAAACCACTGAGCCTTTGCAGCTAGTGCTAGATGTAATAGTAACTTTTCAGATAAGTAAATAAACTGCATTGGCACAACAGTGAAAATGTGACAAGCTGCAAACATCTCCTTCCTCAGCACAGGATTCAACCACTGACCAGTCCGACAGGCTGCAAAACTGATTAGCTTCATGGATCATGAATCTGTCAGGCAGAGGGCTCCAACTCCTTCCTAATTAATTCTCCTTCTCAGTAGGTGTTAACTGTATTATGCCATAACATTCTCTTTTTATTAAGGATGGATTTTTCTGCCCTATCCAAAAGGCAAAAACCCCCACAAACAGTAGATTTTTGAGTTCAATATGACTTGGTCTTACTTTCTCCCCCTGTTTTGCAGCTCAAGAACAGGATTTGCTAAGAACTGTGCAATATAAATACTCACAACTGTGAACAAGGGAGCAGTGGTACAGAACATTGATGGTCTGCGTACCTTGAGAGAAGCAGCCCATTGTTTTTACAACTAAGGTAAAAGAGAACTAAGAGTTGTTTTCAGAACAAGCCTAGAAACTATGGTGATACCAGAAGTTACCTTTTTCCATGGCTATTTCTTCACAATCTGTGTTGCTTTATGGAACAGACTCCACTTTGGTTTATCATATGGAAGAAAAATCAACACCTTCTCCTTTTTCCTGAATTTATCTGGGGAAGTGCAGATACAAGATACGGTGCCATTCTTATTGGTAGACTAGGCAGCTCCAAAACTAACAACAACAGTGACGAATAAAGGATTTGGTGGACGAATTTCCTCCCCTGAGTGACAGCTAAAGAAATCGAGACAGTTTTCGTTCCACCTCTGCAAGTACCGTAACACTCCTGTCAGTATTTGGACATTCTGCATTAACACTGATTTCCAGTATTCGTCCACTTTTGGGTCCTCAACAAACAAAAAGTTTGCCAAAGCAAAAAAAGCGAATTTTGAGGTCTTCTGTCTGATTCTTCTTGAAAGAACAAACTGAATGAGAGTTCTGCAAGAACTAAATGTAATGCTGAAGAAACAACTGCCCTTTCTGCTGTTCGACAGATCATCTTCTTAGTAGGTGTTATTTAAAACACTCCTCTGTCAGGACTTTACAGTCTGTAAATGGTCAGCTTCCCTGAATAACTTCTAGCGTACCTCAATCTTGAAGTCAGGCCTTGGCCACACTACATGGAGCAGGTCCTCAAAAGTAATCCCTGAAGCAGAAATTCATTGAAATAAAGACACCTCCTTAACTGTTCCTCAGTACAAACCGAGTTTTCCTCCTCCCACAGTATTTCAGTGCTTTGTATTAGAGGGGAGTCAGGGTAAGTCAACTAAAATGATCTGTCATGCAGCTTTTCTGGTACACAGTGCTCTATTTGGCTTAATTTCTCCTCCCTTCTCTATGACAAATTACTTTATGCATACGGTAGAAAGCCCCGAGAACTGTCAATCAGTGGTGATAACACAATATATGTGCATTGTTAACATACGCAGCGTGAAGACAGCACCACCTGCAAAGAATAGTAACCCTTACATTTAGGATTATTAGGCTCTTCAAAAGTAGCTGCCACAAACGTAAAATAAGAGGCCCTGTATTTCAGTGAACTATTTCTGCCTTTCCTCAGGCAAACAATACCAGGAACATGCCATCATGTCTAATACTCACATTGATTTATACATACAGAAATGATAAAACTAGTTCCAATCACTTTTAAAACAAGCCCCTTTATTAACGTGAAAAATGGCTATAAGCTCAGATCCTTCTGTAGTGAAAAGTATTTGCCTTTTTTTGGTAACTTAACTTGAGTCACTAATATGTTTTGAAATACCATCTGTAAGAAATTACCACTGTATCCCCCGGTGTGCCCATTCAGATCTGCCTGTGGCTCTATGCGTGCTGCATCATAAAGCATTAGGCTGATTGGAAATTAATGGAGAAGCTGAAATCTGCTTTCCAATGCTTTTCAAAAACCCCCAAAGAAATTGTATCCCTCTTGCGACTTTCTTTTTAGTGGTGCTGCACTTAAATTTAAGGAAGAGACCAACTAAATTCCAAGTGACATGTATTCGGCCTATTTTTAGGTGATTAAACACTAATGGCTCATTTAGATTTGTCAAGAGATTCTCAAGATTTCTGGAAGATCCTGGTCCTTGTTCCGATTTGATTTTTAGCTTGCATCCTTTAAAAGTAAAAACTAGACGAGTTGTTTTAAAAGAAATAAACGTAAATGTGGTCTTGCACAGTTCTGCTTTGAGACTGGAGATCTCTTTGAACCTGAAGTCAAGTGAAATATCAAAATCAGCAAAACCAATGAGCCGACACTAAATAAAGGCAAAACTAAAGGCATTTTGCCAATTCACAATAGCAGTGCTTTGCTTCAAAGTTCTTACCAGCAAAATATACTCAGAAAACACTACCTTTTGTGCAACTTTTTGCAACTTAATTCTGGGAACTATGCTGTCTATGGAAGAGAGAGAGGATTTGCTCATCTCAGCGCCTTGTCAAAGCTAAGACCTCGTATTTCAAATGGGGAAAGTTCACAAAGAGCTATTTAAGAAGCCAGAAAATGTTTTCTAGGGTGCATTTACAAAACTGGCTGCTACCCTGTGGCACCACTTCTTGTTCCTGCCACGAAGGTCTCCAGCCAGCAATGCGCAGTCAGCTATTTAGCTGCATTTCTAACAGGGATTTCTAGCAGATTTCCCATTAGGAAGCACACTTCCACTCAAGGTGATGCATCAAGATTCCAAAAAAAGATCTTTATAGCAAAGGAAGAATTAATCCCAGCATGACTGCAGGGATTTGGAAGGTAACAGTCCAGATATCCAAAAGTGAACTATGTATCTTAAGATCCCACCTCTGCCATTGTACCCCAATTCCATGCCAGATGTAAGGGAAAATAGTGAAGTGGATGAAATCAAGGGAATAATTTTCAATAAATAATGTATAAGAGTAAATTCACCATTTTCCATTTGCACACGAGAGCTTGCTGTACCCTTGAAGCTATTTGTTATTCAGATAGTAATATGTAAATACCGAAAGTTATCCTTGGCTATTAAAAAATTTACTGCAAGTACTTAATATTAAAAATTCAATGTACTTTTGTTTGGTTTTGACTATCTCAATCCTTCAGCTGGTGCTGCTGGTGATGGACTGAGGCTGAGTATCAGAGTGCTATCTAGAAATGTAGGGCAATAAAAAAGTTCTCAAGGTAACTGCTGCAGAGCTCTTCACGGATTTCATTACAGGTTTGCTGTCACGTTGCAGTGTGGTGGTAGGAGGAGGAGGATAGAGGAATGCAATCATTTTCTACTATTACTTCAGCTAACAATGTTTTTTATGGTCTCAGGAGGACATACAACAATGTTTGGCAAACAATTCTTTCTTTAATGCGCTCCAGTGTATTTCACAGGAGACCAGCTTTAATATCTGGTCAAATCTAGTTATGCAGCAGAATGTTTCTTTCTACCTGTGTACAAATACAGGACAGGTGGAGGAGGAGTAAACAACCAAACGGGAGGTCAGTCATAAAATGAGTAAACCCAGCCCCTCACTGCCTTCCAAAACAGCAGTGAGAAGCTCTTAACGTTGCCCTGTCCCAGCAGTTTTAAGGCCGGTTGGAGCCTGGAAAGGTAACGCTTCCCTGGCACTCCCAGCACCCGGTGTGCTGAGGTGGTGCAGAAGCTGATTTGACTAACCAGCAATGGCCTTGAAATGTTTAAACACTAGTCACAAGGTTTTTCCTCTTGCTTTAAATGATCAATTTCTATCAAGAGTGAAAACAGACCCAGTTTATGGTATGCGGGAAGAATTATGGTTGAAATAGAGCAGTGTTCCAAGAACAAATGCATAAAGAACATTGATTTAGCACTGAAAATGGGAGCATTAAATCCATGATGTTTGGATGCTTTATATGGGATGGAGCAGAGAGCCTGGTGGTCGTAGCAGCGTGTTTATAAAAAGGCACGTCTCTGAGTCAAGCAGAGAGGACAAATGAAGGTGCATGTGCTGTATGTATTTCCCTCAGTAGAGAGGGGCTGGAAACTGCCCGACAAACTACAAGCCTCCTTAACAAGAGATGATGGAGCGCATCCAAAGATCTCAACAGGAACCTGCAGGATAAATCATTGGGAAAAACCAGCTCCGTGAAAACCTAAGAGCAGTCAGATCCTTAAGTGCAGACGGGACTTGAATCCTCTTTACACCCTTCCCAGTGATACTTGCATGATTTTCTTTGTGTATTATAACTACTTATGAACTGTCCTATTCAAGTAAAGCAGTTAAGCGTATCTTAACTTCACTGGGGTTACTCATACACTTAAAACTAGGAAAATATTTAAGTGCTTCATTGGACTGGAGCCTAATTGCACTTTTATAGATTTTGTTTAAATTAAAGGCTAGCTAGAGGTGAACAGCACAGTATTCAACTATTCCATGCATTTAGAAGTTAACAACAGTTTCTTACCTTCTAATTATTTCGGGCACTTCAGAAAACTCTTGCCTTTTAATTTAATTTTGGTTACATTTAGAAATAAAAACATTTTAAAAAAATCCAGTCACATTTGACTTACTGTCTAGCACCCAGCCAGTATCTAGGGCACACACTTCATAGCAGCAAAACACTTCAACGTATGGGGATTTTTTATATTTATGAGCTCTTATCCTAATTCAGAAAAACAGGTCAGCATATGCTTACTCTTCACTCAGGTTGACAGAAATTAGGCACACGTCCTAGACCAGGCAACGTACTGAAGTACGGTTGTGAATTTGAGCGAGCCAAGGGCGCACGTCAATCTTTTCCCGCCTCTCAGGAGCTATGGCCATTGGAGCACTTCAACATTCATGCATCGCTCCTGCCCAAATCTGCTGGTTGAGAACCATTTCCTTTTCCCTCTGTGTTGTTCAGTGTTTTTGCCTACTTGCCCATAGTCATTTTGAAGTTACATCCTCGGTGTTTGCAGGCTGAAATTAACTTGCCATCAGAAAGAAAGCTGGAAGCGAGTGCTCTGCACTGGGGGAACAGATTATTCCCATTAACTGTCTGCCCAGCAGACTGAAGCTGTGAACACAACCATGCCCTTCTTCATCCCTCATCTACAGACAGACACATTCAATCTGTTTCATCTGGACTATTTGCTCAAACCTGTACTTAGAGAAGCGTCCACCTCACTGCTTCCAGAGATTCCCAGATCTGTCAGGCAAAGGAGCCAAGTGCTCCTCCACAAGCAAACAGATCACAAATTCCCTGCCTCCTGGGTACGTGTGGGTTAATAACACCACGGCATTACGCCAATGAACTAGCTGTAGGTCATGCATTTGTTTTCAGGCGGTGCAGAAAATATAGGAGCAAAGCTTCAATGTCATTTTTATCTTGAGTTTAATGTAAACTGCACCGTGACCCTCTGGGAGAACTGTGTCCTAATGAAACATCCGCGAAGGGGAGGAAAGCTTATTGCAGGTGCTGAATGAGACAACTGTGCACTTTGTGGATGGAAATAACTAAAATTTATGCCTTTCCTCTGGAATTTTAGGGGTACAGTCTAATTTAGCAACAGCACCCAAGGGTATTTTAGTGCGCTGTTTTAATTATTATTGCTGCTATTAATATTCTACCATTAGTCAAGTCTGAACTACTGTCTCTGCCAGAGAGGTGTGTTTCATACTACCCCAGAGGCTGCCCAGTGCTAGGTCAATTCTGAAGAC
The DNA here is from genome assembly GCA_013400055.1 of Nycticryphes semicollaris. Classification (NCBI taxonomy): domain Eukaryota; kingdom Metazoa; phylum Chordata; class Aves; order Charadriiformes; family Rostratulidae; genus Nycticryphes; species Nycticryphes semicollaris. The sequence continues at coordinate 1,107,822 of VXBJ01006753.1, forward strand.
AAAATACATAAATGCAGACTAACAAGAGACTGAAAGTGTAGAATAAATAATATACTCATCCCTTGGAGCAAAGAAGAAAATAAACTAATTAAGAAACTATTTGACAACCTGAAGGCATCTCACACAGGTGAAATACAACTCCAGAGGGCTTCGTTTCCAGAAGCTGAGAAACGGGGAGCTTTGTGCATAAGCAGTACACAAAGCTGAAAACTCCGGTAATTTAAAGCTGCCTAATGCCTCACTGATAAATCTTGCCACACCACCACCACCACCACCAAAAATTGTAGATGCGCTTCTCAGCCCAAGGGGATTTGGATGCTGCCTGATGTCTGCCTAACGGTAGTCCTCATTTTCTCTGTTTAATTCAGTCATCCAAGGAGAGGTGAGTCTCTGTGCGGGTCAGCCAGCTCTGCTGCCCTCCTCCACTGAATGGCTTCTTGTCATTGCTTCAGTGATCCCTACACTTAGGGATAGATTATAAATCTCTACAGAAGACAAAGATTAACGTTGCCTTCTCTTCTGTAACTACTATTAACCTTTTGCTGAGCAATGGCCTTCCAGCTTGCTTTCTGGGGAAGGAAGATAGGAAACACTGATTCGGAGTACTTTCCAGGTGTTATTTTCATGTATGTGCTAATTCATACACCATAGGTGGTCACAATAATTTAGAGAGGATTCTTAACCTAAGACATTGCAGCCCATACCAAGTTTCTTTGCAAAGAGTAACTTTGCCTCAAATATTTATTAACTATAGGCATAGGCTACTCGTCTTCCTAAGACAGAGCATTTACTTGCATGCTGAATGAAAAAAACCTCTAGGAACCCAGAACACGCCATGCGTTTCCTCAGTGGCCCTGCCTTTACAATACTTCAGCTACTTAAAAGTCCCACGACAAGTTTTGTGTGAAAAAATGCAATTTCCCAGTTGATTTTCACCAGTGGTCACAAAACTATTCCTCTCAATGCACAGAATCATCAAGACTCAGAGAGATTGGGAATCTGATTTTACACCGCATTTTACACCCTAATCTCCTGCTATAAAACACAGAGTGGGTTTTTCACCACCTTGGAGTTCTGAGGCTTAGTGACACACACTGCATGATGCTTGCTTCACAAGGGTTCTTTAAACGTGCATGAGCAGCCAAGAAATAGAGACAGCAAGGATCACTTTGTTTGCTTTACACAGGAGGCATCAAGGCACAGGCCTTGAGCTTTAGTTAAATATGGCTCCTCAAGCATCACGTCATATTTAAACAGAAATCCCCAGGTGGGAACATTCAGATGCTCCAGGATTTCTTGTGGACAAAAGGACGCAGGACAAAATTGCACGTACTCAGCTCCACAATGATTTCTTATTAAGACAGCCAGTTGGTTTGGTAGAAATTTATGGAAAAGAGTGCAGAGACTGCACAGCAAACAACTGTTACTGGACCTCCCTTGACTATGGTTTGGGTTTGAGACTACAGCAGAAGGGTTAGAAGCAATACAACAGAAGCCAAGAAGCCTCCAGAAAGCTGGAGGAACAGAAAACAGAGACCTCATTCTTCAACATCATAAAACTATCAAGCAACTGAACTGGCAGATGCTGTTTCAGAGAAACAAACCTTGGAAAGCATCTAGATGAGGCTATCCGAGATAGAGAGCTTACATTTGCTAGCCTGCAACCTGTCAGGTACTTCTGGTTCTGGTGATTTTTAAGAGTCTCTCTCTTTTATTAGCACTAAATTCACTCAAAACAGGAGACATGGGCAAAACAAGCAAGAACTGACACTATTAAAATGAAACACTGCATCAACTTGGAGTTCACAATTCAGTTTTACTTCAGACAGAAGAGTAAATTGTCTGACATTTTGGCCTGTTCATGTTTTTATCACAAAGACACAAACAACAACAACTAAACCCCCTTTATGTTATTTGACCTGAAACCGTGACTTCTTATACTATGAAACCTATCCAAATAAAATAGGAACCAAAACTAGCTGATTTTTAAACTTACACCAGGAAGGCATTTGGAGATAATACATATCTCACATTGTTAGCAGAACTAAATTTGCATATACATTTAAAGAAAGAAAAAGGGAACATCACCTCAAACCATTAGAAGAATTCCTTCAAAGGCATAAGAAGGGTATCAGGTGTAGTGTAACACAGATACATGTAAAGAAACATAAAAAGAAAAGAAATAGTGCTCTGAATTCATTGCCTGACTTGTTCTGCTACTTCTTTTTATCCTGTAATGTGGTATCATGGAGTGTAACATAACATGACAGTTCAGAGCTGTATAGGAATACCCTTTTCTCCCTGGAAGTGATAGCAGGCAACAATCAGCTACAGGCCCAGGGGAGGGAAATGAAAGAAACTTTAAAATGCCACCACACAGCTGCAAGTCATGGCTGGATCTCAGCAGTGCTTCTGCACCACAGATATATATTAACCTGTGAAAGAACAGCATACACAATTTGAAGACAGCTTCCCACCATTGCCCTTAAGGAGGAAATACTTCTGCTATGAAAATATTGTGGCACTCTGATTTCAAGCTCGAAAATTACTATAGTCTCTAAAGCATACTTTTTAATAAAAAAACCAAAGCAACCGAGTCTAAGGCACCCATAAATGTACAGATGACATGAAACACATTTAGTCTTACGATCTATAAGAAAAATTGAGGGATGCAAACCAGCTTTTTGACCATCATTTGTTTTCCTTGCAGCTCAAAACTGCGCTACATCCACAATTTTTCCTCCACAGCTGCTTGGCAGCAACCTTACTCAGGCCGCCCACGCTGGCAGGTCATTCTTCAACATGTGTGGCTAATACATAAATTCCCTGTTGCTTCTGTATGCCTTGGAGCATTTAGCATTTTGGATTGGATTCACCTGAAATCCTACATAAGCTGGCTGTCCTAGGTTCCCGAGGGTGAGACCTCCAGAGGACATTACACACTATCCATCTCAAGCAATGCTACTGTGTCTTCTTCTTCTCTGTTGACTATAAAGGCAGTCAAGTTGATCACCTTAAATTAGATGTCCAATTTTCAGTCAATGTTATGCAACCCACCTTAGGTAATTTATTCATGTATTCCAGAGTACGTTCTGGTGCAGACAAACTGCAGGGAATGGCTTCCAGTCTTACTGCGTTTAAACACAACATTGCAATCAGTTATTTTTCATGCTCCCTAGTTAATCAAATTCAGCCTTCACATTTATTAGTGCTGACAGACATGCAGAACTTGTCTTTGACAATTAATACACACAAAGACACTGCAAAAATGCAACAAGAGGAAAATTACCGCATTTGAACATAAGGTGGGTTTTGGGGAAAGATTGTTCTTTTTCATGATTCTGTTTAATTTAGCCTTGCTGGTCCTCCTTTTATTATCCCATGAACTGGTGTTAATAATGAAGATCTACGTTATATACTTTGTGGTATAATTAAAGTCACTACTTAATTGGAAAGGCTAGCTAGCACTAAACAAAAGGGAATCAATACCATATCTAATGGGAAAAGCCAGAGAAAACTATCGAGTATCAGAAATAACTGCAAGATACTGCCACATGTCCAGCACTGCTGCTATGGAGACAGCATGGAGCGTGGCTCATGGGGAGCCATGTCTTGCAAAAAACTCTCTTACTATCTCCTCAAAGCCGACCCCCAGGTACAACAGAGTGGGAGGCAGAGCATTGGTGTAGTGTGACCCGGGCGGTCTCATGGTCCTACCTCATGGTCATACCCTACTGCTGGTGATCAAGCAAAACAAGTCTGAAAACCTTCCTGATGACCAGATGGCATTAAAAACTGGTTGGAAAGTTTCTCACTAATTCTTTTACTATTATTATTGTTGGGAAACATGGGCACAGTCTTAATCTGTTCCTCAGCCTGCAACTGAGGACCTATTCAAAGACCTAATGGTGACCTGGGATTTTAGAGACTAGGGTGTGAGCCCACATTCCAATTAATATCTCATTATTTATGCAAAACAAGCAGAGCTCCAGAAGAGATGAGGAGAAGACCTACAGTAGCTTCATAAACACGATCAAGTCACAACTGCAGGTCTCAGTGACGACTCCAGAGGTACAGTGCATACACTGAGCACTGGGTGCAATGGCTGGCTGGTGGCACCTAGGATTCACAGGGATCTTCCCCTCCCAGCCAAAGCAGCAGGTCATGTTTTCTCCTCCTTTGCGGGTTTTACACAGTTCTAGTCTAAGGGCTCTACAGCCAAATAGGAAACGCTTCCCAAAATGCAGTGGTAAGCCTTTGGCACACACAGGAATACACAAATAAGGACAACTGGCCTAGAGGTATGAGCAAATTTAGCTTGTCAACTGATAGCCCAAATGAGCTGAGTCAGAATTACATCACCAAACCCCGTGCAGTGGCTGGTCAGAGCCTGGCTCTCTGCAGAGGAAGCAGCACCAGGACTTACCCAGTCCACACCAGTTCCTGCTGCTCTGGGGCAAGTTGGAAAGTCAGCTCAAACTTGAGTAAGTCTCTCTGAAGCTCTGTCGCCAATTGTGCACACCCAGACTGTGTGTGCCAAGGTGCCTGCGCTGGCTGTGGGGGACTGGCAGCCTAAGGACAATGTCCAGCCTGTGAGAACGACATAAAGTCCCAGAGCAATATGTACACCCACACCCCCTTCGCACTGTTCAAAATCCACATCTGGATATTGATTTGGGATTTAATTAAAACACTTCAGTTAGTTTCGTCTCTCACTCAATTTCCCTCCAATAAACAATCCCAATCTGTTGCCCAGGGGTAATTCTGCCTGCTCCATTTTCTGTCTCTGTTTTTCCTTCTCTCTGCTTTGATTTACATCATATACGCAGAGTGGCCAAAACTGTTTTTCCAGATTTTTAGTGTGGATTTTTAGCTTTATTGAGTGGGTGCAAAAAAAAAAAAAGTCAAAAAGTTTCCTATTAAAAAAATAAAGTCAATTGAAATCACAATATTGTGTCTGTACTGTGAGTGTGAAGTAGTGTCACCTGAAAAAGTAAATGCTTAATTTCAACCGTTTCACTTTACTGTGACGTGACATTCATCTGAAAGTCTCAGTGGAAAACAGTGACAGAAAATTCATTATTTTAAAACAAAATTTTTCATAGGAAACCGACTATTTTGTTAGTGTAACCATCTCATTTAAAAAACAGTTTCACAGATGTTCAGTCTGACACAAAATATTTTTAGGTTTTGTTGTTTGTTTGTTCTTTTTTCTGAGTTGCCATTTTCGGCTCATCAGAAATTCTGGTTCCTGAACAGCACTGTCCCAGTTGCAATGTTCCTTGCAAAAGGGCCCATTACACTGCACCCGGGTTAACCTGGGAAGAATCCTAAGAGTCTGTTTCAATTTGAAGACTCTTGTGTTATTTTCTCAGTGGTGCAAAGAACACCCAGTGTCCCCAGACGACATGAAAACTGGGTCATGAGGCAGAGCAAGCTGCAGAGGTGGAGAAAATCAAATAAATCCAGGTCTAGCCCTCTTCAACCCACTGATCCAAAAGCTGATGCTCTTTGAAAGCCATCTGCCTTCCTGCCCTGCTCCTGCAGGGACATCCAACACGGATGGGCAGAGGAACTGGCTGCTCCAACAGCCTCGGGCAGGGGCTCTTGGACCCTTCTCTCATGACAGAGAACTTGCAAACACATATATATGAGAGCTTGAGAGAGCTGCCGCCTGATGCCTCAAAAAACATGAAATCACAGTTAGTCCATGGATCTCTATCACAAAAAAAATGAAAAGGTCAAAATTAAAGGTGAGCTCCCTGCATTGTCAGAAGGCTCGAGCTCACTGGCCACTGAAGGACAGAACGGCAGTTTTCTAGCTTCATATGAGCTATTGTTATTAAACACTTGAATGAACAAATCAGAGGTCTATTTACCAAGTCTGCCCCCTTGATAGCACTATTTGATCAATTCCAGAATCCTTTTTGATAGGTAATTAAAAAAGCTTTTCCTTAGGTATAGAGTGGAGCAAACCATTAATTACACTTCAGAGCCCTAGAGATGCAATTCCTTTGCTATTGTGAAATGTCTATAGCAAGCAACGAAAATGCTCGCCTCTATAAAAGAGCTGAATAAATGAAAGTCATTTCCTTGAGACCTTGATTCCTCTGCTTTTTATGGCTAAAGACTTGAGTTGCCTCAGCATTAATAAGTTTGTTCTTTAGGGCTGAATTTTCTCAATACAAACATCCACGACCATAACACAAAGAAATATCTTCTTTGGCTGATAGAGCCAGCAGACTGAATCCATATATTAGCATGATTGTTACCACTGAACTGCCACAACACACTCAGCATCAAGTTGCACGAAAAAGATCAGTTAAATTAAAGATCCTCACCAAGCGGTGACAATTTCTTGTAAAAGCCAATTTAGCCCTTATGGAAGCTCCAGGATCATATTAACTTTTCTCAAAAGTATGCATAATGCATCACAGCAAGTGGTTTTGACAAGTGTATGTGTGGACGTGTCCTGCATGTAAAGAAACCCCAGAAGTTATTTAAGTTGCAAAGTCAAGTGATAGAAAGTTAGAAAATGCCAGATTTACAGGTGTTCAACCTGTTTAATTCATCCCCTTGCGATCCAGCCGGTGCACCAGAAAGAACAGGGGAATTGATGTTATCCTAAGAGACGATGCTTATGTTTGAAAGCATCTGGTTAGTTGACGCTTCCCAATTTTCCAGGAAGCCACAGTGTAAAACAAGCAGCTTTTGTAAGTTTGGGGGCCTTTCCCCTGCATTTGAATTAAATTCCTTAAGGTTTTGACTTTTTCTACATTCCTTATCTTTAATAAAAGTCAAAATCTACTGTCATATGGGAGTCTAGCACCACCGTCTTCATGCAGGATTGGGAAGGACTGAGTCTGATCCTTTCTTACTGGAGCACAGACTTGTATTTTGTGCTACAGGAGCAAAGGCTGTTATCCCCCCAAGGGGAAGATGGAGAGCTGCTGCTGTTCCTAAAGCCTATTGCAGCACTGGGCTTCAGGAGAGAAGAGCTAAACCTGTTCTCTTTCTCTACTCTCAATTACACTGGACAAATTAAAACACTTGAAGACAGATGACTACGCAGGCGTTTAGGTGGCTGACTCTGGGCACTTCTGTTCTGTAGTGTGGGATCACTATTAGACTCTCAGTTGTGTTGCTACAGATCTATTTTTGACTATTCAGTGAAACGTTGGCCCCTTGACATTATAGTAAGAAAGGCATGCACACAGCCCAGCATGTTTCACAGCCTCCCCATGGGAAGGATTCAAGGCCATTCTACATCTACACGTATTGGTAGAAAGAACTGATACAAGTACATGTGCTCATGCTTTCCTGCACTTATGCATAAGGCAAACATGGATTTACCTCCACTACATACTCAGGTTCATGTGATCACAACCCTCATTTTGAAAACAGAAGAATATAAATGGAAATTAATCCAATAACATTTCACTGTTAAATAACACTTTCCCCAGAGAACCACAGAGCAAGTTCCAGCTTAGCCATGGGCTTCCAAGGGAAAAATAACCTCTTCCTTACATGAGAAGCTTCTCTTTTTTCCATTGCACAGAAGAAATAAGTTATGTTAGTGGGGGCTAGCAAGTCCTGCTGATACTTTACTGCTGGGAAGAGATATCGGGACATTAAACACCCTGAGCTCTCTGCAGTGTATTTCCCATGGTGGTACAGCCCTTGAAGAACTTGGGCACAGTGGGGAGCAGGGATGGGGCTGCAGCAGGGACATGCCAGAGACCTGTGCTACTTCCCTTGCCGCTTCTTCTTGCAGCTTGCCTTTAATATGAGAAATGTTTTTCAAGCCTGATGCTTACTTGTATGTCAGGGGATGAAAATAATTCCATCACAAGCATTATGAATTCCCTTGTAACAGAAATAATCTTGTAAAATTCTTTTGGCATTAATGTAGATTTCATACATTCTGAAAAATTTACTTCAACATTCAGATGGTTAGTAACAGTCAATTCTAACCAGACCACTACTACAGAGTTATTTTTATGTATTCCAACAGACAACAAGATATTGACCATTTTCCACTGAGTACATGAAGAAAAATCTCAGGTTAGTCCCATACTAGGATGATTAGCTGAGTATTTCTAAATATTCATCAATCAATCATACTCAGTCATAATAAATCCTGAGTATTCTGCTTGATGTTGAACTCAAACACATTTCATTTCCACTAGGAGGTCTGTGCATCTCCTCGGAGCACTCAGAGGCCCGGTACTCGGCTGCTTCAAGGCAAAAGTCGCCATTAAGACTTAGATACTATATTATGGAATGACCATCAGCACAATTTTAAAATTAGTCCATTTGGTCCAACAAGAAATGCAAATATCGTTCAAGGTCACACTGGATGAAGTTACAAACTGTTGGGGAGGCTTTGCATTGTTTTATAAAACAAAATTGCAACTTCTCTATGTTACATGTCTCTTGAAACTAAACATAGCTTGAAATATCAATTCACAGTATGGTTTTGAACTGTTTCCCCAGGGTTGTCTGCTTTCTGCACAGAGACAGGGCAAGCGTTCAAGCTGTGGGAGGTGCAATATCGGAGAAGAAGAAGCTGAGATGTATTTATTACACCACGTTAGGATCAAACTATAATTCTGTAATTATTGTGTGAATTGTAATCGCAAGCAAGCTATTTACTGTCATCACTTCAATTTGGCGCACAAACACAACATGCACAGAATCCGCTGTTGTCTCCTGCACTGCCTTAGTGATTCTTATCTTCAAGAAAAGGCTTCTGAGTGAAAAGAACTACCTGCGCTGGCAGCAGCGGGGAGGAAAGCAGAACACAACGTGAGAGTGTGGGGAAAGCACCTCGAGAGCTGCACTAGCCAGCCAGGCTTGCACTTTACTGCAGTGAAAGGACGTGGAGGTGACTCCAATTTAGGAGCCTTCATGGTCACGCTGTCTGACTGTACTCCACTTCAGCGGAACATATTTTTTTAATTTGCTGGGTGGGGATGAAAATACCTCTGAAAAGTAATTAAGTTGCTGAATGTTTACTGAAGCCATACTAGTAGATGGCACAACAGGCTTATTCTACCAGAATAAGACACTGGACAACAATAAGAGGGGAGATCAAAGATAATAATTCTGATTGAATTTCTTTTCAAGTAAGACTAAGCCTGGAATATTACAAGCCCCACATTTACATAGTGAAATCATGTTTACTTTCATAAATTTCGTCTAAACAATGCAGACTTGAGTGCAAATTCTCCTGGTTCATATCTTTAATACCTACCGGTGTGTGCAAATATGTAGATCTGAACATTTTAAATGGAAGCCAGACTGGGAAGAAACTGGTTTAATACTTTGGGAATGCAAATCCAGGTAAGTGGTTTTATTCACAGACTGGCCATTGTCATTGTACGTGGTCTTAGACATTAATTCTAACTTGCTTCTCAGTTTAAAAATGAAAAGTTCTCCTTTTTTAAAAACAAAAAGGTCTGCGAATGACACGAATGTAAATCACAAGCAGACTGTGAAGGGCTCCGCGATGAGAGCCATTATCAAGAGATGCAGAGCTGAGACCATTGGGCAAGTCAGTGAACAACACTGGACAAAACAAGAGTGGTTTTCCCAAAGGCCATCTCAAAGATCTGGAGGTTTAGTTCTCTCCAATAAATAATTAGAGCAGAGTGTCTAAACCAAACAGAAAGTCAAGCTCAGCTTTGCCTTATGGTTATGATGCTCAACTATCACTTGTTAGGTGAGCGTTCAGGCACTGCAGGGTGGGTAAGAAGAGGTTGATGGGATAGGGAGTGAAAACTGCCTCTCAGCCGTAGAGTGAGAGCTCCCAAGAGAGACTGTACATGAGTAGCTGTGCATTTGAAGAGCTCAGAGACCAAAAACACTGCTCAAAAGGACAGCAGAAATTTCTGATAGAAAATGGCAACCAAATGGCAGCCCAAAGGTCCTTTGATGCAAGTGGCTAAAACTCTTCATGTAATAAGAGCTTCTACCTTCTCCAAACTTTCTTTTTCATATCAAATTCAATCTGTAGAGTTTTCCTGTGACTCATAAGTATCTAGAGACAAGTGTTTCAATTCCAGTATCTAGACGTAACTAGAACCACCTCAGAAGTGTGAAAACGGCATAAGGAAGACAGTTCTCCCAGCAACTCAGTTAATCATGCGGTGTGGCCTTATGAGATTCCTAAAATGAGCACGTCAAAAGGCTTATCTGAATGACTCATCAAAGCTTCCAAGTAAAACTGAAAGGGTTTAATCTGAAGTGAAGCAGCACTGCATTGCAAATGCTCTCATGCTTCTGACAGCTGCTGAGCTAGATTCAAACTCAGCAACGTTTGCTTTTGTATTTCCTAGTGGAGGGTTCTCCTTTAATTATCCAGGTGACCACAGCAGCTGATAACAGGCTCGGTCAAACCTCGCTGATTTTTCATTTGAAAAACTTCATGCTGATTTTAAGGGTCTTTGGACCGGATCTGATACACAACTCAAATATTGGCAAAACTACAGACTACTTTTTCCCCAGAATAATTCCATGATGGATTTTTATGACACATCAAGAGAGATGGAGAGATGAGACTATTGGATGAGTCAGTATACTTGCATCAAATGTGATATCAAAGCAGTTGATTCTTTTCTCCTTCCCACTTCTTTTACCTAGGTTTTCTTTTGTACAGCAAGCGTCTAAGAAAACAAATGCTGAGTCAATTCTTCTGAGATTAGATTAATATGTAACACAGCTAATGAAATTTGTACTTAAACTGAAGTTTTGTTTTTGGCAGCTTTAACTGCCTAAAAACCCAATTCAATTGCAATCTACTCACACAGCACAGCTGTTTTGCTTGGCTAAACTTTTCTCACCACTTTAATAATATACTTTTTTATTTAACTTTCAGTTCTGCCTAGAAGCCCCAGCGGGTCTTTTAAAACAGAAGATTATTATTAGAAATTAATTAAGTATTCTTTTCAATTCTGTCTCCTGAGAGAAACTAGGCATTGCTGCTGATCTCCTCTGCATTAAGACATTACTGATTGTCATTCGAAGGATGACAGTGCGGATGTCTCATCTGGAAGATACATAACTCCATAAATATGAAAGATTTGAAAGACATTTAATACAAAATATAATAAATCAGTACAAATATTAAACATATAATTGCAATGTCACACATAACACAGGCATGTGAAGCCTAGAACACTGGAATAAAAATAAACACATATTCCAAAGGAAAAAAAAATAATCTTCTTGCAATTATAGGACCCTGATGGATTACACTTAGTCCATGTTTCAGCACGTTGTAAACCCTGACAAAACAATTCTAAGAACATCAAATGCAATTAAAGAAAAGGCAATTGATTTGATGGGTATTTTTTTAAGTGACCGGTGTCTACGAAGTGTTTGTTGTCACTTTCCTCCCCTCTTCCATTACACACAACTTCAAGAAGCAGAGACTGAGGTTCCCACCCCTGATGGTGGGCTCAGCTGGCACTACCTGGCTTTTCCTTAAAGAACCAAACCCAAATGAACCGTCTCCAATATCCTGATGTAGTTTCTGATCTGAGACCTTGAAAGCGCATATTAATGCTTTACTCACAGAATTAGCTATGCATTTAACATGACAATTCATGCTCAAGATGGCAGTTGGTCCTCTTAATTTTCACTAAACTCAGGGAGGTATATGTATGACCAACTGTTGTCATACTCTATCCAGGAAGGGAAGTGAAGAGCAGAACGCCACCACAGTTTACCAGAACAGCAATCAATCACTTACTCTTAATAAACATGTAGAATTCAACTTACTTTTTTGGTCTGTAGTCAGGAATGGACCTGTCCAGTGATATCCTGTCACTGAGTTGGGCATTGTAACCATATTCTTCATACTTCGTCTCCGATTCATGGCTATCATCTCTCAGGGTAGCAGCCATTCCTCCCTGGCCCAGGCCTCCTGGACCTTCAACTAATCCCATGGGCTTTGCCAGACCTAAATGAAAAAGACAACCACCCCCCAAATTATTAATATGAAGGAAATGGATCTAACCTCTTCTGTGATCACAGAATGTTTTTAGATAAACAAGATCTGAACTCTCGTGAAATGCTTAATTATCCTTAAGAGATTTAACTTCATCTCAGTATATCTGCATTTGAAATGTACAAAATCAGAATACATTCAGATTAAGAGCTCTTACCAAAACTCACCACTTCCCGCAGTAGTCTGTTCTGTTAGTTAGGTGCCCTCAGCTGCTAACAGTGTTCCAATGAAAGATACCATCACCAAACACTGCACCTACTAAATCCCTTGATAAAGTCCAGCAGAAACTCAAATACTCAGGACAGATGAAAAAGGAGTATGAGGAGGAAAGTCAAGTTTTCCTCATATGAACTGGAGGACAGGCCCTCTCACAGTATAGTCCCTTATAACTCTGTTCATTTTAAGGGAGATAATGTTGAATTTCTACCACATGGAGATCTGCCAGTTTAACTCTATATTCATGTCAGTTCTGGAGTACGTGTTGTATCTGAGACATCTGCTCCATGGCTCTAAGACCCCCTGCAGCTCTTGAATGGTTTGGGTTTGGTTCCCATGCTGGGACCACTACTTATGCTGCTGCTGGGTGGAAAAGTACAGGGCAGATCTAACGTCACAATGCCAGTCAATAGACGGGTCGTTTGGACTCAACTCTAAACCTCACCTAGCCTGTTTCCAGAAAGAGGTGCTAAAACCATTAGGGAGCTGACACCATCTCTCAGCTGGGAATTACTCTGGATTTCCTCTGTCCTTCAGATCTCTGACGAACGAAATATGTACATTATGTAAGATACTCAGCTCTATACAGCTTATAGGATAAGAAAGTTTGGAAACACTTGAGCTAAAACGATTAACCTCACATTGCTTAGTGATGGGATATTAGCCAGCCAACAACACACTGGTATACTACTGCTCAACTCAAAATATACATATAAAAGAAAAGTAAACCAACATTAAAAATGCCCATATGATCACATCGCCAAGAACTTCTTCCATGGCAACAGGCATCTAACTTGGCGCAGTATTCTCATAAATAAGCTCCTGAAATATCCTGTGTTTAATGTCAAAGCTTTCCTTTCCAAAAGGCTCACTATCAACAAGTCATTATAAGCCAAAAACTTATTTATAATAGTCTTGGGGATACCACACAGAAATGTGCAAATATCCTCCAAATCATTTACAAGACAAAGCAAAACAGGTCGAGTTTGACCTGCTCAACATTTTTCAAATTAAGAATTTTGCATGACGAAAATGTCATTATTTTAACTAAATGATTAAAGAGAAAGACAGAAAGAAAGTGTAAATGCTTGCTAGCAACAAACACACAAGGCAGCACAAAGCTGGGACTGGGTTCTCCAAGTCACAGTAAGGTCTTGGACAGTTTAGACCCTCATGAAGGAACACCTCTTGCACCTCATTGCTAACGCTGTCCTCACTTCTACATTCATCGTCATCTCTGCTTAATTCCAGGACAGAACAGAAAGACAGTGGTTCATTAGTGGTCTGGAAGAGTAAAGCTAGCATTTTCTGCTGTAGGTGCTTATGAGAAAATCCTGTGCTAAGGTTAAGTGCAGTATTACAAATTGTCGGAATACAAAAGAACTGAGTACCTGCAGTAGTCAGGAATATTGGTACTGAATTTCAGACATTGCCTACAAAACCATATCCCTCATGCTGCAATCAGTGATCCCAAGGCAGGACAGAACTTGTTTGTGTTTGTGTCTTTGATGTCTTCATGTTCTTTATCATCATGCACTGAAACACCCAACTGTCTCAGAGTGAATCATGACTCTTAGCAGGGGGAAGGAGGGCAGAAGAGGAAAAAAGGGATGCCCTACAGAAAAACATTCTTGGCATGGCCAGGCTTTTGAAAAATTCAGACGGCTCCAAGCATTCAAGCCTACTGAGTTGCTGAAATGAAGGGAAAATAAGAGGCTCATGCGGCCATGGTCTCATTATAGGTGTATGTGGGAGGTGAACTCTAGGTCTCACTAGCAAGGGAGATCGAAGAGAGGCATGAGCAAAAACCCCACAGGCACCCATGAGGGGAAAGCAGAAAGATGAAGCTTCAAACCAGCATCCTTTCATGGGTATTGTATTACTGGTACACAGAGAGAAAAGACAAAAGCTACTGGGATTGATACTGATGCTTCATCAATAATGAACTTCTTCAAAGCTGTAAGTGAAACAAAATGCCAGGAAAAAAGAAAGGTATGCTGAAGGCAAGGGAGCATGGTATCAGTACACAACTCTCTTCTCCAGTCAGACACACTGCCAAACCAGGATCTTGGACCACCTCAGATGACTTATCCCCCAACGTTTGGTAACGCCAAACAGAGCCTTCTCACTCTTTCATGACTGCTCTTCCTCCTAGGCCAGCAATGTTGTCTTCCTCTCCCAAACATGTTTTCTTCTAGTAAGGTATGTAACTAACCCAGAAGATAAACAAGAAAGTGCTCTTGTCCTGTCTTGAAATGTACAAGAAGAATGCAAGAAATCAGTCCAGCTGGACTGAGTTGAGCCCCAGCAGGATGGCATAGTTCCTATTCCTGCTCATCATCCAAAGATTATTATAACTATTTCAAGTATCTATGTCATTTTCATTCATGTCTTATGTTATTTTTGAATTCATGAAATCATCTTCAGGTATGTGCAGAAGTACTTTGAAAGTCTTTGCATCCTTGGCTCAGCCATGCTCCTCCTCTCTGCAGAAGTAGAGGGAGTAAGAGTTTTTCATGTGATCTTAGGCTGGCCACATCAATCAGATGAAAACTTTTTACAGCTAAGTGTCTCTGCTGTCTAAACTTCTAGTTAGCTCATGAGTCAAAATTCCCTGCTGACTTAGACCAGTGGCAATTTATTTGGAGACAGATCCAAATCACAGCAATGGCTTCAATTGCTTCTTAGTAAGAACCACACCTGAGTGTGCTGAGTCTGGGTAGGACTTACGACACTAGTTGCCACCCTCTAGTGCAGTCCCGACAGGTTCCACTTTAATTATGACAAATATTATGATGCCTACGGTTTGTTATTAATGTAAAAACTGATCTTCCTGCATGACGCAGTCTTAGACTTAAAAGACACTAATAGCAAAGACTTATAAGATAACTAATAGTGAGCTTTACTTGCCCAATAAATGCCATCTTAAAGGACGACTCCGTTTCAGGGAAAAGTCAGCAGTTTTCTGCTGGGGAAAATAAAAAAGCACAAGCAGGCTTTATTAAAAGGGAGACAAATTAGGCACTTTAGGAGTTAAAGAATCAAGAAATCTAGACACTTCATAAAGTCTATGTCCTTGAAAGACTGCAATGTGGAAATTTATTTGCTGATCATCTGGAATCATGTGGGCTGGGTTCTGATGTTACATCAAAGCAAATTGAAGATGACCTTGGTAAAGTTAACTTACCTGCTTTGATGAAAGGGACTCCAAGATGTGGCATCCTCATTTGACTTTAAGCAACAATTTAATTCCAGTAGTTTAAAACTATGTGTACTTGTAGTTTACAGAGCAAAACACTTGCATCTTTAGGGCACAAGTAACAGGAGAATGAAACTTTCAACCCACAGGAAGCAACAAGCACTTTATTTGCTACTTTTCTTATGAGAGATTTAGTTAGACAGCCTTCCAAATTATGCATAGTGGCAATTATTTCATATACTTTTTCCCCCCCTAGATCTGATATTCTAGCTCTTCATGCTGATAATCTTATCTTGTACTAGGAAAGAGTCATCTTCTCCGAACATATTGCTGTAAGATTTTCTCCCCATTCATTACCCAAACTGTAGCCTAGTCTGAGTGACAGTTATTATAGAAATGCAGTAACATTGACCCATATAGAGCAGCAATTAAATAAATTATATCACATTACTTCATTCTGCAAGAAAAGCACTGAAGTGTCTCTAGAAGTTCTTAGGAACAATTAATATAGTGTATTTTATAGATGTGTGTGTTAAATTCAGCAATTACAGGCAATGTTCTTCAATGCTTGGTTGGTTACACAACATTTCTCACATAGGACAACATTTGCATAGCATTTTTCATCTCAAAGGATTACCTGTTGCTTCAGCAAACATCTCCTCAACAGAGTGCTTTGCCCCATGACTACCTAAGTCAGGATCCGCTAACCCCCAAATCCACAGCTACCTGTGTCAGCTGTTTGTGAAAAACAACCAACGACCTGTAAAAGGTGTGCCAGTTCAGCAGTATCTCTCAAAAAGATCAGTCTTAAGAGGTGGGACCCAGAGGCAGATGATGGGAGGTGGTGTCCCCATGTTTGGCTGACGCAGAGGCTGCTGGTGAACAAGACACAGATTCCAGCCCGTCTTCCAGGCCCTCATCCAAGGGATGTCACACAGTCCAGGCCTGTTGAGCAGAATCATCTCCTCAGAGGCCTTCCAGCATGCCAGACATTGGAACAACACCTGGGAGGACAAGGAGGAGCAGAATAATCTACAGCTGTGCTCCCCCCGGATGCATAGGTGGGCTGTCAGAGAAAGGGAGGCAGCAAAGAAGAAGCTATTTGTGTGCCCTACAGCTTGGGTGTTTACAAACAGCAAAGAGTCAGCAATTTGTGCCTTACCACTTGGGTGTTTTCTGCTCAACAAAACCCCAGGGACAGCCCATAGGAGCATTCATTCCCATGGGTCTTGCCTACTGGAACTGGGAAGGGGATATATTTCTGAAAATAGTACTGCTCACCAGAGAGAGACAACTGCCATTGATTCTATATGCTGGGCGGTCAGGTCCTACAGTGACGGGGAACACTATAAAAATCTAAAAAAGACAGATGGAAAAGTGCTTCTTGTTCAACTTCCAGCACATATCTGGGTTTTAACCAAGGCGGACCAGATGAGAGAGCTTACCTGTTTTCTTCTTTTAAAGCTTGCTGCAGAATTTCAGCTCCTTGTCTTAGACATCTAACTTGCCAACCGATGGCTTTAACTAGCACCCATTTCACCCGCTTTTCCCCGGCTTGTGAAGCCCCCGTGGGCAGGGTGCAGCAGCACTGCTGAGAGCGTAACCCCATGGCTCACGTCAGAGCAGGGGATTGAAATCATGGTGCCAGCTCTGATACGGGGACAGGCAGAGAGGGGAGAGGGGGCACAACAGCGGCAATGCCTGGTGAGCTGCTATTTTTAAAGCTGTCTTTACTTCACTTTTTTAGACTAAAAGGATCTACAGTCCATACGCTGGGATCAGTTATACCCAGTTCAGTGCCGCAGATGACAATGAGGTCACAAATAATTAGTGTCTGTCATTCATTTAAAATTTATTACTCTCACTGCAGAGATTTCTCTGTAAAACAGAAATTGCTGGGGGAATGGAGAGCAGAGTGAACCAGTCGTAGTTTCTTAACCAGATTAATTACTCCACAGGATGCATGATTTTCTAGGAAGAAAAGAAACCTTCTATTTTTCACCATAAACTCTGTCACAATGAGAAAATTACTGAAGAGATTTATGTGAGAAACTATGACAAAAGCAAGATCAACCTACATCTGTATTTATTTTAGTGTCTTTTTTTTTTTTAATTTGCAAAACAATTACAGGCAGCTGTAAATCAGGTTCAGCCAAGGTCCTCAGACATAATTAACCTTTTTGACAATTCAAAAAAAAAATAAGCAATTGAGAATAATTATATACCCACATTCACAATAGCACAGGTCTGTTCTTAGCCTTTTCCTGGCCTTCCTGCCACTTCTGGTAAGGCCACCCCTACTCCAGCAGCTGCAGCTCTGCTCCCCCACCTCATCCCTCTTTCGTCAATAGTCTGCCCAGGTGGTCCCGGGGATGCTGGGCACAATCACGAGGTCAGTTCCACCACCAGTGCTACCAGACTTGGTAAGTGCTGACAGAACTGCTACGAAATCTCTGAAATGCCCTCGCTGCCCTGCCTCAGTCTTAGGCTGGGAAGGGCTCCAAAGCCAAACTTCTGAGCTTTATCCACGCTTAGACCATCTGCACTCTTAAATAACTACACAGAAGTATTCCAGTTCCTAACACCTTAAGAGGGAATAAAACATTTCTGTCTAAAAAAAAAAACCTGGCATAGTCACACAGGTGTTTTACCTGTGACCCCCGAAACGTTTTTCTCCCTTTTAAACAGGAAACATAAAACTCATCAGCAAAACAGTTGTTTCCTTCCTTTTCCAATTCTGATTTCTTAGTTGAAAACATCCCTGCATACCTTGTAAGGCGATAAAAAGCTTTAGATCCTAGTTTAACCAAGAAAAACTAAAAAGGACTCTGGGGGCAATAGCAGCACTACATAGATTGACAAAGCTGATTTTTAGCATTTCCAGGTATGTCTTTTGAAAGAAAAGAAAAAAGGGTCACAGCCTCCAGAATAGGTTCAAGTAACACAGCTAAAACAATACACAGGTTACAACATTTTCTTAAGCAAGTTCTATATAAAACCACACCCTAATGCATCTAATCAAGCAGCCCTAATGCTTCCATCTTGAATTACTGTATTCTGCTAATTTTGTCATCTTGTTCTACTGCAACTAGAAGCTTCAGATGAAGGTTGCAGCTTCACTGACTGGCATATCTGTAGGCATGGAGGGAAAAACTGCTCTTCCTCCTTCAGGAGTTAACAGTACGTGTTAGAGGAAAGCAGATGCACAAGAAAAGCAGCTGGCTGGAGGAGGAGGAAGAAAGAGCAATATGAGTGAGCTGTTCAACACTAAGCAAAAGGTCTCAGCTCACCAGCTCTCTTGCTGTTTACAGCTTCGTTTTAGCGATCCCTAAAAATAACTAAAAGGAACAAGTTTTCCAAAATACATCAGAGGGGAAGGCTCAATGGCATAAACAGTGCCTTGCCTCTCATACACACCTCGCACAGCCCAGGGATGCTCTGATCAGCTGCTCAGTTCAGTACTTTGTCCAGGTACTTGGAGCTCACCCATCACTGAAATATCAGAGTTCCTCCCCAAGCACCAGTGAGGCTGGACTCCCAGTGCCCCTTGAGGTTGGAAGGAGTCATCCTACCTTCCTTTGAGCCATCCTAACCTCCTCTGCTGGAAGGTTAAGGAACTCCCCAGGATTACACAAGATATGGTGGTGGAGCCAGAAATCAAAACCAGCGACTGCCCCAATTCTTGTCCTGTTGTGATTAATTTGGGAATTAAAAAGCAGCCTCCCACAATTTCTAACACAGACCTACTCCGGCAAAAGCTGAAGCACCTTCTGTCCAGTGATTCCCTGTGATGTCAGCAGGAACTAACGGTGTGGGGTGGTGTCATATGGCATCACATGTACAATGGTACTTCTCCAGCCTATAATGTCACCCTGACTCTGCCAAAATGCTAGGCAAGTTTCAGAGCCAGTGCTTTCTTTTTCCTCTCTCTCCCATGCTGTTTGCTTCATTTTTGCCAAAGGATGTCAGGCAAAATTTTCCCCAAACCAGGTATTTGCCTCTTTCATTGACTCTGGTAAATACTGCAAAAACTAATATTAATGAAGAAATTGACATAGCTAAAGAATGGCTCTCTACAACTCTGTCCCACAGGCATAAATTTGCTGAATCCAATAGCAGCACAGTGCACCAAAATTAAACCTAGAAAAGTAAAAACATTTTGCAGTTGCAAGCACAAAGATCAACAATATCCAGAAAAAAAATCTTCTTTGAAACCATTTCACTACTTGACACTATTTCAGACAACTTTGCAAACAGTAGTACACAGCAAAGGAGTCAGTCATGTCTGGTTCATGATTCAATCTAAATGTTAAACAGAGCCTGGCCCTTAATTTTTGCATATCCCAACTTCCCATATCTTAAAACAATTTCTCCTGCCACCACCCTGCAGTAAGCCTACATAATATATAAGATTTCCTGCCTAGGGAACTGATTTGAGTTGTGTCCATATCAAAGGTACTTACTTTCTAAGCTAGAAGGAATGCTGTGAGTGGATGAGATTTACTTTTACATAGAGAAACATTCACCAAATTGCATTCCTCAGGGACACAGGCTCCAACTCTCTGCAAAAAGGAGAACAACGAACAAAATCCCATCCAATTTAAATGACTCCAGCATATCCATTTATCTGAAATCCAAAATACAGTCCTATTTTTTTTATAGTTATAATCAAGTTTGCTACATCCTTGCTTGAAAGATTTATATCCCCTAGTATCCAGTATCAGCCTCAAGAATCTCTGAAGATGTACCAGGGAGAAGACAAACACTATCCTGTGGCTGATGGTTCGTAAAGGAAAGACGTACAATAACTCGTAAAGCCGAAGCGCTTAATGTGCAACTCGGCAGCTCTGGGAACTAGGTGGTGCAGTGGTTTTTTACCTTGACCTCATCTCTAGACACTTCTCTCTGTTCAAGTGGGAGCCTGAGATAGTGTTTCTCAACCTTCCTCCACAGCTGACTGACAGTCCTGTAAGACACGTATCTGTGAGAAGGCTGCTGAACGGTGGTGAAGAGATGAAGTGATTTGGCAGCTCTGCCTGTAGCAGGGCTGCTCCTTTCCTGTCAGGCAGAGAGAATGCAGCATCAGGGGCCTTGGAAATGATGCAGATGGGGACAAATTACCTGGCGAGAGGACTAACATCCAACCCCTTCTGTGGTTTGCCCTATGTTTCTTCTTCTTTTTTGAAATGGGGACATTTCCTGGTCACGGAGAGCTCTCTGAGGCACAGTCTATGACTATCTGTCAAGTGCTCAAAGCACATTAGATGGAAAATGCCATAAAACTGCCCAGGGCTGTTACTGGCATCTGGGCTAGAAGCCGACCCTTACTCCATCCTACACACTCTGCCCCTACCACATTGATGCTTAAACCCTTTATAGTAAGCTGTACTAGGACAGGATTTGGGCAGAACAGCTTTTTTTTTTTTTTTTTTTCTTAGTGTTTTTACAGCATGTAGTCCAGAATCACGACACCATTGTAGTAGATGCTACACAAGAAAGACAGTTCCTACCCCAAAGAGCTCACTGTCAATGTCAAATACAAGAAACAGATGCAGAAGGATAATCAGGGAAGAAGACAATAAGACTAGATGGATCGGTAAAAGAGGCAGAGGTTGCAGTACAATAGTGGTCTGTGGATTCATCATTGTCATAACACCAGGAAAACATGTCTCATAGCCCACTGGAGAATCTCCTTTTCTACCCCATTGAACAGATTCTCTTCCAATGTGCTCCCGCACACACATGGCTTCCTGGGGATGAAAAGGAGATAATTCCTATGGGAAAGTAACCTAGGGACAGGATTTATAGTCTTTTGCAAAAGAATATGATCAAGATATTTCTGAAATGATTCCTTTTATAGAAAAGCTTGCAATGAAAGATCCACACCCATTCAGACTACGTCATTCATGTATGAAAAAAAAAGGACATATGTCCTTGTCCAGCCACCTTCTCTCCCTGACCTGCTATGCAAAGGTGTGGCACACACACTACTGCTGGGTTCATCAGCCCTCTCATACGCCTAATTTTGGCTCAACTGAAACAGTAGCACTGCGTAGGCTACTCCCTCTCCAGACACAAAATTCATTAGTGCTTTTTAATTGGAAGAAATACTGTGTTTTTATGTACAGATATCTAATATCAAAAGTAATTGCTTTTATAGAATACTCATTTGGAGCTGGTTTCCCCTTGAGATGAGAAAATGTATTCTAATTACAACAGATAATTCAGGAGGAGATAAACAGATTGACGACTGGAAGGACCAAGAAATAGGAGCTACACAGACCGTTGCAGATAAAGATAAAAGCTCATTTGTGAGGTAGGACACTGATCCCAAGCCTATAGATAATAAGAGAGATGCCAGAGTTTTGTCAGAGCCTTGATATAAACAAAATCAATGTCCTAAAGAGCATAATTTTAAATTACACGTGTGTGATTTTTTTTTTTTAAATTTCATTTTAATGATCAAAAAGATCATCCACAGAGAAAGATCAGCTTGTTTTCTTTAAATTAATAGCAGACGCCAAGATCCTTCTAGAAGTTTTAAAATCCCAGATGACTCGTGGTTTGTGATGGTGAAACATAGAAAATGGCTTTTTCTCTTCTGGGCTTTGGAGGAAAGCCAGAAAACTCCTCCTCTGGTGATGGCATAAATCTGGAGTTGGCAGGGGGGAGCTGCAATGTTGGTGTAACTGCCCTGCAGCCCATTGATATTAAAAGGAGACAAAATCTGAGTGTCATCAGTTTGGTATCTGGCCTCTGGCAGTAGCCAATACCTGAGGCTTCAGAGGAAATGAAACACCAGTCATAAAGCACTTGGCCAATTAAACTCTGCACAGTCCCTGGAAGCAGAGTTCCCTTCTGAACCCCATGGGCAGGTAACTAAAGCCCTGAAGCATAGTATTAGATTACCCTCATTAGCTTAACTCAGACAGGTAGAAATAGGGCTTAAAACTACCCAGTGTCCTTTAGAAGCCCAGCCACTAATATTAGATTCAATGGTCTCCTGCAGCAGTGAATTCTCTGGGACTGTCACGGTCAGAGTGTCACTGACTCAAATGAAATGGATCATCTGTATCAATATATTAGATTTTCTTTAATTTTGTCCAGGGAAACAGAGGTGAGAACTCCTGGGGAAAGTGATCATTAAAATTATATCAGAGCCATTCTAGGGAAAGGGAGTTCTCCTTGAAAAGCTTGAAGGTGCAAGAGCTAAAACTTTGAGGCTGTTTACTTAGATTCAGGAATAAGCTGCTCCAAGTCTAGTTAAAATGTTTTCATTTTGTAAATGAGGAAACAGATCTTCTGTAAAACAAGGAGTTTGCCTGTGAGCTAGGGAAGGGGCAGACCACTGCAGGAGGGGAGTTCTGACCTAAGGTCCGACAGGACAGAGCCCACAGCTGAAAAGATGCTGTTGGTTACAATGGCATTTTCTTGCACCTACAGAGCTGACTGCACATCTCTAACCACTATAAATACCCCTTTGATTTCTGATGAAATTCTGGATGAGAAATCCCTGACTCGTCTATTCTCAGACATGTTCCACTACAGCAGCAAATATCAGAGGGTTAGATTCTGTAAGTAAGAAATTATCTTTAAATACAAGGAATCAAAAAAAAGCATATCTATCTAACGTCAGGTCCTATGCAGGCTCGTGCTACTCTAGACTCTGTTGTGCTGGTATTAAAGTCTAAACTAACGAAAGGCTGTATGCCACCTGACATTGCCAAGCCTGCCTAATTACTGCCTTTCAGCCCAGGTTTCAGTCAGGCACCCTTGGGACTCCGCTCCACCTCAGAGGGATCGTGTCCAAGACTGAGAAAGACTCCTCTTCCTGCACAAGGGTGAGCTCTCAACAAGGGCCAGACAAGCCCATCTCCTGCAGCATCATTTTGCAATCATGCTCCACATTATTTGCAGACGTTCATATGCCTCCCTGCTCATTTACCTAAACAGTCTGCTATTAAATTAAACTAACATAATCACAGAGGCAGCTTTCCCAATAATGAAGTCGCATACAACACTTGCCATTTGTATGACTGAAAAGCTCCCGGTCGTTCAGCCCATTTTACACAGCAAAGGACGACAGCATTCAACCCAGCTGTAGTAGCTGCTGGAACTCAAAATCACATCATGCTTGAAAGGAGGATCTCAATTTTCTACAGCTGTGAAATTAGTCACCAAGTCCACCTCTGGCAATGCAACTACAATAAAGAGACAACATAACACCTACAGACCTGCTGCCTACGCCCACTGCTCTCCCATCTGTGCTCCAAGAGTCACTGCCCAGTGTTTCTGTTGGCCACCAGAGAATCAAATGATCTGAAAAGGTCCCTGGTTTTGTCAGAGCAGTGCCAATTCTCTATTTGCTGCCTCTCAGTCTTACCATCAGGCATATCTCCTTGGGAATAGATGACAGAAGAGATCAGCTGCCCCTGAGGACCTGAGATTTCAAATATTTCCATGAGATCCCTTCAAAGGCCCACACTTGAAAATTAGTTAATTTGGATATCGGTTTTGACAGGAGCCAGGGAGTGCCTTGGTTCCTCCGTTTTTCTTTCTCTGTGATATTGCCTTATAGGCTCTTTAAAGATGACATACTTTTATTTTGCATCATTACACAGCAATATTGATGTCTGGCTTTAAAACATACTCATTTTCCTGACAGACTGCCTATTTTACATCTGTAGATATGTGTATTTTTCTTGAACCCTGTTTGCGTGCTTCTTTTTCAGGCACGTCTTTGACACCTCTCAGACAGTTTGGCTTGAAAATTTGGTTTCAGATAGAACTGGCATCTCTGCTTTTTCTCCCTTCACTTTATTTTCATATCTCATGTCAACATACACTGCAGCTGTGCCTTGCCTCTCAATGCCAGGCTGCAGTGCCTCCCTTCCATCAACCTCTTAATACATGTATGATTTAATTTTCTAACAGCAGGACAAATCAAAAAATATCTCAAAGCCAAACACAGGACGCATTTGAAACGGCAAAAATAAAGCCCAGAATCCAGCATCTGAATCTAAGTGCTCACATGTCAACAATTTATGGCAGTTTTCAAGCTACAGTGGTTGAATAAAGTTACTCTGCAGAGAGTTCTAATGGGTGAGAGAAATTGGCAGCCACATTTCTAGCAGATCTATGAGGTGATGTGCCACAAAGAAAGGTCTGATTCTCTCCTGCTCACAGAGGAGAAGGAGTAGAAGGAGTTCACAGTGTGGAGAATCATACTTGGCTTTGAAGTGGCTTCATATTGTTTAAGGAAATGTTGAGCCTGGATTTGATTTTGGCTCTAGAAAAGAAAGTGCTCCCTCTTGAAATTCTTAAAAGAAAGCCTGTTTAGAAATGAAAGGCACAATGTTGTGTGGGTAGCTTATAACAGACAATTAATCAGGGATTTATCAGGGAAAAATAAAAATAATTAGGTACCATATTCTCTAGAGGAAGTAAATCAAAGGATGAGATAGTTTTGCGAAAGAAAGGAGAAATGAGGATAAGTAGCAATTGTCAATACATTTGAGAAAATAAAGATGTAATGTTAGAGAAAAGATATTGGCACAATGTTTTATTTAAAAGTGGTAATAAAAACATTGCTTACTTTGATTTCTGCCCTTTCTGGTTTATTGTTGATATAAAGATAAATTGACTCAGACTTCCAGGAGCGGGAAAGCTACGATTCACTGTTACAGGCACTTTAAAAACCAGCACGGCTATAATACCCAATTCATTATTAACAGGATTGGCTTCATTGCGTATCGGTACTTTTACGAATTGACTGTGACCCAGGGCTAGCTTAGGCCCTGACAACCTCACTGCAGGACAAAGTGGGCCTTGGTTGACAAAGAGGCGGGGGGGTGCGTGCGCATTTGGTAACAACATGGTATTTTGATCCACCCACAGAGCATGTTTAAAGCTATCACACCATGTAGAATTCAGATCATACATAAAGACAATGGCCAAGCTTTTGAAATTGTGGATCAGGCTTCTCCAATTTACCTCCCCAACGCCGCTGACTACAGTAGCACTCATCTGGTTTCCACCAAGGCAATATAAAAAGAAATAGAAGTTTGCAGAGACTTAGTTTTCTTCAAGCTTTCCTTTACTTTATGCAGAAATTCTGTAAAATAATGAATGCTCCTGTCCCCTGATGTGTCTCAGGTTTGTACATGTGACTACATTATGAGATGTTAAATTACACAGTAAAGAGAGGAATGAAGACAGCGACAGAAGGTGTCTTTATACAGAAGAAGGTACTTCAGTGAAGAGATAGGTATGAATCAGAATTTAAATTTCAGAAAACCAAGATCTGAATTTACAGCTTGGACTCATCACTCCTCAAGGACAGAAAGCAGACATGCCATCCGGTCGTGCTTAAACTTCGCGTTAGAGCCACGCTTCCTATAAGCACAAAGCGCTTTCCAGTACCAAATGGTCCCAGTGGAAGCCAACGCTGAGCCCCCTGGGCCATGAAGGGTATTCTGCTGAGATGAGCAGCAGAGCACACTTCACACTGCCTAGCAAAGAGCAGCACAGGATCATTTTTCTCTGCTCCTCGCACAGTTTAATTATTCAGTCACTACTGAAAAGCAATGAGACAAGCCAGTGGGACCCAAGTCTGCCATTTCAGGAAGCTGAAAATAAAGGAGGCTCTCCTGCAGTCCTGGTGTAGTGTCAGGGAAATTTCACACTGATCTAATTATTAACTGAAGTAAGCAGGAAAGCAGAGAAAAAAATGCTTGTGTTAACATATTGCCGGTTAACAGAACAAGCAGAGGAAACCAGTGTGAAGATCTGAGTCTGGGTCCTTAAGAAACTAAGAACTTGATTTTTAGCCTTGTTTGCTAAGAAAAAACAGTTTGCAGCATCATGTTGTCTGCATTTGTCTATTGGTCTGCTTCCCTCTCTCATACCCTTCCCTCACCTCTGCTCGTTAGAGTTTGAGGAATGTGTCTAATTTCAGCCAAAGCTTGGCAGACAGTCAGAGGTCTCCAAAAATTACGTTTCTGCAAGTGTCACAAAAGTTGACATCTGGGAAGAAAGCGGCATTAAAACGTTCTTGCTGAGACAAGAGATTCAGTGAAAGATCAAATACAAGAGACCGGTTGGAGTTAGTAAGAGACCACCCAAAAGTTCACCTTCAGGATACCAACCCACAAGAAAATCACTTTTCTTGCTTTTCCTGCTCAAGGACTTAAACACTTATTTTTAGGATCAGTTGTGGCAATTACTGGACGTCTACGTCTGTTGGATGTCTGTCTGTTATTTATATCATTGATTAACAATATCACAAGGTAAGATGCTGCACAGACTAGGCTAGTCTCAGACCTCCTCAGTTAAATAGACACAGACAAGGGGAGGAATGAAAAGACCGGAGAGATGGGCTGGCACCACAGCTGAAGAGGGAAGGAAAGGCACGGCACACCTGGAAATGAAGCCGGGTCTTATATTTCAGCAGCTCTAAGGATTTCCTTTAAAGGTAGCATTGAAGCTGCTCCTTTAGCCCTTGGTTCCTGTTTCTGTGAGCTTACACATGCTTTTTGTCAGGTGTTAGCGGCAATGATGAGAACTAAGTTAAGTGATAAAACAGCATGCTTTTGGTCACAGATTAGGGGATTCCTAATGAAATAACGAGGTATGCCTGCAATCCCATTTAAAACTATTTTCCCTCTGAAGGTACCATGCTAAAGAAAATTCACATGGAAATGCCTGATGTGCTAAATTAGAGCTTCTTCCCTTAGGAAGGGAGTGACCCAAACTTAGAGGTGAGGCACAATGTCAGCAGGACACATCACTCCATGAAACTCTGCCTCCTTCCCCTGGCATTTGTTAAGAAATTAATCCTTCCAACCGTTTATAGTAGGGGTGCTTTTCCCTCCCTACTATTGAAAGGGATATAAAGCAAGGTATGAAGCCAAATGCACACAGCCTCATCAGCAGCGTCAAACAAAACCGTTTTGTAGTTTATTTTGGCTTGTTTGTTGTTTGCTTTGGGTTTGTTTTTTTTTAAACAGGGAATTTGTCAGCTTAGTATCTGTCAAAATAGTTTTGAAATATAGTTTTGAAAATAATCAACCTCTAGTTTCACAACCATATGCTGAGACATAGAGGAGACATAGGCATGCAGTATCACCCATCAAACAGATTAGAGGCATTTTCTCACAGGTCAGGGACAAAACCAAGAGATCATACACTGGCTTCTTTCTCTAAAATAAATTTCTATCCAGAAATATACAGTTTTGTTTTCTGATAGTACAGTGTGCAGAGGATATCTCAACCTACCATCACACAGAGCATCCCCTAGTCATGTCTAACTGGTGTTGAGCGTACATTAGCCGTCCTGTCCTCTGTGCCGGATCATGATTTTGCTACTACAGTGCTATAAGAAGACTATGGAAGAGTCAACTTTCATCACTTGAAATTCTGGTCCAACATAGTTTTCAACAATCCGCTTTAACATGAATTGTCAAACTGTGTGGTGGTCTTTACCAGAATAACCTGTTGTCCGTTGGGTTGCAATGGGGAACTTCACCTCTCCTTAAGGCTAGGGCAGTCCCAGTGTGATTCTGATTGTGATTCCAGTTCACTAATCCCATGCTCACCTAACCAACTATAACCAACTTTAATAAGAAGAATTTCACAAAGAAGCTCACTGGTCTCATTATTCCATGACCTCCACTGTGTCTTTAAAAATGCAGCATTTTTTCCTCATTTTCTTATTTGTATGATGAAAGGCTGAGAGATGCCTAAGCAAGTAGTCCCGTAACATATGCAAAAATGCCCTCTACAATCATCAACACCTTCTCCAGGGGCTGCACCCCTCAGCCTGCATACATCGACACGTCGGGCTGCACCATCCCAGCTTCAAAGTTAGGCCATGTCTTTGTTCTCTCATTAATGTTTCTCCCCCATTTCTGCATATCTCCTGTTCACTCTTCTCACTGTGCAAGGAAGGCTCAAAAATCTCACTTTGTGAGCGTTTTCATTTGTGACAGAAAGAGGGAGACAAAGAATCCAGTTATTAGGCAGATCAGGTTCAGAATTAATTGCTTGACCTCATTTAAGAGGGCTCTCTGCAGCCTGGCTTGGGGTTTTGCAGGCCTGTAATGGGAACATGGCTGTGGGTATGGGAACCACACCAAGCTAGCTCTTTCAGAAAACAGAAGGTTTTACATATAATACCCCTGGATACTAGCACTGCAAAAGCCACTTCCGTTTCAGAACTAATTTTCTGTTGAATGAAAGTGCATTGAGCCAGATGGATCCATTTCAGGAAGAGGATCAGACTGGCACAGGTCTAAAATCAAAGATTATTGGGTTTGTGTATTTGAAGCTGGAAGAGCTGAGAGCAAAGCATCTATCTGACATGTTTCGGTCTATTCCTAGGGGAGTATCCCAGTAGTAAGGTTATCAAGTGACTTTGCCAAAGACTATATTGTAGAAAGATGGAAGATTTCTAATTAATACTTGCAAACCTTTTCACTGCTCTGTACAGTACCAGCAGTGAATAAAGGACATCCTTCAAGTGTTGAGAGAGCTGCAAACTCTAGTGTATGCAAAGTATCATTAAAAGTGGGAGAAAAGACTGATCACCAGGAAGAAATACACAAATGAGAAGATACAATACATGCAGTGAGCGTTTGGCTGCCCATGTTGCTGCAATGGTGCTGGAAGTCAGAAGCCTAAATCTGCAGACCTGGATTCTGGGGATTCTTCATGTGACACGTAAATAATGTAAGAGAACAACAACAAAAACACATAGTTTCTAAAGCCAAGGTTAAAGCAGGCTAACACCTAAACCACTCAACCACCCATTTTTCCAAGCCTATCCCACTCATTACTTGCATAAGCTGTAGGCACCAACTATTTCAGCAACCAGGCAGCTTAGTATTAGGTTGTTTAATTACTTGAACACCATCAGCTCACTGTTACCTCATACTCCGTGCTCCCATCTGCTACATGGAACCACCTGCAATCTATCGTCACGTTTGAGGAGTAACAGCTCTGTGCAGCAAAATCTGCTGTCCCTATTAGAGGTGTGAACAGCACCTAGTTCCTGCTTGGCACCTCCAGCGCAGCGCTTGTAACCCAACCACCACAGGAACACGGTAAGCCCCATGGGCCGGCTGACACCAGCACACAACGGGCACCAGCATCTTTCAGCAGCAGCCTTGTGCTCGTGGTCGTCACCAATGGGACGGAGCTTTGCAGATGCAAAACTGTGCAGCTATCCCTAGTCTGCCTTCATTTGACGCAGGGCTGGATGATTAGAAATCTGCCTTACAAGGAACCTATAAAACGACTGCAAATTTGAATCCTGAGGAAGACTAACCTTTGGGTTATACACCGCTATTTCAGTTGGGGATATTTTTAGTCTTATCACTGCCTTCAGTTTGGTATGCACAGGAAAGAATACCACCAATCTTTCCTACAATATAAGGCTTAGCTCGAAAATGGGTTAATATAACAAAAACCACATTTTTATTTACAAAAGCTTCACATCCCAGAGGCATATGAGAACTGTAGAACAAATAAATTCAAATTCTAAAAGGGCAGTAAGGCCCCATTGCTAAATAAAATACAAAACCAGCATAAAGAATCCAAATTAAAAACAGCCAATTAACCCTATCACCTCACCAAAAATGCCACAGAGACAAAATGAGAAGCAAACTTCTCCAATATTGCAGGAGAGGGCTTTCCAACTGCCATGGTGGATACCTTCCAAGAAAAATGAGCTCCTGTGTAACAAAGCCCCTTTTGCTCTGCGAACGGGACACTGCTCTGGGCTGCAGGAAAGAGGAATTGGGGACTCCGTGTGATCTCACACACATTCCAGTTTTTGATGCATTCCAAAGTGCTCTGATGCACTTAACGAGAACTCGCTTCTAGGTCCTTGCATCTGGGGTCCACTCTAAGTGCTTGCAGCAAGGACCTGCTCTCCCTGCATGGAGAGATCAACCCTTTGGCTGAGGCTTGGGATGGGGCCAGTCAACAGAGGATGCTGAAAAGGTAGAAATGAGAAGTCTCATCCTCGCTTTGCAGTCTGAAAACATTTGCCCATGTAAGACCTGCAGGTCTAAAGAATGACACAGTGGTCTTGCTCTTCACCTGAAGGAAAGGGAAGGTTATATGATCATGGTTTTCTTTTTCTTTTTTAAACAACATACTAGCAGTTGAAGCATTCAGCTACGATGCCGATAACCCATGTGTGGTTAGTTGTGTATACACACTAAAAATACTTATTCAAATAAATCTTGAGGAAAAGTCTAATTTTAGATCCCAGTTAGACCCCCTCAGTTAGGCACCAATTTGCCCAGCGATGTCAAACTGAGCCAAAAATTATCACAGGCAGAAGCAGATCACACAAGGTCAAAAGTGAAGGGCTTCTACCATGCAGGCATTGGCTGGGGGATGTCTATGGGAGCACAGGCAGTACCTGGGACATGGGGGCTGTGTCCAGCAGCATATGTAGCAGACAGGGTGTGAGAAGAGGATTCAGTTTTGCTCCATGGTAGGTAGATAGTACCGTGCAGTGTTGTGGAAACAGATAAATCAATCTCTGACTAAAGCTTGCTCAGATACCAGGAGCAAGGCAGTCACGATAAGGCTGTTAATCTGACCTCCTGGTCTGTGTACTTCTTTTTGCAAAATGCAAACTGGAGTCAAACAGTGCAAACACAGAAGCAATCAAAGACTCCAGTAGTGAGGGTCAGAGGCAGAAACACAAAGCTCACCAGATCTATACTAGAAAGGGGAATCACTACAAAACTCAAAACCTTCAACAAGGAAAGATCCTATTCCCAACCATACTGAAGTAGCACAGGGACACAGCATGAATTTATCCTTTATATTACATATACATAATAACTAAGCAACATACTGTTCATCTGTGGCAGAAATACCCTCTATTGGCCAAATTTACTACTGGAGTTACTGTGCTGATAACTACTGGCTGTGCTGATGCTTCTGGATCAATAGCACAGATTAATTTAGGCAACTGACTTCAACACAACTAAATGCATGGGTGAGCTGAGGAGAATTTGACTATTGCTGCAGGCATAAAAACCTATTTGCACAAGTTACCCCATCCGACCAGCGTATCGGTCACCGTCCACGCACTGCGCCACTGACAGCAGAACAGGAGGTGGCTGAAAACCAGTGTTGGGTTTGCACCTCACTTCGATTCCCAACTAAATACGACTGCTGACTGTATCACAAACATGGTTTTTATCAGTTCTCCCAGGAACAAAAACAAGTACCACACTGGTAATCCCACAGCAACCAGCTCTGTGCTTCCTGAGCCTCTGAAGTCTACAACAGAGGATACTCCTCACAGGTATCTCTGCATAGTCACAGCCCTACAAGAACCTCTATAGGTAGGTACTTGTGTTTCACAGTATCTGAATATTTAAAGAGCTTCACAGAAGAGAGAAACCTGGCAGGATCCATTTTTTCCCTGATCAGTTTATCAGACATTAAAGCCTACTTGGGAGATCTTTTATGCTGCTTGTACCAAGCTGTAATTCAAATGCAACTCTAGCATACCTGGTTTGAGTCATGCCTTATAAAGTACGTAAGACCCTTACACTAGTGAGCACTTATTCTCATGAGTACTCCAGTAAAGGCAACTGGATTGCCTGTATAAGTAGCTCTGAAATGTAAGTACAAGGTAGATAATTGAGTTCCACGGCTGCTTTTGGCTTACATGGGCTCAGATTTTCTCCTCTCCCTCCTGCCACAGCTAATTGCCTGAAGAGGGGAAAGCTGTGGTTTGTACAGCCAAGGAATTGTCCTCCTAGAGCAGGGTGCAGTGGCACACAGGTAACAAAGGCCTTTACATCAGCAGCCTCTTTCCACAGATATGTCTTAGCCTTGCAGAGAGGAAGGAGGCATTGGGAATCTGTTGGGGGCAGCACAGCTTTTGCCATTGCTATACCATCACACAGGGGCTATTCATCCTAAGGCAGATACTGGCATTACAGCAACCTCTTAGACGTTTGCTTAAACATTTAGCCCAGAAAGTTAAGATTGAAGCAAATGCACTAAAGAACTCAGAGACCAAACACCTTCCTTAATATTATAGGCCCATTCCATCCACTGAGTTTGGGTTATATAGATGTGATTTCCAAATGATGCTGTAGAAGAGGTAACTGGTACGGTTTGAGGAACCCACAATAATTTATTATCATTTAGATAATTATTCTATCATAGACAATTATTCTATCACTTGATGACCCCTCCCCAGCTGAGAAGGGGAATCAGGAAAAATGAGGGTTGAATATAAACAGATTTAACAGAGTAATACTAAATAATTAACACTAATAATACTTTAGAACCAACAATGATCCCACTACTAATATAGAACACACAAGGATTATACTCAGCCCATTCCATCAGCAGGAAGCTGTGCACTCCCAGCAGAGGACAGCCCATGTCAGACACTGTGAGTGCTGTGGCTTTGGGAAGAAGGGAAGGGCTCAGGGCTCTGGCATGGGGGCAAGAAGTTCTTGGAATCACAGCCATCATAGAAGAGAGAGGTCCTCAGCAAGCTTTCTTATTTATAGTGAATGTGACCTTCATAGTATGAAATAATCCTGTTCGTCAGCTTGGGTCAAGTGCCTGGGTCTCACTCCTCCTCATCCCTGCACCTGGCAAGCTCAAAAACACAGAGACCTTGAAATCTGCACACCATAGTTGGCTATAAAGTAAATATTTTCACAAATTCAGACACTAGAGTATTCTAAAAACATGGTTTTCTCAAGCATTAGTAGAGACTTTACTGAAAAGTAAAATTATTGAAAGATAAATCCATCCTGTGCCACTCAAACCAGGACAGGTACCCTCTCCCTGTAGCATTCTGACACCAAACACCTCTGTCCGACTGAGCTATTTTTAAGTAGCAGTGCTTAGAGAAGCTGTTTCCAAAACCTTTTCCCTGGTGTAGTTTTCTCAATCATTGCTCATTCTCCCAGGATGACATGCAAATTATAGCCCAAGTATTAAAAGTATAAATCAGACTGTGGTGGCAAGTGAAAGGGCTTCTAAAGAATGGCTCCATAGGAGGTGGTGCGAGGCTTAAAATATTCAGAAATCTGTATTCTTGCCTTTTTAAAAAACACTTTGTTCATTTACTTAGAGAACTCTTCAGCACCTGAGAAAACTATACATCCACACTGCTCATGATGACAAAGCAGAATCAGTCTATTGTCTCCTCAGCTATCCACCCTGCAGCTGCCCTCCCATTCTCCTCCAAAGCCAGCAATCAAGGACATACTTGAAAAAAAAAATCTCCACAAACCTGTACTAGGCCTTTTGTCATTTGTCAGAGATTCCCAGAACTGGCCCTTTTCTACTGAATTGTTTCACTAAGAGCTCCCCTCACCGAGAATACAAAACAATTCAAGGTTCCAGCCTCATCCTTGGCTTGCAAGAGCCCTCAGAACAAGTCACCCAAGCGGAACACAGGGAGAGGCAGGGTAGTCACATCTGCTTCTCAAGGTGGCTTTGCAAGATGGGGCAGGACATGCACAGAGAAGCTTACCCTGGTGGTAACCAGCAAGCAGGTTTACTTCATCCTGAGGACACATATTTCTTTTGCTTACTATAGGTCCAACAAACTTGTATGGAGACATCAAAACAATTCCTCTGAAGACACATTTCAGCAAGATGACGGAAGAGTCATAAACAAATGAGCACTCACAATTATTCAGAAATGAAATGGCCTGACAAATGCCATAGTAGGGGTAGGAAAGGGGTGCGAGAGCTCCTCTGGGTGTTCCACTGGATTTCCCACAGAAAGTGGAGCTGGACTGTATTTCTATGCATAGGAATGAGCCCAAGTTAGGTAAACCCTGTGAAATAAAAAGCTAGTGCAAAGAACCACAGAAGTGCAAGCTCACCTCCCTCACTGTGGGAGGAGCATGCCAAACAGAGGGATAAGAAAGCAGAACTCAGCTCCAAAACAACACCTCCCTGGACCTCTCAGTCTCGCATATACACACACAACTCATTCCATTTGGATCTACACCACATGCCAGGTGTGACATCACTTAGCAAGCCAGTTGGTGAAATCTAGTTTGAAGAAGGGACCGTTTTACCACAAGCAGTAATCCCATCCTCAGCTCTCTCTTTTAGAGAACCTCTTGTTGATGCCAACGAAGGCCCTTTCCTACTGCTCCAGAGTTCAAAACAGCAAGGCCAGAGAAGTCACACAGATTACCCATGCCACACTCTCGTACGCTACCAGTGCAGGTACTGTGGGCAATAAAAGAAGTCAGAACAGAAATTAAGAGGTAAGCCAACACCAAAAAGAGGAAATCTACCAAGCTTTGAAGCTATCTTCACCAGGTGAAATTCCGCACTCTTCAGCGTACTGGAGAGTCTGCAATTGAGAACTCAAAAACCTAGCAGATTAGACTGAGAAATAAATTACAGAACTAAGATTGTCACCTTCCCCAGCAACACTACCATACCTTTAAACTCAAAGCGACCCCAGCTAAATGAGAGGACCTGAGACCAAGTTGCATCATGCTGTTCCCTGCTTACTCCCTTCCGTTCCATAAGCCAACCAAATCTTGGCTCAGGATGTAGCCTTGCTACCGGCAATTTTTATGCCCTTTTTACAGCCTACGGGACTTGCTGAATAACCAGCAGGTGTCAGTTGCACCGTAGCTGATCTCCAAAACTCTGGGAAACCTGGATATTCCAGAACACCTGAAACGGTAAAAGCTATAGGGCAGAAAGACAATTTGTGATCTGTTTGCATTCACTGGGCTGTCCCTGAAATAGGTTCTGCCTCCACCTACAAGATATGGACAGCTATTTCCATGGCACCATAGCCATGAGTTTTAGGAAAAACAGACACAAGTCATATGTACATCCAATTAGCACTTGCCTGCTCTAGCTCTGTGCTCTCAGAAGACGACGACTTGGGTCACAGTGGGAGGATCTCTATCTGGTTTTCCTTCTCAGAAGCTAAAGTTTTCTTATTTCAGAGGACAGTTTTGATCAATAGGACCATAACAAGGTTGGAAGCTGCTCTGCTGTCATTGGCTTTCTTCCTTCCTGTTATCCAGAATATCACAGGCTCTTTTTCTTTTTTTTCCCCTTTCAGTTTGTTAGTTTAAAATAAGTGATGGAAACGACTAGCAAGTGAAACCCCACAAACAGTAACAATAATTAAAAAGTATGCCAAGTATATTGAGAGAGTGAGTACCCATTAGTAAGGTTAGAGAGAGACATTAATAAAAGGAAGATTTGTTAAACATGACTCATTTCTTTTCCTTCCTTTCATAAATCTTATTATTTCCTTGGAGAAGAGCCATGCACTCAGTGGCTGGAACTGCATTCTTAAACGATGCTCTTGGTTTAACTACTACCCACCTGTATTTACTTAAAAAAAAATCAAACAAACAAAACAAACCACCCTAAACTCATACAACTATCCCACTTCCCACTGTCAAGAATATTAAGTTAAAGCCAGGTTTTCTAATCCTCTAAGTCTGTATGGGGGTTATAGATGTGCAACAACCACACTGCAGCTCCTCGCTAGAAAGATGACAGACCCATATTTGCTTTTTCAACTCCAGCCACATCTACAAAGAAATGGAAAGAAACTGAACTGGAACATCTCCTAAAAAGGCAACAAAACCAACATCGGTCAAAGATTTTCTTTCCACCTCTGTAAACATTGCTTTTAATCCTATACAGTACAAATGATTCAAGTTCTACAAAAAAATGAGTCAATGATAAAATTATCACATGCTTTTTCTGTCAAAACAAGCTTTCTTTCCAGCTACAAATGCAAAAAGCAGAAACATTACATAAAAAAAACATAGTTACCAGTATATGAAACACAGAGTACAGGGAGAGACTTTAAAATCACTGATGTGCTTCTGGAATGGAGATGTATTTTTTGTATTTGCCAATATTTTGCAGAGTTGAATGCCGTTTTGCCCATTTTACAGAAGAGATTTACCCTCTTTATTCTACCAAACCTTTAGACTTTTTCTTCTTGAAGTGCTTGAGTAGAGTAATACTATTTCGAATAATATATTTTTATAGGGGTTATCCAAATATCGACTCATGATGTTTTCTTCCCCTGCGTGGGGAAATAAAGTCTTGGCCTTCCTGAAATCATTGATTATGAGTTTCCTCAGTTCTATAAATCAAGATTAACATAGCTAAAGCCAACGTGAAGCGGAAAGCAATCTTTTGGACTTGACCATCACTTTGCAATACAGAAGAGAAGGTCAGGCCTGTAACAACGTTCACTTACCTAAGCTTGAGTAACTGATCCGGAACAATGAACAGTAGTTACTATAGGCCGTGTGGTAAACACATAAACTGCAGCCTTTGTTTCTAACAAATGAAAAAGGAAATGTAGTTGGTATGTTTTACTCCTGCCTTCACTAGGCCCAACCCCGCATTTCTTTAAAATAATCTTCAAAATGAGACCGCATGAAGAAGCTTCTCACCAGTACAAGGAAAGCACAGGGCTGAGGGCAGTCCCCACAAATAAGCTGATATTTTTGGAGATAATTATGTGCTGATTTTATCAGATGCATGTTAGCATCAGACCATAACCAAATTACATAGAAATAGCCACAACGTGAGAATCTGTACATGGGTATGAGAAGGTGCAGTTTCATTAATGGAAGGCTGGCAGCCACACTTCATCTTCCCCCATGCACACCGAGCTTTATCTCCCTTCTCTGCAAAGGAATTACTCTTCAACTGAAAGGTGCCAGCTGTAAAAGCTTCTTTTGACAAATCTGATGTGGACACTCCAGTGAATCATTTGCAGCCTGTTGCCAACCCTTACTTTCGATATGGAAATTTGGAACCATTTTCAAACATCTCCAAGCCTACAAAGAATAAACTGTCCTTTTAAAAATACTACTGTACCTTTTAAGTATGCAGATTGCCAGGCTGAATTTTAAATGCAATCACTTTGCTTCCAGTACACTCTAAAAATCAGGAGTCACAGTCGGCATGAATCAGTCCTCTGCACCTAGGACCTGCTATTTCTGTCATTTTAAGCCTGTGTGCTGCAATTATGTGAATTGTCCACTTTTTTCCCCAGCCTCCTCCATGAAATGCATATGCAATATAAAACCCATTTATCATACTGGAAATTGCTATTGTATTTAATCTTCCCAAAGAGAGCAAAATCAAATTATGATGTGTAAAGAATGATAATCTGGCAAATTCAAGGGAATACTCCAAACTTATCCCTCCACGCCTGCAAGAGAACAGGTCAAAGAGGTCTAATGTAGAAGACATGGGTAGGAAGACATGATGTGAGCATACATAATGAGAAGATGAAAACTCTCTTAATCTTTGCAGATTGAATGAAATCTAATTACATGCTGTATTGATTGTTGTGTATTGCTGGAAAGAGACAGCGAAAAGGCAAAAAAGGCTATTACAGTGAAATTGTAGTCTGACCCTTCAATTGCTTTTGGCATGAAAGGTCATGCTCTATTTGGGGCATCAAAAATTCTTTACCCTCTATTGTAAATCATTAGCAGCAGACTCAGATGCAAAACTGATTAGGGGGAAAATTCAGTCAATTAAATCTTTTTTTATTTTTTTCCCCTTTACAAAAAGTAGATGCAAAGGAAGAAATATCAAGTTATTATCATTTCCTGAATTGCTACTAAGTCTATCTGGCATTAGTTCCGTGTTGACTCACAATAAATCATATTCATCAACAGAAATACCATAGTAAAAATGGAAAAGGTACATAGATTGATGAACTAGATCTAGTTTTTCAAAATAAATGTTATACTCAAATATGAAGAGATAATACAAAGTTTCACCACGGAAATTCTACAGGCACGTTTCATTGCTTTCCTTTCCCTTTCCTGCTCTATCCATTTACATCCACCAAAGCCAGCAGCAGCTGAGTATAAAGCTTTCAAAAATACTATTTTTCTAAGTTGACAGAAAACCAAAGCACGAGCCAACTGCAAACTGTTGTTTGGGTGTACGTGTGCACAGCTCTGCAGGGAACCACGGCAACTCTCATTCATTCTCTTCTAAAAATTCTTGTTCAGCCAAAGCTAATTGCAAGGACCAGCTTGCTACTGACTTTCACGCATGGTCCTCTGTGTCCCAAATGCACTTCCACGGGCACTGAATGCACAGGTTTTACTCAGACTGAAAAGTTAATGAATCCTCTAATGATCAGTTTTAGGTTGCCTCTTGATACACTTGCAACTTCACTGCTCAGTGTTTATTTTTCCTTGCAGAATGAAGGCTTTCAAATAACCTTTCTTTGGTTGCATGAAAACAGGTAAGTGTGACAAAAAGAAACAAAATTCTGTCCGGCTGCAGCTGCAGGGCTGGTCTCTCACTGAAGTGTCTTTCTATTGCACTGGAGCTTCAACAGTCCCCAGAAAATCCAGTTAAGGTCTTACCAGTTTAGGACTAATCCAAATAGAAGAGAAAAATGAAATAAAACTGAGACTTTTTAGCTAAAAATATAAATGTTTAACAGGTGGCTCTAAATTTGCTGATCTCAAAATAGAAAGAACTGAGAGTAGAAAATGGAAATACTGATCTGGACAGACCTACTGTAACAGTAACACTGAGCCGGACTCAAACACCTGGTGCTTGCAGAAGTTCTAGGTAGGCAA
The DNA here is from genome assembly GCA_013400055.1 of Nycticryphes semicollaris. Taxonomy (NCBI): domain Eukaryota; kingdom Metazoa; phylum Chordata; class Aves; order Charadriiformes; family Rostratulidae; genus Nycticryphes; species Nycticryphes semicollaris. The sequence continues at coordinate 1,146,886 of VXBJ01006753.1, forward strand.
GGAATTCCTATTCCTCCTAAATAAAATCTGTCTACCCATCTCTCTCTCCCCCTCTTTAAAAGTGACCTTGACCCACCTCATTAAAAAGTAACTTCCAGGAAGGCCTCAGATGGTTAGACCTTGTGATAAAGCAGTACGCAGGATAATGGCTGAGAAGCCTTGCTCTGCACGAGGATGCAATGCACAGCTCCAGAGCAGAGTGCTGCTGTAACACCAGCCTTTCCATGAGACACGGAACAGCACTGTCACAGACAGCTCCCTTGAATCTCAACACTGCCAGAGCAGCATTATGGCCATTAATGGCATAAGTAATGAGTCATGATATTAAAACCGGAATACCAGTGAGCTAAACTCAAACACAGGCGCTTGATCCTGATTTCACTTACAGCGATGCCACTGATGATTTCAGTGGAACACCTCTTCATTTTTTAGAACGTTACAGGATGGGGGGGCAGGGGATGGGGAGTGACAAAGTATCTTTTCACAATGTTTATGAACTCGCTAATTTGTATTGATGTATCAGTGTGTAATAAAATACACAACCGGATGAGAGAGAAACTGAAGGGATAGGGAATAGGGAATTTGAATAGCTCAGCTTGAAAAACTTTCTGTATTTTCCTGTGTAAGAAGTTTCAAGAAGAAACTGCCTACAGTGTTTACTGTGACCTGAAGTTCAAGTAATTTCACTGAGAAGTTCCCTATCCAATAAACCAAATTAATCAAGAAGATGAAAAAAGTCATCAAAACAGAGGAGAACTTTACAGTGAACTTCCTGTTTACTGTGAAGCCACAGTCCTTACGTGCCACGGTGCCTGCCCAGCACATCAAGGACTCCTGCTGATTCTCCATTGGATGCTATGCTGAGATGAACCCAGAGCAGGTAAAACCTACCCAAAGTCTCACCCATGAGCAACATCAAGAACAAATCAATTTGGGCCAAAAGACACATTCAGTTGAGCCGCGATACATAAAGCTCAAGGACTGATCTAATTTACTTTGGGTACTCTGTGGCTTTGCTTAATTTGAGAGGAGGATTTCCCTCTTAAATCCTACATTCTTCAAAACTTCTCCAAAATATGGCTAGGAAACACAGCTGTTGACACTTTCCTTCTAATACATGAACTTGTATTTTTGTGAGTAACACCCACACTCCACATTCCCCTTCTCTCTTCCCCATTTATACAATGAGTGCGTAAGGGGATGCCCATGCTGTAACACTTGCTGGCATAGACTGCATTTGCCATAACAGTCTAACCTACTTAGATTTATACAGTCATTCAGAAAGTAGTAATAGGACATATACTTTACCCTAAACCTCCTATTTGTCTGCATTTTGAGACTACAGCAGTCTTTGTTAAATCAATGTTACGAGTAAGATTTCCACCAGCAGCCTAGAAGCACATTTATATATACTTAAACATATTTACACTGGAAGGTTTATTTGGTGCTAGACACTAGATGTTACATTTATATTATACTTTCATGTAGAAATTCACTCCTTCAGCCTCTTCTTGTCNCATTTCTTTAAAATAATCTTCAAAATGAGACCGCATGAAGAAGCTTCTCACCAGTACAAGGAAAGCACAGGGCTGAGGGCAGTCCCCACAAATAAGCTGATATTTTTGGAGATAATTATGTGCTGATTTTATCAGATGCATGTTAGCATCAGACCATAACCAAATTACATAGAAATAGCCACAACGTGAGAATCTGTACATGGGTATGAGAAGGTGCAGTTTCATTAATGGAAGGCTGGCAGCCACACTTCATCTTCCCCCATGCACACCGAGCTTTATCTCCCTTCTCTGCAAAGGAATTACTCTTCAACTGAAAGGTGCCAGCTGTAAAAGCTTCTTTTGACAAATCTGATGTGGACACTCCAGTGAATCATTTGCAGCCTGTTGCCAACCCTTACTTTCGATATGGAAATTTGGAACCATTTTCAAACATCTCCAAGCCTACAAAGAATAAACTGTCCTTTTAAAAATACTACTGTACCTTTTAAGTATGCAGATTGCCAGGCTGAATTTTAAATGCAATCACTTTGCTTCCAGTACACTCTAAAAATCAGGAGTCACAGTCGGCATGAATCAGTCCTCTGCACCTAGGACCTGCTATTTCTGTCATTTTAAGCCTGTGTGCTGCAATTATGTGAATTGCCCACTTTTTTCCCCAGCCTCCTCCATGAAATGCATATGCAATATAAAACCCATTTATCATACTGGAAATTGCTATTGTATTTAATCTTCCCAAAGAGAGCAAAATCAAATTATGATGTGTAAAGAATGATAATCTGGCAAATTCAAGGGAATACTCCAAACTTATCCCTCCACGCCTGCAAGAGAACAGGTCAAAGAGGTCTAATGTAGAAGACATGGGTAGGAAGACATGATGTGAGCATACATAATGAGAAGATGAAAACTCTCTTAATCTTTGCAGATTGAATGAAATCTAATTACATGCTGTATTGATTGTTGTGTATTGCTGGAAAGAGACAGCGAAAAGGCAAAAAAGGCTATTACAGTGAAATTGTAGTCTGACCCTTCAATTGCTTTTGGCATGAAAGGTCATGCTCTATTTGGGGCATCAAAAATTCTTTACCCTCTATTGTAAATCATTAGCAGCAGACTCAGATGCAAAACTGATTAGGGGGAAAATTCAGTCAATTAAATCTTTTTTTATTTTTTTCCCCTTTACAAAAAGTAGATGCAAAGGAAGAAATATCAAGTTATTATCATTTCCTGAATTGCTACTAAGTCTATCTGGCATTAGTTCCGTGTTGACTCACAATAAATCATATTCATCAACAGAAATACCATAGTAAAAATGGAAAAGGTACATAGATTGATGAACTAGATCTAGTTTTTCAAAATAAATGTTATACTCAAATATGAAGAGATAATACAAAGTTTCACCACGGAAATTCTACAGGCACGTTTCATTGCTTTCCTTTCCCTTTCCTGCTCTATCCATTTACATCCACCAAAGCCAGCAGCAGCTGAGTATAAAGCTTTCAAAAATACTATTTTTCTAAGTTGACAGAAAACCAAAGCACGAGCCAACTGCAAACTGTTGTTTGGGTGTACGTGTGCACAGCTCTGCAGGGAACCACGGCAACTCTCATTCATTCTCTTCTAAAAATTCTTGTTCAGCCAAAGCTAATTGCAAGGACCAGCTTGCTACTGACTTTCACGCATGGTCCTCTGTGTCCCAAATGCACTTCCACGGGCACTGAATGCACAGGTTTTACTCAGACTGAAAAGTTAATGAATCCTCTAATGATCAGTTTTAGGTTGCCTCTTGATACACTTGCAACTTCACTGCTCAGTGTTTATTTTTCCTTGCAGAATGAAGGCTTTCAAATAACCTTTCTTTGGTTGCATGAAAACAGGTAAGTGTGACAAAAAGAAACAAAATTCTGTCCGGCTGCAGCTGCAGGGCTGGTCTCTCACTGAAGTGTCTTTCTATTGCACTGGAGCTTCAACAGTCCCCAGAAAATCCAGTTAAGGTCTTACCAGTTTAGGACTAATCCAAATAGAAGAGAAAAATGAAATAAAACTGAGACTTTTTAGCTAAAAATATAAATGTTTAACAGGTGGCTCTAAATTTGCTGATCTCAAAATAGAAAGAACTGAGAGTAGAAAATGGAAATACTGATCTGGACAGACCTACTGTAACAGTAACACTGAGCCGGACTCAAACACCTGGTGCTTGCAGAAGTTCTAGGTAGGCAAGGAATTCCTATTCCTCCTAAATAAAATCTGTCTACCCATCTCTCTCTCCCCCTCTTTAAAAGTGACCTTGACCCACCTCATTAAAAAGTAACTTCCAGGAAGGCCTCAGATGGTTAGACCTTGTGATAAAGCAGTACGCAGGATAATGGCTGAGAAGCCTTGCTCTGCACGAGGATGCAATGCACAGCTCCAGAGCAGAGTGCTGCTGTAACACCAGCCTTTCCATGAGACACGGAACAGCACTGTCACAGACAGCTCCCTTGAATCTCAACACTGCCAGAGCAGCATTATGGCCATTAATGGCATAAGTAATGAGTCATGATATTAAAACCGGAATACCAGTGAGCTAAACTCAAACACAGGCGCTTGATCCTGATTTCACTTACAGCGATGCCACTGATGATTTCAGTGGAACACCTCTTCATTTTTTAGAACGTTACAGGATGGGGGGGCAGGGGATGGGGAGTGACAAAGTATCTTTTCACAATGTTTATGAACTCGCTAATTTGTATTGATGTATCAGTGTGTAATAAAATACACAACCGGATGAGAGAGAAACTGAAGGGATAGGGAATAGGGAATTTGAATAGCTCAGCTTGAAAAACTTTCTGTATTTTCCTGTGTAAGAAGTTTCAAGAAGAAACTGCCTACAGTGTTTACTGTGACCTGAAGTTCAAGTAATTTCACTGAGAAGTTCCCTATCCAATAAACCAAATTAATCAAGAAGATGAAAAAAGTCATCAAAACAGAGGAGAACTTTACAGTGAACTTCCTGTTTACTGTGAAGCCACAGTCCTTACGTGCCACGGTGCCTGCCCAGCACATCAAGGACTCCTGCTGATTCTCCATTGGATGCTATGCTGAGATGAACCCAGAGCAGGTAAAACCTACCCAAAGTCTCACCCATGAGCAACATCAAGAACAAATCAATTTGGGCCAAAAGACACATTCAGTTGAGCCGCGATACATAAAGCTCAAGGACTGATCTAATTTACTTTGGGTACTCTGTGGCTTTGCTTAATTTGAGAGGAGGATTTCCCTCTTAAATCCTACATTCTTCAAAACTTCTCCAAAATATGGCTAGGAAACACAGCTGTTGACACTTTCCTTCTAATACATGAACTTGTATTTTTGTGAGTAACACCCACACTCCACATTCCCCTTCTCTCTTCCCCATTTATACAATGAGTGCGTAAGGGGATGCCCATGCTGTAACACTTGCTGGCATAGACTGCATTTGCCATAACAGTCTAACCTACTTAGATTTATACAGTCATTCAGAAAGTAGTAATAGGACATATACTTTACCCTAAACCTCCTATTTGTCTGCATTTTGAGACTACAGCAGTCTTTGTTAAATCAATGTTACGAGTAAGATTTCCACCAGCAGCCTAGAAGCACATTTATATATACTTAAACATATTTACACTGGAAGGTTTATTTGGTGCTAGACACTAGATGTTACATTTATATTATACTTTCATGTAGAAATTCACTCCTTCAGCCTCTTCTTGTCCAAAGCACTGATGTATTTAATCACATACTTATTTCTTTGATGGTCCACATTTAGAACTTTACAAGTTTATGCAAATGCAAATACACTCATTTTGAACAACTAGTCTATATGTGAAACGTGAATTGTCCTGTAACAACTTTTAGGGCTTAGCCCATTGTAACTACCATGGAAGGGTTCTCTGCTCTACCCACCAGGGCTGGTGTCATAAAAAAGAAGTGGTGGATGCTTCCCCTCCTCACCAAAGATAATATCACATTTAAATGGGAAAGTCATCAAGTAAATATGTGGGTGTTTAAATAGACCCTTAAAAGCACACAGCATAAGAACCCAGGAGAATGTTTTTAAAGTAATATGACTTACAGCTATAACCTAAATGCATTTGCTATACAAACACCTACCCATATAGAGTTAATGTATCCAGGCAAATTGTAAACCCTGGTACAGCTTCCACCAATCCTTAAACCCATGAACTCTGCAGCCTCCTTAACTTTGCGTCTACTGAGGAAGTCCTGACTTTGGACCGAGAGTGGGTGGGGAAGGGGCTCAACAAATCCCTCCAGCAAAACCCCGCAGCCACATCTTTCCTTTCGTTTTCAGCCCTTCAGCAGCGGGGTCAGTGTATATTCAGCCCGAGCTCCCCTCCCCAGCGGGCAGGCACTTCGGGTGCTTTTTCCCAGTCTGCAGCACCCTCCCAGGACACAGGGCACCAGGGGACTGGTGCTGCGTCCCCTCCCAGCCCTGCGTACCATTTAACTGGTTGTAGACCACTTCTTCCAGGTGGTCCAGGCGCTGCAGGATGGACTCCCTGTCGGCCAGGCTGCCCACCTTGGCGCCGCGGCTCCTGGCCCGGCGGTCCGCGCTCCGGACGATCTGCACCAGCTCCTGGGAGCGGTCCTGGATCCTGCAGTAGACGGAGAAGAGGATGATGCCCACGAAGACCAAGATGTTCACCGTCAACAAAGTTTTGATTTTCCGTGCCACCGCCATGGGAGCCGCCGGCGCGGTGGCGGAGGGCACATCAAGGCTCGGCGGCCGGCGGCCTGGCGGCCACCCGGCGAGGGGGGGGCGGACGCGCCCGGGGCGCGGAGCGGCGCGGAGGGNCGCCCGCCCTCGCTCTCCGCCGCCCCAAACGCAGAGCGCCGGTGCGGAGTGACGTGCTCCGGGGGAATCTCATCTACATGCACACGGTGGAGCCGCCGTGCCGTGCCGCCCCGCCCGCGGCTCCCCGCCCCGCATATCCCGGCCCTGCCGTGGGCTGCCTCCCGCCCCCGGGCAGATGGGTGAAGGATTCAGGGGAGTTACGGGCTTCTCTCCCACGGAAGACACCAGTAGCCATTTTCTCTTCATTGCCCACCTAAGAGGGGTCTTTGTCCTGCCCAAACACCGCTACAGGCAGCTTCTGAGAACCAGCAGGATGAAGACTGTCCTCGCCTTACGGGTGCAGCTCCTGGAGGTGAGATGATGCCCCAACGCACCTCACTGCTGGAAAGATGCTCCAAGTTCACAAGCTCCCAGCAAGAGGGAGAGATGGTAACGCACTCAGCTCATTGGGTTTTCCAGCAGCCAAAATACAACATTGGCTAGTGATCCTATCTGGAAGTGACATGGGCTGGGACCGTGTTCATGTGCAAGAGAAGTTCTTGCCAAGCATACACAGAATCATAGAATAGTTTGAGTTGGAAGAGACTTTTAAAGGCCATCTAGTCCAAAGCCCCTACCATAAGCAGGGACACAGGGATGGGACATCTACCACCCCTCTGGGAAACCCGTTCCAGTGTTTCAACAGCCTTATTGTAAAAAAATTCTTCCATATATCTAGTCTAAATGTTCCCTCTTTTAGTTTAAAACCATTATCCCTTGTCCTGTCGCAACAGGCCCTGATAAGTTTGTCCCCATCATTCTTACAGGCCTACCTGTAAGTACTGAAAGGTCATGATAAGGTGTCCCCAGAGCCTTCTCTTCTCCAAGCTAAACAATCCCAACTCTCTCAGCCTGTCCTCACAGGAGGGGTGCTCCAACCCTCTAATCATTTTTGTGGCCTCCTCTGAACCCACTCCAACGTGAGAGTGTGTCCATGTCTTTCCTACCGCAGAATCACACACAGATAGAGAAAAGCAGCCTAGGCCCTTACTCTCAAACACACATCCAGTGACTGCTGAAGAACTACCAAGATCTCTAGGCTTGATATCTATGGACATTAAAGAAGCCCTTACAGCTGGCAGCTCCTCCATTCACATTCACAGTTGTACTCCTGTGCACATATTCTCACTTAGAGGGTTGCATACCATAATGTAACCCTGGTTATAGGATTTTTTTTTTTTTTTTCCTTTCATCCTTCCTTCTTGATTTCAGGAGCTGCCAAGCCCAAAATACAGCAAAGGTTACAACCTCCCTGAATTTACCATAGCTTGGCAAGGCCTGCTCAGGGTTTCCTGATGTACGAACTCTCCACTGCTGGCCGCCTTCTGATCTTCCTGTTGTTCCACTAAGATCTCTGAGGGCACAGTTTGAGAAGATGCATTTCTGTCTTAAGAGGAATTTTCCCCTTGTCTTTTGGGGATCACCAATGAAACCTCTGTTGGAGGGAGCAGCAGCACAGAACAAGTCTAGATGAGAGTTTCACCATAAGCCACAGGGTTCTGCAGCATTGTCTCTTGCAAATAAGTAAATCTCTACAGAAATAAATACGTACAGGATTTGGTTACTTCCTATGATACTGTATTCTTAAACACAAATAATACCAAAACACAGGGTCATATGTTCTTTTACTGAAGCAGTAGTAAAACTCTCAGTCAGCTTAGCAGAAGAGGCTCAGAACCTGCAATTTTCCAATGTTTTGATTATTTTAGTATTATTCTTATGGTAAGACTGTCATAGCATTACATTATCCCAGAAAATACCACTTTGGTTTAAGAAAACGTATTGAACTAATGCTCAAGTGCAGCTTATTAGATGTCTCCACAGCATTTAATATATTATAGCAACACCTGCTGGTCTTGAGATGGTTAAGAACCTGTTAGATCACTATTTCCATTACAAACTCCAAGTTCACAAGCTCACTGCAGTAATTCAGGTTGGATTCTAACACATGAGTGTGTACTTTGTCCCAAGAGTTGTAAAACACCTTTGACTGTCTCAGAGTTTCCCAAGTTTTGATGGATTTTTTTCCCCATCATTGCATTTTTAAATGGGCTACTTCAAAGACATGATTTCACCCATGATTGACTTGGGTCAAGCAGCTGTTTCTCTTTGCTAAGTGAATGTTCTTAAATGGTCAGCCTAAAATAGTCTATGGCGTGTACAGAACAACACAAGAATATGCTTATATGGCTGAAACCTTACCTAACACCACTCACATAATAGCTAGCTCTTATAGATCACTGTTCATTCAGAGATTTCAAACAAGTTACAAAAGATACACTTGTACAGCTGACTGAAGGATGGCAGTAGTGTTTTTGGAAAAATCTCAGGGTCAGAAAATGTATTTTATTTTTGCATTGGAACAAAACCAAAAAGCTTTGAAATATTTTCACACAAACAGCATTGAGCTGAAACCACTGGTTCCAGCCCAAAAGCGTCAGGTTCCAACATTCTTTCTCTCAGAAAGGCTTATACTGCCAAAAGAAAACTAGATCAAAATCAATATATGCAACATCTGGATTTCAGGGAAAATGCTTTTATTGAAACCATACCAATCAGCTCTGATCACTGACCCATCCTACAAATGGGGAACATGGGAAGGCATTGGTAACTTGTTCCAAAAGCAACGGAACAAGCCAGAGGCAATGCTGGAATCCCATTCCAAATCACAAACCCAGTTTCTCTCTCTCTCTCATTATTACTCACTGCTATTGATTTTTACTTCTCTCCATAGGGCTCATGTTCTCGTTTATACCACCCAAGATGGATTCGGAAGCTGCTGGAAAGAAATACCAAGATATTGTGTATTCAAATGGCAGTCTATGGTTGATCATCCTCCTTACACTTCTCTTCTGTCACTGTGCCCAGGCAGAATAAACACCTGGATGAAGGACAGCTGGCTGAAGATGAAGACGATGTTAAGCAGCCAGAGGTAAAGACTCTAAAAAACCAGTCAGCACTCTAAAATAGCCATCTGTCATAGGCATCTCCACTAATGTACTAAAGATGGTTTATTGCCTTGAGGCACTTCTGGGCTGCTACTGGACTGTCAAATAGCTAAAGCTGCAATGGTAACAACAGCATAAAAACCCATACCTTGCTATTGTCTGTGGCTCTCCTTGAAACTGCTTGAACTTGTACGATGTTGATCTTGCAACACTTACCTTTGTTTCTGTTGACTTTTGGTTACCACAGAACACTTCATCTTGGCACAAAGATGTTGATATAGAGGAAAACTTCACTTGCTTCTGCATTTACAGCCCTGTTGTGCTTAGCTACTGAGGTCAGAGACAGTAAATTTCACTTCAAACAACATTGAACCAAAAGATTTTGAAAAGAACCTTTAGTAAAGCACTAGTTTAACAGCCATTATCTGCAGAGCCCATCCTGCAACTAGTCAAGGGAACAGACTCCAAGTCAATCTGACCTCAGTTCATTTGGGAGCTATTAACCCCATGCAGTGCAGAGGAATTAGATTTTTTTTTTTACTAGCTCATGAAAACTGTACATTGCGCAGCAACCAAAAACAAGCAAGACACTCATCGCCATCTGCACATTTCCCAAGTTCAAGTTTTCCCCAAAAAGAGGTCAGAAAAAACTATAAAAAAAAGACAATGTCAGACCTACAAAGTACCATCTCTGCAGCAGAACCCTTGCAATCCCCATGACTTCTGTTGTACAGTCCCAGGAACGGTGGGTATATACTCAGGTTTTCAATAAAAGTTTCTATGCTTTATGAGATGTTTTTTGTTGAATTTCATTTTAATGTCCCTAGAAGGAGATGAAGGAATTGGCTTGCTGATGAAACAAAATAAGTAAGATTTTACTTTTGAGGAGAGGTGAGGAGAGGGTGATTGAAAAGTTGCTTGAAAGTTTTTGAATTTTAAAAAGCTTAAGTTGGAAAAAAAATATAATATAGAATTCAAGTTAATAACTATAAAATCATTCCCAACCACTTTTCCAAACGGACACAAGATTGATTTACCATATCTAAAGAGACATACCCCTCTGATCATTCTACTGCATGATATGAGACGTTTGCAAGAATGAATAATGTGTGGAAGGGAAGACTTTGATGTTTAAAGTATTTGAACACTAGCTTTAAAGAAAAAAAAAACACAGACAAAATATTATGCCAGTGATGATCTGCAGTTGTAGATTTCAGCTGTAATTATTCACACACTATAACATCACCTACCATTCTTCTGCTGAAATCTCAACTGCGTGTACTAGCCCATCACTTAAGAGTTTTAATATAGCCTAATATTTTTCCACTTTTAGTACCTATTCAGAAGAGAACAACAAAAATAGACAACAAAGTCTAAGATGTCTGTTGAATTATGCAGACATACAGAACTGAGGCCCTCATCCTGTTCCAGAGAGGAACTGCAGCCCATAAAACATGCCATTTAGTATTTGTGCAGCCACCTTCTTGCCATAGCTCCAGCAGACTCTGTAAGAAGAGGTTTGAACAAACACAACGCTTGACATGAAGCTCTATGAAGTTTTTTTGCAAAAAGTAGCAAGCAAGTTAGGAGAGAAATAAATCAGGAAGCCTCAGCTACCTCATACTTCAGATGTTTCAAGCAGCCTCTTATGTTTGCTGCTGCAGCTTTGGAGAAGATGGCAAACTGGTATTACAGTGGCACAAGAAGGCAAATAGTCAAATAATTCCTTTTGCAACAAGACACTGCCAGGTGCCTCAGGCTTCAAACTGCCACTCTGTTCATGCTGATGTAGAGACTTTGGAGCATGTTCACAGTTGACCAAATGCCTGCTATTGTTAGAGAGAAGAGCTGTGGCCAGGAAAGGCAGGGAGAGGAATCCCCTACCTGGTATCCATCTCACCGCATTAAAAAGGCTGGAAGCCCAAAAGCTACCAGGGATTTCCACGCAGTGATTCTGGACTGGGAACATTTAGTGCTGGCTCAGAAATTAAAGGTGTATGGTGACTGGAGAGCCCTGAATACAATCAATGTCTACTTAGAGCAGAATGACAATAGAATGTGCTGTGGTTTCAACCAAGATGAATGTGTTTATTTTAGTAAGATGACCTCTCTGCTACACTTATTACAGACCCGATGCCATAAGCGTTTATTAGTGGGGTCACAATTACAGTGTGCAAGACTCATTTGTAACCAGCAGACCTTCCCAAAGTAGTATGCACAACGCAGGGATTAAGTATTCACAAGATTAGCCTGAAGGTGCTGAATCTTAACTTCATCTTGAGGATGTTCTAAATCAAATGAGATGCCTTAAAATCTGAACACGTTTCAGAAATTATATAGAGATATATAACCTTTTAATTTTGGCAGTGTTAGTCTCATCATTATTTCAGTTAGGAGGTTACACAGAAGGTTGCTAAATGGAATTTTAGGACACTTCCTACTAAAACTGCAGCGATTCTCAGTTCCGCATGGGACAGTTCTTCGAACATAGAGACTGCACTGTGTTCTAGCACCTGCTGCTGAGACATAAAGCAGCACCACCCGTATATTCCTCATATCATGTTAAAACTACAGGTTGACTCCGCAGAGCAGACTTATAACAGCACAATTACAGGCAGATCTGCTGCTTTCATGCCTGTGATACTGTGCTGATGACCACACTGTAGTAAATAGCATACAGATAAAAGCCAACAATTATCCAAACGCACATTAAAAAACCCAATAAACCTGTCATTGTAAAAACAGAATATAAATAACTGCCAAGACTAAAATATTCAACCCACATGCTTACATTTTACAAAGCTCTCATTTATAAACATTCCAGCTCTCACCAATTTTAATAAGAATGAGTTGAGCTCCTACCTTTTTAAACTCCAACTGCGTAGTCCTCTATCCATTTTCTGTTATTATCTCCTACAGTAATTTCAGAATTAGCAAATTTCTTGTTTGCTAAGAGAGGATTATCACCATTCACCACGATCAAAGATTATTTGCATGGTCTCCATGCAACAACAGAAAATAAAAATAATACTTGAGGACCCCCATCTCCCACAAATGGCAGAGAGGGTCAGTCCCTCTGTGCCTCCAAAGGGGAAGGTCATCGGAACCTGCCTGATGGCCACTGCCCTGGAATCCCAGGCTGCAGACTGATGTTTGTGATAACTGCCATGACTTGCTGTAAGGAATTTCAGAGGTACTGTGATAAGACAGCGATAGAGACTCACATACTGGAAATAAATCTGTTAAGTTTTCAAGGACAGCTTCTATGTTTATGCGAGTTCTGTTAAAGAAAATAAATGTGCAAGAGATATAGAAGTGTAATTTAATATCCAGCTATTACAGATGAAGAAATTACCTCATTATACTCCCTAAAATCAATCTTTACTTATTCCTGCTACCAGAAAACTTACAAGAACCTAAACAATGGCTAGGCTGTTTGCACACTTAGACTTCTGCTTTCCATACTGACCAACACTGTCTCCTGGTTCCCTGCATTCCTGCTTCTGCTGCAATCACTGTCTCTGCTCCCATACTCTGTAGAGACTTTAAAGCAGGGGCTGCTTTTTGATAGTACTGTTTTCAAAAAAAAAAAAAAAAAAAAAAANACGGTTTATGAATGGTATTCCTGATCCCAGGAACAAATCAATCTTTGGCTCTATTTGTCAGTTGATGCCTATGGACTATGACCCTAAACTCCTCCAGGGAATCCAGTTATGTCATTTTCCACCTTTACTCTGTTACCTTATAGTAAAAGAATCTGAAGTCAGCTCTTTAACCAGGATTTAATGAAATATTATCTCAGGCAGAAAATATTGTCCAGATCAAATGTTATATTAAGGCATGTTTTTAATATAGCTGTGCTTTTAGGTACAAATCTGTTTCCTGAAAGGACTGGAAAAAGAAATGAGCTTTCTCAGATAGACGTTGAGCGTAAAACTTCTTTACTGGCACTAAAGTAGCCAGTAGAGCCCAACAGAGGGGCAAACACAGCAGCAAGGATCTTGCTCCCTGTCTGCTCCAGCCAAAAGTCTGTGAAAAAGGTAAACATTAGCACTGGCTTAGAACAGTTAAAACTATTTTGCTACTGGAATTGCACTGAATTTAATAGGATACATTTTTCTTTGGCCATCATTGTCCCAGCCCCAATTCTGCCATGAGGTACAGGTTCATGGACTTCTGCAGTTTTTGCCCAGGCTCATCCACTTGTAGGAGAAGAGCCTCATACAATATTCATTACTTACTTGTCTCTGTCTTGATGCACATTATTAAGAGATGCATGGCCCTCCAGCAAAATCCTCACAACAAAATTAAGAAACGCAGCCAGTCATCATGTCAAAGTCGTAAGAGATTAAATATTCTAAGTGCAGCAGCACAGGGGTAAATTAGTATTGTTACCTTCTGACCCCCAGAGCTGCACCCAGTGCTGGCTTTAAACAATAAAAATAATGAGATTTTTAGATTCCATTTATTTTGAAACAACAACTGGCAGCTTGAAAGAAGAAAACATGTTTTGGCAAATAAAGTTGACATTGACATTTTTAGCAAAGACTAGCTATATGGTGGCTTGTCACTGGGCAAATCTGAAGAATCACTGCTGTTTTTCACGGGGACAGTGCATGTGTGAGTAATAAGGAACATTTAGTACAGTTTGTATCTGCTTTTAACAGAGATGTTCAGATTATTTAAATAGAAACCAAACCATTTCCAGCATTAGTCTTCAATGCATTTTTTAAAAATATCATGTTAAAAAAATAAGTAGATAAAGGCTGATGTATGGTAAAATTCCATCCTAAAAACTATACCAGTGAGAAGCCTTAACAGATGGAGGTAGGATGACAAAACAAACTCATCTAGTTGAGCTGAATTCCCAAATCATGGAATCAGGAAATTGTCAGAGTTGGAAATGACCTCTAGAGATCATCTAGTCCAACTGCCCTGCTAGCGCAGGATTGCCCAGAGCACATTACTCAGGACTGCCAGTAAAGGACAAAGTCCCATTTAACAGTTTTGGAGGGTTTCTTTTAATATATTTTTTTAGTACACTTGAAAAGGAGCCAGTCAATAGGAAAAGAACACTTAGGACTATATTGTGTTATATAAGTGCTTAAAGTATGCTGTTTCCTGTTCCAGATGACAAAATTCCTCTAGTTTTCAGTTTCTCCATCTGAAAATTGGGGACAGCTTGCCATAAGGGAAACGGCAGAATTTGCTTTTATTAATCTTCACCTCAGTTGATTTAGAGATCATATGCAGCTTAAACCAAATAAAAGTTCAAAATAAGAAAAACATGGAAAACCCAACAAATCTGTGACAAGGCACTAAAACAGCAACATGGGGAGGGGAGCTGCAGGTAGACTGAGACACGTTGATCTGACACGCACAGATATTCATAACCCTTTCAGCTGTAGATGCTTAGAAGCCATTCTCTATTATTCATTAATTCTATGGTGAGCAGATAGATTAAGCATTTTTCCCTCTTAATTAATCTTGCTCTGGGCTATGAAGTTGAAGAGCTTCATTTATTTATACATTTACTTATTTTAAGGGGAAAGTATTTCTCACCAAAACCCTCTACAGCGAAACTGCAGCGTTAAAGCCTCTGGCCAAGCTCACAAGCATTTCAGACCGTGTATGCCTTTAGCTGCTACACCATGATATATAATTGCAGATACAGAACACTTTGCTTCTGATACTAAACACAGCGAGTTATTTTATGTCAGTGGCTTGATTCTCCCAAGTACAGACATTAATACCAGCCACAAAGGACAGATCATATTCCACCTATGCAAAGGAAACATGAAGTGGAAAGGATCAAGTGTATAGTTTTCTTTATGCTATTTATTATTATATATTACATCCAACTTGTGTCCAAGCCTATCGGCTCACAAAGATTTCCTGACGTTAAATCCTTTAATGTCTATTGAGCTGCTTCTAATTTACGTAAACCAATGATCAGTCACAAGCAGTGAACAGGCTGCCTAGCGCTGAGCAAAGCTTTTGTTGGTGCTGGTTATTCCCTTCCAGCCCTCAGGCACACAGGGCCTGGAGGAGACACCTCGGCAGACATTCCCACAGACGACACCAGGTGAAAATACAGGGCCTTCATTGCTGTTTAGCTTGTTAGCATGCTTTGCTCAAGACAATTAGTACCTGCCAGAGTAAATGCCAAAGGATAGCTCAGGTGATGGACTGAGGTTATTCAACTTTTGACAAAAGGTTAGGGGAATTCTCTTGAAACAGTAATTGCCTGTCACGTGAAATGCTGCAACTTCCTGAACGCAGGAAAGAGGAAACCATGACATGAACTGGATGAGGGCAAGAGGAAACTAGAGGTGGGCAGGTTAATACAGTGGAATCCAATGGATTTACCAATAGAATCTGGGGTAGATTGGGCAGCAAATGAAGAATAAAAAAGTTAATTAAAATCTCAAATTAATCTGATGTGTCTGTAGCTAAAATAACTGAGGCTGGTTACCTCCTAGGGCTTAAGAATGTGTGTGGCCAGTATGTGGATAGGGAACTCCTGTGGTGTCACAAAGAAGGGCCTCAGAGAGATCTTTTCATGGTATGGTTTCCCACATGAGCCAAAAAAAGACACAATGGCATAGGAAGAGTAATGTATTTCTAGGGATGACAAAAGTCCCTACGCTATAAAACCACACTCACAAAGTAATACATCATCTTAAAGATCCAGAGCCCAATCCAAATATAAGGCCATTATTACCTGGCTAACTGGAGGTAAGTGAAGTTAATTGCCTGTGCAGGTAAATGTTGTGCAGGTTTGCTTTGAGGAAATAATATTTAGGAAGCATTCAGAATGGGCATACATTTTGCAGAAGTATCATTTCGAACACATTGGTGCTCAAGTCAGTTTTGGAACAGGTGATATAAAAAAAAAAGGCTTAAAGTAAAAACTTGTGAATTAATCTGGTATTAGACCTAGAAATAATAATAATATAAATAATATAAATATGAATATTATATATAAACAAAAGAAAAATAAATATAAATAAATAATAAACGACAATGGAAATAAAACACAGACCAGGTCTTACCATTGGCTTTAACTAGTCACAGTCAGATTCATTCTGCTGATGAATCCTTTGGTCTGTATCTTACAGTCCCCTTTTTCCCCATCGCACTTTCCCTAACCTTTTTGTTCTTGATGCTTGAATGGAGCATTTATGTACAATGGGACCGTGATTCTTGTGCTGGGACAGTGAGATGCTTCCATCTGACATCTTATACATAGACAAGATAACTAATAATGGGCAGCTGTGGCAAGAACAGCACACTTCTATAACATTCACTTTATGTATGACATCAATGAATACATCAGGTAACTCTTAGAAAACCCTGCTCTAAAATCAGGTGAGTGAATACTGCCTCGTAACACTATAATACTAATGCAATTAGAAGAGATGGATATAAGGCCAGATTTAGTGCTGAGAAAACCCTCTGCCTTGAAAATGTAAATTCATGTCATTGCCACTAATTTTGCATAACATTGGTGTAAATTCAAACACGAAAAATAAACAAGCAGTGTTGAGTCTGACCTTTGTCAAGTAAAACTCTCATTTTAGGGAAATATCTGTACCAGAATCAGTGAATGTATGCTCTCTTACATCCCCTTAAGCTTTCCAGAGATTGCTGCAAACAACTACAGGGGCTATACTAAGATAAACATACCCCAAATTAATCTCAAATAGAGAGCAATTTCTGTGGCACACACACACCAGTTCTAAGCCACATCTTCCACCACTTTGCTACTCAATTGCACAATTGTCTGAACTTACAGCATAAAGGAAAACTTGTTCTTTAAATGCAGCTGATGAGAGCACCTGAGCAGTGTGTCCTCACATGAGGGTTTTCTGAGCTGATGTAACTGAACCATGGACTTCCAGGGATTATGGCAGTACAAAACGACTTCACTTGGAGCAGTAACAGACTCACGTTTCTGTGGGCACAACTGGACTATGGTGTAACGAGCTGTCAGTTCAGAAACGCTTGATCTCCTGGCCAAGATACTAAGCAATATCAAGGGTTACCTGTGTAGCCTGTAGCTGTTGAAGATGAAAGGCAGGTTCTACAGATGCAATCCACAATAGCTTCACTTATTTGTAAACTTAGCAAAGACAGGCATGCACAATAGAAAAAAAACCCCAAACACTGGATGTGGGGTTTTCCACCATTTAGACTTGCACCATTCTCTGTAGATTTTATTTTATTACTGCACAGCTGCAGAAACAAGATTTGGGGTGGGTTTTTTTACATAATTACTTCTTTTGTGATTTTTAGCGCAAGAAATCATCTCATTCACCCCCTTGTCACAGACAACTTGGTTGAAAGAGGTAGTCTTAGTTGACTCCAGCATTCACAAAACCAAAGAAAACTCCCAAAAACCTGGAAAGAGCCTTAGCTACTGCAACTCGTCACTGGTGTCCAGGTTTTGGAACATCATTTTCAGGTCAGAAGAAAAGGCAGATGTTACTATGCCATCTGCTGCTACCAGTGTATCCTAACCCACTGGAGAACTGTGCCCTACTGAAACAATGCCTGGGGTGCAGTGCAATATCAGCATTAAATCCCAGCTGGAGAACGAGCAACACTACCGATTAACAGCAAAAAGCAGGGCTCCACCTTGGGAAATCTCCTTGCCTAAGAAAGTATTAAAGTCCCATAGCTGTAGGATAAGAAAGCCTTAAGAACTTGCAGCAAGTTACAACTGGCAAGAGTAAACCTTTTATCCACTTTTTGTCCCCTGAATTCTCCGTCTCTCCAAGGCGAGGTACATGGTAGCAGATCTAATACTGCCTTTAAACAGCAAGAGAAGTAGCTCCTACTAGCTAGGAGCAGCTCCTAGCTACTCCTCTAAATCACAGTAAATCTTATAACATATAATTCACCTTTATAAAAATTCTTATCCTACTGGGAATTCAGGTGGATTGGGGTGCCAGGAAGACAAGATCCCTTTCTTTTAAGGAATGAAAACCTATATCTGATTGACAGCAAGACACTAAACACTGCCGCAGTGGACACAATTTGGTATGTTACAGGAAAGTTCCATATTCTTTTGGGAATATATTGTCACAAGCCAGCTGCTTATACTGGATTAGAAAAGGGAATTAGAAAATGCACATCGCAATTAAAATGTAATGTTTTGTTTGTTTCTTGCAGTTCTTTTGCTCCTTCATACTAATCTTGCCTCTTTTTCATTTTTATTTAATATAATATTAATATTAACAAATAAACCCCAAGGTCCATGTGTTTTCAAAATGCCTCTAGCTTTTTTTTTTTTTTCACACCGTCGCCTGATCCAACGGCTGTAAGTGACATTACACCAGTTTCCACCAGCTCTGGATATAGCCCCAAACATTTTTCTGCTGACTCCAGTGGGAGAAAGATAATCTCTGAACACAGTAAATTTTCCATATCATCACACCAAAATGAAAAGGTGCTCCATCCTTTCAAGCAAGGACACCCAAATGAATCTATATTACTTTCCCATAGGTGTATAGGAAACGGAAAGATGGATCATGCTGGAGGCAAGACAGAATAGGGATTTTCTTTTTTTATTGCTCTGTCTTCCTCCAATAGGACAGGTTGGAAATGGAATTGGCACATAACAGAAATACCAGTCTGTTAACTCTACTGCCATCTCGAATGGTCCATTAAAATAGAAAGACAGTAACAGGTGACATTTTAAAGCAGCACTGAAATTCCAGAAAATAAACAGTAGAAGCAGTTGTAAAAATCTACACAGACTTTAAAAAAACACTTATCTCAGATTTGCCAGATTTGAGGGCAAATTCCAATTTTCCATCAAAGTAAAATATAGAGCAAAATCAAGTTACACAAGTTCAGACAGACTTGTGGACCTGTGAATTCTCTATTGCTCCTAGAAATAAGAAGGGTTTTAAAGATGCAAAGCCCAATTCTTCCTTGTTGAAGAAAGAAATAGTTATTTATTAGGTTCCTTTAAAAGCTGTGAAAAATTTTCAGACAAAAAGCTTGTGGCACTTCATTTGTTCTTGCTTTCATGAAGCAACTTACATGATTAGAAAAGAAATATAAGTTTTCTGTACTGAGTTGCAAGAAAAGGTTAAAATCAGAAAAGTAGAAACAGTAGAAGCAAAAAGAAAACCCATCAAATCTTGCACTTCTGGTAAATTCCCTTACTCTTCAGAAGAAGAAATGTGTCCCATTGTCACATCTATGATACTCTGAATAGTTTCAATCCTGATAACTTCTCCTTTGGGGAACAAAGAATCATTCAACATCTGTGTTCTTACAAGTCCTTTTTTTTTCTTCTCATTTCTTCTGGCCAGTAACAGAGCTGCAACCTCCCAGCTGGGCTACTGGCCTTTGCAAACGGGCTCTGGGTGTGCTGGGAGCTACAGCACCCTCAGAAGCAGCCTGTTGAGCTTACCGAGGGCGATGCATTTGAATTTTAGATTGCAGAATTCCCTTCATCTTTCAAGTGATTCTTGTTTGGTGGTTGAAGTCAGGAAAGGCAATTGAAACTGAATTCTTTTCCTCTTTCATTTATAGCAGCTGTGGATTAAGTACTTGATTTGGGACAGATTCAATTCTTTCCTCACGAAAACAAACTAAGTTTTTCTTAAGGTTTGCACTTTGAATAATGGTTGTGTGTGGTTTATTGCATTACACCACAATATTTTATTAGAAAGCATTAGTCAACACTTACTTCCTAGGAATTCACCAGTGGCACATTCATATGTTGTCAGGAGACAGCAATGACTCCACAGCACTCTGTGCTCAAGACACTTGGGGACAAGAGGTTCGGATACCTTGGGAGATGATTTGTTTCACTGAAAACCAGAATTTAGGCACCCCCAAACGGGCCAAAAGCATTTACTGCAACTGTTAGTAGCGCCTGGCTTTTTTGTTTCCAAGAAACTTTAAAAGGGTTATTTTATTTCAAATTTCTCACATCTTTCCACTTTTAGTTTTACATTTTTAAATGACATCTTGATACTGAGTGGACCCAATTCTGACCCTAAAGAACTTCCAGTATTTTTTTTTTCCATTTCAGTGAAAAAGTTTAAAGAATTACTTTTGGATCTGGGTATTTCTCTTTAGCAGTGTTTTGATATAGTCAACAAAGTAGGCAAAAGAATCAGTTATTTGTATATCTCCACTCTTCCTACTAAAGTCTTCCCTTTTCAGAGTCTACAGGAGACAGCATTCTACAAAAATAACCCTCTCTGATTTGGGGCTTAGTGAAAAAGATGCTTGGTTCATATAAATCAATATATCTTCAGTGAGGAATTCAAGGCTGTGTGTTTTCATGCCAGTCTAGGAATCCACCCATTTTCACCATCTTGTTTTGGAGAGAACTTTTTTGTCTGCAAATATGTGTTTCATCACTCAAAAATATTTAGTTAAAAAATGTAATTATGTAAAACGTTAATATAGTATTTGCCTTCAAAAGGTGCTCTGAGATGTGTAAAGTATTGGGAGATAGGGACATCATGCTATACAAAAACAGGAACCCTTGACAAAAGAGTAAGGCTTTGAAAAGATAAAGGGAAGATCAATACGTTCCATCTTTATACTCTCATCTTGTATTCTCCTGCAGTCTGAAGCCAAAGCCTGCTTTTGTCTGTAGTCTAACAAAGGGTATCGGTGCTATGAAACGTACAGTAGTTCCTTCCTTATGCTCCCTGATAACTTGTCACTTATAATCAGTCTGAAATTTGAAACAGCTTTTTCTTTACCTGCCTGGTTCCCTTTGCAGAGGAGCTCACCACCAGCCACAGTGTGGGACCTTGTTTCCCGGCATTTAAGAAGTTGTTTCCTTTGTTTCCTCCCCATCAAGCTGTCTAAATGCACTGCCAACGATGGCCAGAGCAGAAAGCTGGGTGAAGAATAAATCTGTTTAGCTGATACCAGGCATCGCCATAATTCACTGGACAGTAAACTGTAAGCTGCATTGCACATCAAAAAGAAAAATGCACCTCAAATATACCCACAACTGCAGGTGAGGATGTGGCAAATCAGCTCCCATTCACCAAAGCTACCAATGTTAGGCGGTATTAGTGGTGGCACCTCTGCAGCAAGGGCATGTTGTTTTGCAACACGCAGCTGAAAACTGGGGCATCCAAATACAGAGGTCAAACCTGGAGACTCAACTAAGCAGCCTACTCCGTATTGCTCCCGAAAGTCACTGCAGGGAAATGTAAACCACTGTTCTTCAGGGCAAGTGCAAATCACGGCTGCATAGCAATTTAAGAACAAAGCCTGTTACCTGTCTCAGAAGTACCTAGACGTGACAGTAATTACGTGTATATAAAGAGACGCTATTTTCTTCCCTTTTCACCCAATTATCTGTATTTAAGATGTGCCCGTTTACAAGAAGTCATGCAAGATGGGAAAGTAAGTATGAAATCACACTTGCTTCTTCCAGAATAACTTAAAATAGCTTCCCTGGAAACGCAAAGTCCCTGTGATATTCCCTGGTGCCTCAGCCAAGAAAGCTTTACAGAGCCCTTCCGTGCGGTACACTGTGCCTCTGTTACTTGTGCTTGTATTTATAGCAAGATTTTCCTCTCCAGTTGAATAGCATTGGTATTCAGCACTATTTTGAGAATTTCTCAAGTAGTTAGTTTGGGGAAAAAGAAGAAGGGGAATGAGGAGGGTGGTCATTTGAAGCACCAGTCTGGGAACCAATATCTGTCCTGGCAAGGCAACTTGCTGGAGCACCAGTGTGAGCAGTCTCTCCCTGGCTCCACAGACAAGTCACTCAAGAAAAAAGAATTCTCTTCAAAATCAGATTAAATTGTTTCCTTCTTTTTCACGTGTCACCATTGTGCCTAAATGCAATTAGACCAGCAGCAGACTGGTTAGTGTGTGGCATTCTACAAACATTGCACAAAATAAGAAGTGGGGTATAAAAGGGTGCAAATGACTCGTGAATACAATCTTTGTTCCCCAATACAGGTAAATATATAGGAGTCCAGAAGAGGGGATGGTACAATGTATTTTTCAATAAAAAATAAAAATTGAAAAGGTACTTTGGCACTTCTAGAGACATCACAAGATTACACAGAACAGACAAAGCAATTTTGAACTTGATTTCAACATGGAATATTTATCAAAGCTTTTGGCTTGGTCATATTTGGAGAAGGTGGAGAGTAAGGAGGATGCAAAATTCTCATAGTTCTTGTTTCACTTCTGAATCCCCAAATCCATCATTGCAACATCTGAGATCATCAGGAATAAGAAAATCCTTTTCTACGTTGGTTCTGATTACAAAATCCTAGCACTTCCCATTTGTACAGAAGTCCATGAAAGTATAAGGTGAGCTCTTCTAATGTGACAAATCAATCACGACCTCCAGTGGCTGGCTGCCCATCAGTCCCCTCCAGGGAAAGCAGTGTGCCTCCACCATCCTGAGGGCTGACCTTCAGCCTAGGGCAGCACAGGGAGACCTGTACTGTTTATTTAGCAGAGACTGTAAATCAGACACTTGCTTTATCCTGACATAATTGCATTCATTACCTGTGTTATGGCAGAGAAAGAAGTAGCCGGCAGGTCAACAGAGTAAATGATGTTCCCAACCTGCCTTCTACTTGCCAAAACAAAAAAGCACTTCTTTTGGAAACTCAAAATTCTGCTCAATTAAAGCCTTATTCTCAATAAGGAGGCAGATGAATACTGCGAAGAAATGCTAAAAAGACAAAATCCTTTTGCCCCAGACAATGAACTGCTTATGAGGACTGAAACCCATTTCTTATCTTCCAGTGAGTTTTTTGTCTGGATGCTATTAGCACAGCATTCCTCTGATCATTTGTAAATGTCATTTGTAAATCCTTGCACAATTGTTCTCTGAAGAGTAGATTACAGGGTCCAGCCTTCCTTCTTTCCGTTTGCAGCCCATGCTCTCTGTTTAGTAAGGATGTTGCATATTGTGGGGTTTTTTTTCAGTTCATGCTTCAGTGACAATGACCCGGGCTGCACTGTAACAAACCAGACCCTCTACCCATTCCTCTACCCATGTGCTGAATGTGCGACATACGAGATGCAGAGGATCACACTCTCAGTTTGAAAACTTGCACTCATTTTCTCACAGAGCTTTCCTCAAGTCACCTCTGGTTCTGGTTGGATCAGAAAAGTGAGGTGATCCCACAGAGAACCAGCCGCATGAACTCCCCATGACCACAACAGTCTCACGCACACGGGGATTTCTGGCCCTATTCAGAGCTGTCTTGACAGAGCTGCACTGCTGGGTCCACCCTGGCCTCACACCTACTGTTCTAACATCAATTTGCAGTATTTTTGTTGGTTTCTTTTTTGTTTTCCCCCACAAGAATAACACAACAGCAGCAGCTGTTTATATAGACAAAACTGTCATCTATGTTCAGTGTGCCCTCAGAGGTGGTGAGGCAGGCAAAGGGAAGTTTGACTTTGATCCCGGGCTAAGAATTACCTGTTTCTTGACCCAAATCCGACCTGCAGACAAGTCTGTAATTCATACCAGTAGTGTCTGCGAAAGAAGGGTTGAATATGGCTCCTCTCCATTCCCACCTAAACAAAACCAGCAAATTCTACCCCACCACAGCACCTGAACTGCAAACAAGTTGGGTAAGGGAGACAGCAGCATGGCAAGTAAAGCTCTTGTGATGGCACACCATATGCAGGACCCTGTTCTGACTTTGACTGCTGCATGTAAGTCATCTGGAAATCGAGTGTACAGATTAAACACTAAACCAATTCTACCTCAGCCATTTATATGGAGTCCATACATGCTTGTTGAATTTTAAAATCCCATGTGTCAAATATTCATGCTATCATGTGAACTCTGGACCAAAAGAAGCAGATACTATATGTTTGCTTCTACTTTGAGCTGTAAGGTGTACTCGTTTCTGGGTATTTTAGTGACAATATCCAATTCTGAGAAGCTGCTAGCTGTTTATTAATTTTGAAAGAGGAATTGGAACTCTCTCTGTTGAATTAATTAATTTCCTTTATTCATGCAATGCTTCTCCTTCTTCACAGTTTGTGATCAAAGAAAGGATGTCTTAAATAATGTTAAATATGCTTTAGGTTTTATGGTGTGCTATCTGCTAGTTTGGTTTTCCCTTCTCTAACAAGTCTTTTGTAATCACATCACGCAAGGACTGTGATAAACACCACACAGGAACAAAAGAGCGAGGGCACCGAGTCCAACGTAGAAATCAAACAAAAGCCAGTTGCTACCTTATTATTGCCAGTCCCGAGCTGAAACAACAGAACATCATCTACAAACTACCACCTACAATCTCCTCAAAACACAACGACGAACACATACCCTTGGTACTGGGACCAGTACCATTTTTTCCA
Organism: Nycticryphes semicollaris; assembly: GCA_013400055.1. Lineage (NCBI taxonomy): Eukaryota > Metazoa > Chordata > Aves > Charadriiformes > Rostratulidae > Nycticryphes > Nycticryphes semicollaris. Next base: position 1,171,569 of record VXBJ01006753.1, read on the forward strand.
CAGGAATCTAAAGTCAGTCAGGGAAGTAGGTGATTCTCAAATGCTCCATAGACCGTTCTTGTCCTACGCTCAGAAGGTGACACGTGGATCTCTTTCTGTGCTGCAGTAAACAGAGGTGCCAACCAGACGAGGGGCTGCTCTTCCCGCACGCTCCAATGCATGGAGCTGGTGCAACTTCTAAGTCAGTGAGACTACATTCACCGCGTGGCTGATTCGGGCCCAACGCAGAAAATTATGTCATGTTTGCCAAAATATTAATGTGCGTTATGCTCCAGTGTTAACTAAAACCATTTCTTAATCTATTGCCTAATCCAAACACAACAAATTAGTATAATTGGAGAGCTGTGCTTACGAATACAAAGCACAAAGAGAGTCAACATGGATTTTCTTGTTGTCATTCCTAGCAGGCAGCAATGTTCAGTTAGCTCTGCTCCTTGCAGTCTGAGCATACTGGTATAATTGATGGCAACATTTGTCATAACAGCAGCGCAAAAGCATCAATTGCTTGATGAATTTATTTACTCCCGCGCAGAAGTGAAGCTGTGATTGGACCACTTTATAAACATCAAACTGCTGTAGACCTGGTCTGCTGTTGTTGATTGCACTTAAAGGTGAAGAGAGGAAGAAAAGAAAGAAAAAAGAAAGAAAAAAAAAAAAAGAAAAAACAGTGGGAAAAGACCATGATTGGAAGGATGGAGATTGAGTGAAAAGACAAATGTCTTTGATTAGAGGAAAACAACCATTATTTTACATAATTTAAAACAAACAAAAAGGCAAACACTATTAATACATCTATGGTCAGCAGTTGCAGTATTATATCCTGTATACTTTAGCCCCTTCTCTGGCAGGTTTTTTCTTCCCAGCCCACAATACTCCTGGAGGTAGAGAGCTGTAAAGAAAGTATCAATCTCCCAAACCAAAATGACAAGGCCCCTGGGCTTAGCAAAGCAAAAACATGAACCACATCGCATTCTTATTCTGTGAACCACTTGTCTTCCTCAGAGAAATACGGGGCCATACTCTCTTCCCCCTGGCACTCCGCGGTCATTTAAACCTGTGCAAAACTCTGCTATTTTTCCTGGGTGGATTCTGCACTTTTTGTGCACAGATGGAAGTAAAGCCAATGGGAAAAAGGTCCAATAGATCTACATTTGGTAAGTTTCCAGACCCTCACTCTAGATCTAAAGAGATCCGAAAATCATTGCTTGAGATGGAAATGGTCTCTGACACTCAGTCTGCATGCTAATCAAGTATGGTTGTTTTTCAAATAATAGTAACTAAACGAAAAAGAATGCTTTTTTTCCTGGTTGAAAGATCAAGTCCCCTCTGAGAAAAGCAGAGGGCAGCAGTGTCAGGAGATGAAAGTTTCAAACATCCAGTTACTGTTTGGAGCAGCCTCTATTCAGTCTCCATCAGAGCCAGCAGTATCATCACAGGATGATTCACAGACTGAGAAACAACACAAATGCCATTATGGGCTTCAGCAGGGTAAAGAGGTTATCCTTAATGAGATCTTAAAGCCTCATAACTCACTAGATAAAATGTAGTTTATGATACTATGCTAAGAAAACAAAATGTAGTTAAGGCCTGATAAAACTAAGCTCTTAACTCCATAGTAAGACTCCTAAGTTAATGCTTCAAGTTGCTGAGGAAATAGTATCTGCTATTGAGCTGTTCCCTTGGCCCATGGTTTTAGAACAAGGTCGCAGAAAACCCCAGAGGGGGAAACACAGGCCGTGGTAGGACATATATAAAGAAAATCAGCTTAAAAAAACCCAACAACAAAGCAACCAAATTTGTCCTCGAAGTGTAAAATGGAAGAGCAACATTTTTAGGCTTCCAGTCTGACTGCGAGCTGTGACTCCTGATGGCTCTGACATATGATATCTCATGCAGTCAAACAGTCACAGACAGCCTAAGGCTGACGATGCGTGAAGTCTGCAATGCTTCCCATTCCTGCCTACTGGAACCACCCACTACTCCTGCTGCATCCAGTTAACAATGTCACACACCCCATGGAGAACTGGAGAGCAGCAAGACCTGATTGTGGCCATTTCTATTGCTGCCACGGGGTGACTGTGCCAATAGACAGATCCTGTGCATGAGATTCCTGCTTTCAGGGCACCTCATGGGATATATTAACATTGCCTTTAGATAGCAAAAACTATGAAAAGAGAAGCAATTAGTATTTCCTACTACCTGGAAAAAATACCTTATAAACACTTTAATGGGTTTGGCAGCTGAACTGACACCTCTGGATGGGTTTTCATTAAAAAGCTTCAGGGGTGCCACTTGATGAAAGTTTCAAATGAGAGCTTCTTGAACATGGAAGGGCACTTGCTTTCTTTGCCACTGTCCAGGTGAACAACTTGGGGCAGATTTTGTGTGGCTCTTTCAAATAACAGCTTTTGTGTCACCTTTCCCAGCACAAGTCACAGCACTAGGACAAGGAATTCTAAACTTGTCTTGCAACAAGTAAGAATTAAAGGCACACTGCAGTTCATCCTGAGGGTGGTGAAGCCATCCTCCGGAGCTCATGCAAGGTTAAACAGAGCACACAGGGCACAGACCCATGTGCTCTACAGGCAGTGTTGTAACTGTGACTAGATCAGGCCCCAGCAGAAATAAAGTAGGGTTTCAGAAGCAAGCATTGGACTGAAGAGCACAAAAGTCACTGCACTTCCTTGGTACCTGAGCTTTAGAAAATTCCTGCTGAAATCTTTTAAATTCCCTTGTTAATTATGCTACATATGTTTGAAGAGCCACATACAAGGCATTTTGTTATAGAAACCTAGGACAAACACCCATGCTCCCAGTAACAGTCTGTGAAGGTGAATGGGAACCAGCACGCTGCCTCCCGAGTGCCTGCAGGATCAGATTCATTATAATCAAAAGATTGTTTTTATGAGTGGGGCTGGTGTCTCCTTTATGTTTTACACAGCACTTTAAACTCATGGTCAGTGTCACACAAAGAACAATAAGATAATCATAGTAATAAAAGTCTAGATCTAGCCTGTTAACCTGTGCCTGGAAAAATGCAGCAGAGCTGGCTCCCAATAACAATGAAGGGAGGCCTAAGAAAAGGGCAGATTAGACAGATTTACAGCACAGGGAAATAACCCACCAAATCCTGCTGCATCCAGTTACTAATGTTACACACCCCACAGAAAATTGGATGACAGCAGCAAGAACTGCTTGTGGCACCATTTCCATCCTGCTCGTCTGCTGAGCACACCAATTAAGCAAGTCCCTGGCAGCCCAGGCAGGGAGAGGGATGGCTATTAATGTATAGGAAAAGCCTGCATAAGTAGGGGTAAGCAGTTTTTTACCATCCTCATTGCTGTTCAATGAAAGGCACAGCTGCACCTTTCTCCGAGTTATCAAAGACTATTTCAAAAGCACACAGAATGGCTTTTATAGCAAGATACATCCCATCCTCTCTCCGTTACTCTGTTCAGTAAAGCGCTGAGACGTTACTCTCCCTTTAGCACAGGCTTCTTGGCCAAAATACTGTCCATGGAAGAAATGTCTGCCTACAGTTAGCCTGGCACTACCCTTGACCTTAGCCAAGTGCTTCAGACTGCGGCTGTGCTCCCTTTGCCAGAGAGGCAAAGAGGGGCCAGCCTTCCTACAGCTGTACTTGGCCCTACAAGAGGATGTAAAGTCCCAGGTGAACCCCTTGGTAGATGAGCCAAGGGCAGCCCCCATTCACCCATGCTAACGGATGTCAGACAAAGCTTGGCTCTGCTGGGAATTCTCTGACGAAACAAATGCTTCGAATGGAGGAATTGAGCACAGCATGAAAAGACCAGAGAATGGGTTTCAGTCGTTCCCATTTTAGCATGGATCTCTTTAGCTTCTTCAAAAACTCTGGAAAGGAAGGCAAAAGGGAACCTCCGGTGACTTTCAACATTCAGAGGCTTTCAACTGAAAAAAACACATTTCTATCAAAGACAATTATTTAGCTTTTAGTATAAGTAAGGTGAGCTTAGCTCCTTAAAAAATAAAACAAAACCAAACATCACAGCAGCATGTAGAGGCTCAGGACTTTGCTCCCCCATACTAACAGCAACTTCACTATAATCTCTGCTTTTCTTCCTTTTTGTACCACAGTTCAATGACAGAGCAAAAAGCTGATGGCCTTTCCGTGTGGTTACTGCTCTTTTCACTGAAGACAATGGAAAAGGTCTCTGAAGTTACACCTTCATGGACATCTGAGCAGCTCTTCAAGCCTTGTCCTAGGGAAGCTTAGGGGTCTGGAAGCAGAGACGTGCAGATGGCCAGCTGGCTGGTCATGCACAACACAAAGGCTATGAAGCCAGATGGCTGATGTTAGGAAGAGCAGGACAGATCAGCTTGATTGAACTCACTGGCATCGTTTACGGTTATTTCAGGACAGGCACGAGGGCACCATCACAAATGTTGCTCTGAGCTGTTCCATCATATGTGCACACCCTTGCTCAGAAGACAAAAATCACATTCACTGTGGTTTACAAAAAGTCCTCGATACCATTAAAGTAAACCCTTCCTTAATATCCAAATATCCTTTTCAGATATACTTTATTGCAGCTTTAATAGTTATTTAACTATTAATATCATGTATATGTTGTTTAGTGATTCCACAAGCATGTTCCTAAAGCCCAGCTAATTAACAGGAATTCCTCTGCAAACTACGAATTGCAGAAATACCTCTGAGGTATGCCCTGGGCTCCAGCAAGATCACTCGAGCGACATCAGGACCACGCAGAGACACAGGAACAAGCCACAGAGCTGCCAGTCAAGCTTTCTTAGCCTGGCTCTGGTGAGCAAGACTTTGCCCCTGTGGAAGACAGAGCTTTCCCGGAAAAGCACAACACATTACAAGGGGCATGGTTTAGCTCTTCCTTTTCCACCCTCTTTCCACTGATTCTCCATCTCTGCCGTCTCTTTCTGAACGATCTCACTGGCTCCTCCTTTACACATCAAAAGCATTACTAAGAAACACCCCACCACCCAACCTGAAGAGACCCAGGGGAACGATGCTTTGAGGCAATCAGCAGGGCTGCACAGTCACAGAGGAGCCTTAGTTTGGGTACAGGATCCAGTCTGGCCGTGACAGCACTAATCCCTGCGGGACACAAGCTCCCCAGGGTTCATCTTGCTTTTATGGGGAGTTCTGCTTCCTACCCTGAGCTCCAGGCTGATGGAGCTGGACCAAAATCAGGAGTGACTTTAAACCCAGACTGAGGATGCTGTGGACCAAATCTGCAGGTAATGTGAATGAGCACCAATGTCAAGGCAGATTTATACCAGCTGAGGAATTTGTTTTCTCCCCAGCCCATCTTACAAGAATAAAGCATTTTCTTTCCTCAGTTGTGAGACGCAAGCAGGGTTTACAGGGCTCTGTGTCCAATTCCCTCCAGAGCCAGGAATGCCTCCTGAGGGCTGCAGCAGTCTCACCCAGGATGTTTAGTCTTTTAATTCAATTCCCTTAAACCAACAGTACTGTCTAGGCTTTTCCCTTCCCTTCAGATTAGCAGACCAAATATGCTTTACATGAATTGCATAATTATATCAGAAAACCCATTTTCTTTTGCATTTTTTTCCAGTTTCCCAAACTGTAGGGCTTTTTCCCCTGCAGAACTCCCCAAAGAGATGCCACAAAGCAAAGCAATCATGCAAAAAGATTTATGACAGTCATTTGTATACATGAGTATGCTCATAGACATTCGAGTTCCCTCTTCTGTCTTCTCCTTTTATTTAGTGTGAAAGCGCAAGCTATTCCCAAGTCACATTTATACATTTTTCATAAATCAGATATACTACTGATATCATTTTAGAAATGGACATGAGGATTTTTTGTATGTTTGCTTTTCCAGGGTCTCAGCATATTTCATGCTTTGCCTGGAGCCTTCACCAAGCACTGAATTTAATGAAAAGGGACACTCACCTCGTGGTTCATGGTGACCTGGCCTGAGCCTTTGCTCAGTGCCCTGCGTAGGCCTGGCGGAGGTGGCCTGAGGAAAGAAGCGTAACTCAGATACAGCTCCCCTCTTCACCATTCCACTGTTTGATCCTGCAGCTCTTAGCTAGCTACAGTCTGCTCATGGGGAGTCAACTTCTGCACCTTCCAGGTTATGTTCCTGGCCAGGGGGAGTGCAAGACAGCGATAGAGCAGTAATGCACCAACAAAAAGAGTGCAACAGGCCTTACTGCAGGCTGTTCCGCAGGCTGCAACCTGGCAAGAGCTGGTTAAAGCACATGACTCATAAAAATTAAGCTTGATTTCTGTACCTGCTATGGACTTGCAGAACAAACATAAATGTCTCATTCAGGCTTTTTTCCCCATTTCAGTTTCCTATTTGCAAATGCTTGCCCTATTTTACAATATTGCACAGCAAACGTAGAACAACACACCTCTACTAGAAACAAGTTCTTCATCCTCAGGTTCTTGTCCCTCAACCCATCTCATTCCCCCTGAGGAATGTGAGGAATCTACATTTTTTCCTGGGAAGCCTGGGAAGAAATCTGCACTTTTTCCCTAAAGAAACCAGTAGCAATTATACATCTCACCTTTCCATCTCCTACTGAAAGAGCTCACTGCGTGATTAGCCCGTGTCTGTCTTTTGTAGTCCTTTGGCTTTACCCTGTGCAAGCTGAATGTAAAAATGCTCAAAAGCAGAAAGGACAGGTTCAGGAACTTGGGACCCTGATGTCCTCGGATAGAATTTGGACCACCCTGTGATGGAGGGTGGGTTGTAACATTTGCACAGATTCCCCCAGTGTAACAAAGCAAGAGGATCCATGGCTGCATATTACACCTCCACTTGCAGCACACACCATGTGAAGACTGGGAACAGCAGGCACACACTTTACTCCAGCGATTTTGTTCCCCCAATTCATAGTCACATATACAAAACAAATGCAAGTAGCAGAATCCCTTTAGACTGCTTTGCATCCACTCTACACAGGTGTAAACATCTGTTTATGGGTGTAAACACCCACCTGAAGTGCATGGTGGGAGGAATCAGACCACAGCACATCATTTGTGCCTGGCTAGTAACTTGTCTCATTATGGTATGAACTAAAGACACAGAAGCAGACTAAATGAGTTCCTGAGTAGAATATTTGCCCTATTACTCAGCTGAATGCTTCCAAATAGTTATCAGAAAACATTAATCTTCTGTTTTTCTGGGAACAGGCCGATGCAGCACATAGAGTTAAAGGCCAGGGAAGACTGCAGCTTTCCAGAAGTGTTTCAGCCACCCAGCGCTTGGCATGTAACCTCCTCTTACCACTGCGCTCTCAAGACCCAAAGTCTGGCTGGGCTTTGGCTGACATCAGTGGAACAGAGCACAGAGATCCGTACTTATCTGCGCCTATCCCGTGTTTTGTGCTACTTAAGGCAAGTGCCTTAGTCCTCAGCTTCAGCACAACTGTCAGAATTAGGGTTTGTTAGATAAACGTGCTTTTTCCTTTCTTGTGAGGAAGTGGAACAAAGCCTTTTCCGTTCTTGTCAAATGTACGTTTGCAAAACACTGGCATTTACTAGACACAAAAGCCAAAAGAGATGACAATAAAAGCTGGGTAAAAAGAGAGTCGGGTCTGTTTCCTGTGAATAAAAGACAAAATATTCCTAGACAAAACCAGATGCTTTCTGAAAACATTTCATTTAATTGAATACAACTAGTTTTTAGGGTGGTAATATTTGCCCAATACAAAGGACTGCTGACACTTTACTCAGAAAAGCTTTGAAATCACATGGAAAGATGCCATTTCTGTACAAAAGTAGTACCAGAAAATGTTCTATATTTTAGTAGTCCAGAGCAGCAAGATCACTAAGCAGTGGAAGGCAGTGAAAGGAAGAGGCTACTAACTTGTTTTCATAAATTGAGGATCAGTCCACATTAGAGAGAACTGAATAAAATGTTTATTTATTTTTAAATACTATGTTATTCAAGGCCTAGCATGACCAAATTATGCTTAAATTGCTGATATACGCTGCAAGAATGAAGATAAACTTGACAAGAAAAGGTGAAAATCAACAAGTAACAAATTAGAAAAAATTCCAGTTTCTACCTGATGGAATTTATACCTGGGTGTGGAGGTTAGTCTCCTGATGTGGTTTTATTTCTAATCACTTGAAAAGTTGATACATGAAGCTGTAAAGGTGGTGGAAATGTGTCTATCTCACGATCTATGGGTTGTACACTTGGCAGAATAGTTCTTACAGGGACATTATCAAGCCACCACTCCAACTGCTAGTTTAAATAATCCCGTAAAGATAACAAGTAACGCTCTAATTAAAAACATTTTCTCCATCAAGTATATCATGTTAAAGATTAACTGTGGCTGATATGATGGATGTTACAAATGCTGGTAGCACCCATCTGGGCCCAAGCCAGCAGCACGCTAGTATATAATTTTATCTAATTGATCAATTAAATTAAAATAATCTTTGAAACAAGCTGTAATAAGAGTTGTATAACTCCAGTGCTACCTATTATTTTCCTTGCCACTTTATCTTCTCTATCTCACTAAAATATTCTTCCAGGTCCTGGCTGAGTAATAAAATGGCAGCCCTGATGGCTTCGTGACAGAACAGATGAGCTACGGTTGAACAATTCAATTAATTCCAGTCTCTCCCCATGTTAACCACTTCTTGCTATTATAAAAAGTATTGAACCAGATCCTTTTCTATCTCCCAGTCACTTCATCGCTTACAGCTATTCTTAGCCTTTAGAAGACAACAATAACTACCACAAAAGCACTCATGAGATGGCAGTCTTAACCAGGAGGCTCTTCATTATCTTAAGATACTGTCTTTCTGCTGGGTGTAGACAGGACCTTCTACAGCAGAAGTGTCCACTGGTTCCTGCAGGCCTCCCATTACAAAGGTGCTAAAACTCTGGTAAATCACATCAACTCACACCAGGCTTGGGGCTGCTTTGTGTCAGTGCATTTTCCCCTTGTCTTTATCTGTACTGTCCATTTTCTCACTTAACAATATTGTTGTCTTGAAGAGGGAAGCAGATGCTGGCTGAGATATGAAGCCTTCAGACAAAAAGCTTTTGCTAGGGAAAATAAGTGATTTCATGATTAAGTTAACAGCTGACAGCGTAGATGCCAATATGTATTGCAATGTATGGCAGCTGGTCTCCAACTTGTTCAGTCCCTCTGAAAAACTGGTGAAGCCTGAATTTGTCTGGAGGAAGTCTGCCCAACAAAATCTACAAATCTGCTGTTAAAGTTACATCTTTTCCTTTTAAAGATGAAATTCCATGTTCAACCAGGGAGAGCAATCATGTCATATGCTTATCCACCTCTCTGTGTCCCAAAGAGCTACAAAATGTCTGCAAATTTATTTCCCTTTGCAGTGCTTTCACTACCAGACACTCATCTAGAGGATCTGCAGGCTGGAGCAGGAGTGCTTGGAGGAATTCAAGGAAGAGTTTCTACCTTAAGAAACTCCTCAAATAAAAATCCCACACAATCTAACTCTGCTGAGACAGAAGCAGAAACCTATGCTGAGTGCTGCTTCACTTGAGGCAGCTTTCTCTGCTACAAAGAGTGTGTCTAATGTGTGAGGCACAGAGCCTCAGAGCAGCTAACTATGTAGCAAGAAGTCCATCTATTTCCACATATCTTAGTCTTTCAATGCTTACTCAAGGTGTTTAACTCACTACGACGTCCCAAATTAGTGTTTAAAACGTTCTACCACGTGACTTGGAGAAGGCAAAGGTTTTTTTGTCTTCCTCTGCAGAACAGCTCTTGCACAGCAACCCTTTGCAAAGCTCAGATGAGAATTTATATAAAAAAATCCTGATTTCTACACCGGCAGAAGAACTAGACCTTGGAGCTTCAGCAATCTCCATCATCTGTAAATTTCATTTATTTCCATTTATCATGTACCTGGAAAAAGCTCAACATGCATTGAAGTCACAGTCATCAAATTCATCACAATCACTGCTTCCGGATTTACGCTGCTGTAGAGGAGATAGACTTGGCCCACTTGTCTTAATTCTTATTTTCCCTCCAGTAAATGAAAATAGTTTGTTTTGTTTTTCCCAGGTGGGAAAAGGGAGGCCTTCTGTCTCTGCACATCCATGCTTCTATTCAACTGCTCTTCCTCCTTAATTTCCCTTTAAAATTACATCCTCTAGTTCGCTGGTGTATGCGGAATCTTTGTGCAGGTAGACAAGTAAAACATTCTGCAAATACAATCTACCACCCACAAAAAACGACTGCTTAATTTACCAGCATTCGCTATACTTAGATGCAAACACCATCCAAGTGTGCCAGGGGGAAGTTTCTGGCACGAGTAAGAGCAAGGGGTGAATTGTGCCAGACCTGCTCAGCCAACAAACACTTCGCATTTTGGCCAAAGGCAAGTGTGGTTAAAAGGCACACGGTTAAAAGTGCAGTCCCCATGGGAACTATTCCCATACTCTATGGTAATGCTTCCTTAAATGCTTTGCTGAAATGATGTTGGCATGTTCAGCATCTTTAAGGATGAAGTTGTTGCTAGTACTTAAAACAGCACAATAGGAGATAGAGGCAAATAGCCAAGCCTAGAAAGAGATCATGGTCCGGGGAAGCCATATCCAGGTATTTTCTGAGCTCAGAGTCCTATGTGAGAGTGGCAAGAACAGGTTATCTCGGCCTCTCTCTCTTTTGTAAGAAATGGCACATGTCATACCCTTTTTCAGGTAGAACCCACAGACACTTTAAGTGGGCTCTGGTTGCTTTGCGCTACTTGAGGGCAAAAATTCCCACCCAAGCGAGAGCTGAGCAACAGCTGGACTGTGGGGGTAGCACAAAAGAAAATGACAGAAGAACTGGAAGAGGAGAACTGCAATAAACCCACATCTAATGTCCTTCACAAAAGGGCACTTTGTCTTCCGTATGCATTTACAATCATTCTGTAAACCTTGAAGAACGAAATCTGAAAATCTCAGTCTCACTCGAGGAAGAAGAGAACTAGAAGAGAGATGCTGCCCTGCCCAGATGACGACAGCCTCTTTGGGATGCTGATCTCAGGAGGGTGAAGTTCCTCCTTTTTTCACAACTCGGTACACTGCTGATGAAATCTATTGGATCAGGCAGACAGAAGGGGGAAATTTTATTTCAGTCAGCCAAGATCGATGAGCAGACTACTGACCGGTAAAGAGAGTCAAGAATTAGCAAAGCAAAGGACTTTTTAATGGAACTTTATATTGTCAATCTCCATCTGCCATCGAGAGTCTTCAGTCACAGCATGAAATTTATTCAGACATTATAACCACCTAGCCTTACTCTGACATTGGGACTTAACATGCCTCCTCTTGTTAATATCATTCAGCAACAGCTGCATTATATTACCTGTCAAAAATTATTAATCCAATTCTGTTTTCATGTATATTTATCATTTCACTGCCACCCAGAGTCAAATGATTCTGTAGGACATATTGATTTCCTGAATGAATTAAATGAAAAGGATCTGTCATAAGTTTTACAGAGAGTGGAGTCATTTTCACGTACTTTTGGGGTTTTTGCTCTCTTTTATTCCAAAGAACTTGCAGATAGTAATAAGGGAACAGAGACACACTACTGATTCTGAGGAGGGTTTTGCTTCATTTTACTCTAGTTGCTTAGAAGAAGTGTGGCATACAGCCAAATATCATCAACTTCCTCGTATACTCATTCCACTTAATTTTAGGAGAGCTCCTTGTGCAAAATACTGTTTCACCACAACTACTCATCCAAGTAGTTCCCACAATCAGAGCTAACCAAGTCCATTTTAACAAAACCATTCTGTGCTCCTGACTTTGCATTCGTATCGTAAGGCCCAATATATAGCACATTACTGCCTATCTCCCACCACACTCAATGTAGGCTTCCACCACCTTCACCAAGGATGCATTTGAGTTTCACACCCTCTTTAAACAATTCCCCATTCACAAAACATTGCCAGGTCATGCAGTGGACCATCCAAGTGCACTCTGCCTCCCACAGCTGGGTTGCTACACGATAAGAAGTGCAACATGTCTGCCCCAGTTAATGAATATTTATAATTTACATCTATTATCCACAAAGAGAATTTAATACATAAATAAAGTCACAATGGGCTAGTTAAAAGGCAACTGAAGTTCTTGGTTATTGAACCCAGGGAGTCCCATGGAAACACGACATTTCTCGAGCAAGCCCCTTTCATCATTTTCTTCAAATAAAATTATAATATAGTTCACCGTGCCTAAAGCAAAAATGAAGGTCCATGGGGAATTCAAAAGTGACAAAATGATATGAGATATGTTAATACGAACAGAGATGCTCCTTCAATACAGAGCAGGAGGTACCAATCACCTGGAGATAAGACAGTCCCTCTCAATGACCTTGAAGTGACTGTTGAAGAAAACTAATTTTTCCCAGAATATCTACCTTTTCCTCCCAACTACCTTCAAGCATAGATGAACAGAAGCCTTCAAAAGCTTCCTTGTCTCTCCTCCAGCTTATCTCTGAGGGCATCTTGTAGATGGTCCAGTGTTCAGAAAAATGCTGTGTGTTACAGAGAGGCTGAGCTCTCACCCAGGAACAGAGCTGAGTGGTGAGGCAGAGGGAACCTGATCCATCTCCATTTGATAATGCCAGTGAGAACACCCAAATGACCCCAGAGCTGTTCATCTCTCAAGCTCATTGCCTCCATCCCATTCTCCAGGACACAAGTTCACCTATCATCATTATTTGTAGGTTGTAAATCTTCCCCATCTTCCAAAGGACAGAGATGCAAAATGAAGCTTGTTTTCAAAGATCATGCTGCCAGTAGCTAAGACAGATGCTCCTCAGAACAATACCAAATGAGCTGTGGAACGCAGGCCGTTATGAGTTGGACCTTGTGTGCAATACATCAAGCTTTTAATAGTCAAGCCACAGCACTGTGCAGGTGAGGTTTACGGCATGGTTTGTAGATCAGGTATGAGATGTTGCTGAGCTGGGGAAGACAAGAGCTGAGCAAAGCGTTTGCTGCCTGTACCCTGGGCTTCAAACTTGCAAAAAGCACAGCATCTGTGGCCCTGCTGACAATGACCCTAATCTGGCAATAAACACCTTTCCCAAACAAGTGTTCCCATATTAGTAGATCAACACAGAGAAAGATGCCTGCACAATAGTGCATTTTGCTATGTTTTCCACATCAACATCTCAGGAGAGTTTGCCTCCTGCTATTTATTCATAGGTGCAAATAAATTTGGGAGATGATGAAGTGGGACCAAAAAAGCACAGTTCTCCCCATCCCCTCCTACCTCTTCTGGTCAACCTACCCTTACCTAAGTCATTCCTTAGCAGAAGGATGGAGGAGAAAGATCTTGAGAGTAGCTGAAAGAGCAGGTGCCACAGTCCAGAGATGTGCCCAACACATAAGAACAAAGAAGCAGAAACGTATGCCAAAATTATTTGGATTTCCAAAGGTGATATCAAGTAGCAGAGACTTGAGAAATGGTGGGTCCCCACTTGAAGGAGTTCCCAGAAGAACAGGCAGAGTAAGATCAGAAAGATGATTTCAGCATTTATAGCTGTGTCCTGACCAGGGAGAATTATGCAGATTTTAAGGACACTAAGAGAGAGAAGGATGCAGTATTTTTGATTCAAAGCAGTGACGGTTTACATAGGAAGTCTGACTAAGAACAGAAGGAGAAAAGACATTTCTTAGAAGTGATAAAGAAAATATAATCTGTCCACTGCCTGAAGGAGGGAAGGGAATTTGGGGAAAGACAGGGAAGAGATGGTATCTAGGTAATAGGCCTAGGTCAAACTGAGCTTATTTCCTGTATGTTACCCCAATGCCTTATTACTGAGGTAAGAGGCAATGATTTCCTTTCACTTTCTTTCAGGCAATGCAGCTTGGTAATTTCTCTAGGATGATCTTGATTTTGTTCTCCTGGTTGACCTCCAGCTCTCTGCATTTGATATTTCCTCAGCGAGTTTTTCTGTAGCCACTGTGAATAACAAAATGATGCTACTCCTACTCTCAGTATTCCCAATCCTACTGCTGCTATTTGCTCTGGAACTGGAGTTCTTTGCTTTGGCCATATTGACTCAGGGCTCCCACAGCCCGAAACTGTGCATTAGCACTGTTTGTGAAATTGAATGATTACTTACCAAAATACTTCGTTTTTTGCACGCAGCCTGCACTTACAGTTAACCCCCTGTGAAACAACTAGAAAGTATTCCCAAGAAAAGGAGAAATACTGGCTTTTCTTTTCCTTTTCTCCCCTCTCTGACAAAATGGGAAACAGAAGCCCATGCACAGTGAGAGCAGTGCCTTAGCTCAGGCTCAACGCAGGCATTTGAGAGGTTGCCTCCTTTCACCGACTTGCAGGACAAGCAACGTCTCTACGAGCATATAAGAAGTGGCACTGGCCCATCCCATCCCACTAAAGGCTGCATACATCATGGACCACAAAGGTGCATAATAACCTTTCTTTTCCCCTCTAGCTTCCCAATACTACCAAAGAGGCTTGCACAGCTAGTTAAGGAAGCTGAAAAATAATTCAGAGTTAGCTCACCCGAGATTCATACTCAGACCACATGTTCGCCGAGAAAAGGCAGTCTCCCCTCCCTAAGCTGGTTCCCCAGAGCTGGGGCAGGGAGAAAACACTTGATCTGAACATTCAGGTGCAGATTGGTGCTGTGCTCTAGAGGGCATAGCCAGACAGCTCGCATGTCTCAGCTGGACAAACCCCCAGGTCAGCTCAGCTGCCACTGGGAAATGCCACGGATGGATATAAATTGCTAGCAAGCTATTCCTCCTGGTCCTCCCCGGGAGCAGAATGGCTCGTAGATCAGAGGGCATTCTGGAGTCCCAGCGCTGCAGGGCTCCCACGCAGCCTCTGCATCACCAAAGCCACCCGAAACCCATAAGGACCTCTCCAGGGAACATGTTAGTTTGCTGGAGCTTTTGTCCCCAAATAACCATCTGAAGCTTCAGCTGGAAGAGGAAACAACATAGTGTACATATTAAAACAACTACAACGGAGGAGGAAATCGCCTTTCATTAATTTTCCGTAAGTGGATTACACCAAGCAGAGTGTAAACAGTCCCACGGGCACCAATTACCAGGCTTATTCTATAACTGAATTGTCCTAAACAAGCACCATTTTAATTTGAATATCAAATACTTACACAGCAGGAAAGAGAAGGAATAAACCAACCTAACAATGCATTTGTTATGGATTTCTACAAAATTGCTGTGGAAACCTCTGTGTCCCCAGTGGATTGTGCTTATTCTCTTTGCATATGCTCATGCTGCACACCTCACTCAATCAGATGAGAGGCAGCATAGGCATATGCCAGCTATCACACCACTAACAAAATTGCTCCAGAACTTAAGGAGGAGCTAAATGTTAGAAAAATACCAACACCACAAACCAAACAACAAAACTCACAACAAAACAAAACCCCACAGATTTAATTAGATTTGACATGATTCTTTTTCCCCCCCCTCTAAGAGACTAGCTTACTAGACCTGTTTTCTGCTTCTACAAGTCTTGATGAGACTGGCCTTTGGGTATGATTTTTCTTTAATAAATTGGAATGAATAAATAAATTGTTCCAGGAACAAGTGAAGCCAGTGGCATTAAAGAAACAGTAGCCAGCATTATCCATTCACCAGCATACTAGAAGCAGCACACATTCTCATGAAGATCTGGGGTTTTCTTCTCATTTCCCATCCAGGTCTTACATTGTTCCTAAACTGTCACTCCAACTCCTAACCCAGGCACAGAAGAGCTCGTCACTCTCATTTGAGGAGCTACCAGACAGAGATGTTTGCTTGCTGCTCTGCAATACAAATGAAAGCATGAATCGCACACGAGGTAAATCATCGAGGTGAGGTAAATTAAACTATGTAATGGAGAATTCCATTTCTCCCCAGTGGGAACTATAGAGCATGGTACAAAACTCCTGCCCTCCATAAGATCTGAGCTAAAGCAAACCAGAACCAGTCTAAAACAACCAGGGAACAGACCTTTGAGGATAATTTGGTTATCATTAGTCTGCTGGCTAATTTGGAGTGAGTTGGTGAATTCAGTCCTATCATTAGCAATATCAGCACAAGGCCAAAGAGTGAACAGATCAAATTAGAAAGGAGATATTAAAACATTCTACTCTGTCCAAAGGAAGGCACAGAACTTCAGTGGACACCCCACAACTTTTTAAGTCCTGGTAAAACATGAAGTTTTATCCTTGTATTTGTATACAGTGCAGTGGTGGCATTTACAGATCAGTCCTAGTAAGGCTTGACCTCACTCAAAGACATTAAAGCCTCTTAATTCCAGTTTGTGGAACTGAGAATTTGTAACCTATTCTGGCTGGAGAAAAGGTCTAGGAGAGACAGGGGGGTTATCCCAATTTCAAAAGTGGAAACTAAAGCATGAATTAACTAGTCTACTCAATGATGTTGAAGCACTGAAGCGCACAGGCTGAAGGACATCTACTGCTTAAACCACGGGGTTCCTAGCTCTTCGTCTTCTCTCTTGTAGAACATCAGCCTCCAGAAACAGTAACAATGCTGGGAAAAAGCATCAGAAAGTATGTCTCCTGATCTAAATCTCCAACACATCCTCTGACAAGGCAGATTTGCAAGAAGGTATTCAGAGCCTTTATAGGTATAAATTCAGTGACCCTGCCACAGGACACTCACTGCTGCAATATGTTCCGACAGACCAAGCTGTAAATTGAAAGCGAAGTGTTCTCTGTACAGTTCTTGAAGAAATAATTTGCTTCTTCGGTGAAGACAATGTTGTTAAATGTCTTTGATGCTCTGAATACTAAACAGTCCTTTTTTCCCTGCCAGTATATTTTGAGTTCATTTTATACATCACCTAGACGAATGGGCAGGAAAGAGCAGACTTCTGGAAACTGAGTTTGGTCTTTGCCCAAACCCATTATTCATTTCCATGTGGCAAGAGCAAGAACTGCATGTTCTCCACTTGTACTTACAACCTTACAGGTAAGGTCCTAAAGAAAAATGTAGGGAGAAATTTTTACACATAAACCAGAAGCTATGAAGTGTCCTTTTCTTCAGTTTCGTTAAGCAGAAGAAAACTCAGCAATTATTTAGACTGAATCTGATCATCTTATTTAATAACCAGTCTCTGAAAAGGCCAAGCCACAGTGTCTTTCTGTTAACATCTACCCATATCGGGGCGGGATTAAGCAAGTGGATCAACAAGACCCTACAGGAAGGAGTTTGATGTCTTCCAAATATGTCTGGCTGCTCCTACACAGAATCAGAAGTCAAGGTCCTTCCTCCTACACACTCCTCTGCTTCACACTGGCAGACTAAAGGTAATCAGCCAGAGGGCTTTGTGCTCAGATGAAAAGTGCTTGAGAATCCTATCTCCATCTGTAATCTTTCCTGTGCCAACCTATGTCCTTCTGAAACTCCTCCCTTCCCCCACAAGTGACTTTGACCAGCCCTGCATAGCCACAGCCTCCAGGCACGGACACTGGTATGGAGCAGTACTGCATTGGCATTCTCCTTTCTTCCACTGGTTTTTAAGGCTAGGGAGTTTCACAGAAGAAGTGAAGACTACAAATATCATTGAGTCAGTTTCAGGTACCATTAATTTCCAGACTCTGCCATCACTGAAGAAACAGGAAGGGCAGGTAGAGAATATAATTTTTAGCCTTTCCTGTGGCTGTCAGGAGCTCAAGCAACAAGCTCCACAATTCACTATACACGTGGTGTTCCTTTCTTCTGCCTGCTGCCTGGATCTGGCAAGAGCACATCCTTCTCAGTCAGCCCCATCCATTATTGCCAGCCCAGTGGAAAAACAGTCCAGATCCCTGCTCCAACACAGACTTCCCATGTGACCTTGACCAGGTCACTTAACCTCAGTTTTTCACCTGCAAAACATTCATGAGCTCTTACTGCAATAGAGCACCAGAAGGGTAAAATGCAATTCGGGGGAACAGGTAAGTTACCAAACAGTGGGATAATGATTAAGGATGGCACTATGTTTTCCAGCTAATTGGTTGTGCATGCTATGCTTTACTGCAGAGGTGACTAGATTTTGTCCTCCTACTTTCACAGTTCCCATACAGCCCCTGCAACCACCACTGCACTAAGGCATCTTGCATACAGTGCATTATGTTCCAAACCACATCCACAAGTCTCTAGTTCAGCCTGTGTGATGAGATAGACCGGCTGAAAAATAGGAGCAACGGATTTCAGACTCAGTGGAGAAGCTCTCTGTATATTTATTAGCTTAAGTCCAACCTTTAAAAAAAAAAAAAAAAACAACTCTTTTCCCCAGTGCAGTTTCCTTCAACAAGAAGTCATGGATAAAACACAGAGAAGCTGCTAATAATAAAATGGTCAGGCAGAAAGAATAGATTTGGTATTTTTTTCCACATCACTGCTAGCACAGTGAAATAGCAAGAAGCACCAATAATTTACTTACTGGTCTTCAGTACTTCACATCCTGCTGTTTTTCTAGCCCCAAACAAGACCCTGTGGGTTTAATTAAGTTTTCAGAGGAGGCTTGGGAGATATGATTTCACTCAGTCTATGTCATTTACTCCATGTTTTCTATAGATGCATGGGGAAAAACCTACATGGCACAATAAATCAAACGTGGTGCTGGTGAGCAATACGCTAGATAGACATGGCAAAACCCCCTTGTTATGATACTGCAAGGGATGACCACAACTGAGGGAAGGCCAGAAAGCCTCTGCCTATACAGAGCAAGGCAGCCCTCAAAACTTGGCACACCATGGACATAATTTTTCATGAAGAGATCGGAGGAAGATGTGAAAGAGTCCCCTGACATACCTTTCCTCCCTCCTTTACCACATCCACGTGACACTACCTTATCCCTGGACATCTATAATAAGGCGGGCTGGCATTTCCAGTGTCACATTTTAGACTCCCACAGACAACAAACTAACACTACGAGATCTGAACAAATCACTGAGGAGTAGGTGCCAAGCAGTATTCAGATCTCTGAAGATACAAATGGGTACCTGCAACTGGGAGTTTGGTGCTTGAAAATCAACCAACAAACAAACTAGGATCTTGAGACAACAGTTTTAAGTATTTGGCCCTTGGAATTTCTACCTTGGTATGCCACCTGCATTACAGGAAAATATGAATATCTGACTTCTGTGTGAAAGACTAGGGAAGTGCTCAGATACTACAGTGCAATGCATACATCTGTCAGTGCTCCCAGAGACTCTTCATGTGCATGAAGATGTAAGTTCTTCCTGGGCCTACTTTCCTGACCAGGACACTGAACAGGCCTGTGTCTTATGGCACACTTAGACTTTCAGAACTGATGGAACAGAAGGTATTGGGATTTTATTTTCACCTTTCTGATGAAAATGTAGGCTTGTTAATGATCCCCTTTCAAGTCAAGCGGCCTCCTGCGTCTGCTTTGGCATTTTAGATAACTGCATGTGCACGGCTGTCTCCTGCAGCTATCTTAGATGAAGGAGTTTAACCCAATACCTCAGCAGAAAGCTACAAGTAGTAAGAGGTTCAAAAATCATTAAGATCAATCCACATTTGAGGACCATGACTAGACCTCCAGAGCACTAACTCAAAATGGTTCCCAGCCCTTTGTCTACTGCTATAGGTAAAAAATAAAATAAAAACACCGCACAAAACCAAAATTTGACTACTGTCAGTGTATTTTTCATTATTTTAAAAAAATGACTGGGTTTATTTTCTCTCCCTGTTGTTTTCATGCCAACATCTTAGAAGCCTGAAAATGAAATATGTTTCTTTATCAATTTCATGTTTTTCTCCTCCTCTGCCACCCATGCACAGTGGTTTGCTTATTGAGGTTCATTCATGTGTAAGGGCTGCTGGCATTGATGTATTTTGTTAGAAGGGTGGAGGGTTTTTTCCTTTTTTTCTATTTCTCTTTAGAGCAGACGGGCACATTAATTTAGGATGGCAGAACAAGCAGATGAAGATGATGTTAATTTTGCAAGCAGCAACAGAAGTGTCAGGCTCCCTGTATCTGAGACATCGCAGCAGGCTACCACACAGACAAGCTCAGGACCTCCAGACTGTAATTCTGAGCCAGGCTTACTGTGACTGTGTTGTGATTGAGGACCCCTGAGTAAAAGGTTTCAATCCCTTTTGAAAGTGTATTTTGTCAGTCTTTTAAAATTGTTCTTAGTTTGACTCACGGAGCATGTAGATTTTGAGATCATGTGCAGACAGAGCATTGACAAGCATTCCTACAGTCTTGGTTGTCTTGCTTTCAAATTGTTTTTGAAAACTGAACTCTACAACATCACAAAACTTGATGTCCTTAAGGAAAAATGAGAAAGATCTCTGCATATATGACATTGTGGTATCTCTCAGGCAGGAAAGATGAGAAATATTCTGTGAGCATCCCTTCCAGCAAGAGAGGCAGCTGCCAGGCTTAATCAAATCAGTACAAACATCTACTTCTCATCCATGTCTGAAATTAATGCAATCGCTAAAGAAACCAATTAAGGAAAATTTTTGATACAAGTGAAACCATTACTTACACAGGTGCAACTGGTTTTAGCCCTACATGTATTTAAGAAACCAGAATAATTTCTGCCATTTCCAAGCCAAACTCTACAACAAAACTTATTTAGACAATCAACAACACAACACATCTGAAGGTGCCAGTTCTCAACTCTCTGTATAGTCATCTACACGAAGAGCAGATCAAGGAGTAAATGACAATTACTGCCATTTTGAGCATCATCCCAGCTGCTCTAAGGACTGAGAAAGAACAGATGGACAACACACATTTCAGCAGAAAGAAGGAGAACCACGCCATGTGTGCATGTGTCTCATTTAAATTATGTTCTTAAAACTGTCTTCTCCTCTAGTGTCTAGACTTACGTAAAAAGCAATCAACGCAGTCCCTTCAAACTCCTGGCTGGGCCTGAGTTTCCCAGAGGGAAACAATAACACTCCTGCATTATGGATTGTGAGACTGCATTATCCCGCTTTTCAACAGCTGAGGTCAGTAGGCATACAAATCTTTGTTGGTCAAACACACCTATTTTGCTAAAGTATTCAGCTCATCCAGTGATTGTGCACCGCGCAGCACTAAGCCAACAAGTTACCTGCCACATGACTGTCTCCCATGCTGCTGTGGCTCCCTTGCCAGGACACCTGAAAAATAGCTTTGATTTTGGGATTTTGAGGGCTTTTGCCTACTCCAGAAAGACAGAAAGCTGTTCACAGCATAGACAGATGAGATTCTGTTTCAGCAGCAGTACCCTGGATTTATCATCTACTGCCCACCCAGATGGTAGAGAACTTCCAAACACAAATTTGAAGAGGAAGGAAAGCTGCTCAGAAGAAGAACCTGACCCATCAGTGATAATCTTACGATGTCCTGTTTCCACCAGGTAGCATCTTAGCAAGTATCAACAGCGTTAAGCGTGGGATCTAACTGGAAAGTTAAAAGATAGGACTGGTAAATGTAATGCAGTTCGTTCCATGCTAGTCACTTGTATGTAAAACATGGACACTTGCAGCATTAGCAAAGAGCAATATGTTCCTCCAGGAAGCTGAATATACACCAATTCATCCACTCCTCTTTCGCCATTTATCAATTCATTAACACTACTTAATGCCTCATTCAAAGCTCTCTTCAAACACTTAAAAAAACAAAGAAAGAAAAAGAGTAGTGATTTGTTTATAAGTGTTCCTGCACAAGTTTCTTTTCACATGGACACTAACCTTGGAGTAAATAGAACCTTCTTTAACTGTAGTACACACACTTCAAGCACTGTCTCCAGGCTCATGCACCAGAACTAGCTCTGGGGTCCCCTAACTGGTTAACAGCATCTTCTAAGCCTTTTGGCTCAGATCACTCACAGTATCACTTTGATAAAAAACACATCATCTCCCATCAGGTCACATCCTGCTTTTTACAGAGAAGAAATGTGATGAACCAACAGGCCTCTTCCATCCCTAGCATTATTGAGTAGGATTTGAATACTTCAGTCAAAAGTTAATCATGGTCAGCATCAGTCCCATTACTCTCATTAGATGCAAGCTCTTTGGAGTAAAGAGGGAGGCTTTGTCTTCACTTTTAAGAAGAGAAGCAGTATTTGAAGGAGCTAACACACGGTATCCTACAGCAGAGGCTCATGGCACTCCACTGGGAGATCGTCACCAAAGCAAACCCAAGGAAAAGGTGTGGGGTTGCAAGGAAAAGGTGTAGGGTTGGTCTTGGCTGCTTTACCTCCTTACCAAGCATCACACTTGAAGATTTGGTGGACAAGGGTCCTTTCCCATTGCAAAGACCTAGTTGTGCTCCCTGATGCACTGCAGAAACCAGGGGCTCCCTCTTCTCTCACCTTGCTTCAGGCACGGGGCTGCTACCCAGCTCCCATAGTGGAAAAACTATGCAGTATCAGTAACTTTGAGTTGAAATCCATCTTTTAACTCCAGTGTCTGTCATGGCTGTATCTTCCCGCTCACACATATCTTTGCGAGAGCTGCAGCTTGTGCATGAAGCCACTTTTCAGCAGCTATTTGCATATAAATATAAGGTATACGTTTCAGACCTCTCCTGAACACATGTATATGCTTTTATCTAGACAAGACTGCATGTGTAAAATCTGTCACTTGCTTGGGAAAGGG
This sequence comes from Nycticryphes semicollaris, assembly GCA_013400055.1. Classification (NCBI taxonomy): domain Eukaryota; kingdom Metazoa; phylum Chordata; class Aves; order Charadriiformes; family Rostratulidae; genus Nycticryphes; species Nycticryphes semicollaris. The sequence goes on from VXBJ01006753.1 coordinate 1,194,175, forward strand.
GGAGTGTGCTCGATACCTTGCACTCGAATGGAGGCTGCCTTGAAACAAGAGCTTGCTTAGACCTATGTCAGTATTTCTGCTGAACAATATTTCTACTACAATAAAGAAAACTCTGAAGAAATCTGAGAACACAGTTTCAGGCATTGCTTAAGGTCTCTTGTAATATCACAGATTATTATCCCTCCATATATGTTAGACGAGTTTGGGAGAAAGAAGAGGGATTGCTGAAAATTGGCTTTTAAATCTGGCTTCCCCTGAGAAAGATGGTCATGCTCTGAGGTTTGTGGTATTACTTGATAAGCAGTGATTAAAACCGTAATCCCGAACTGTAATCAAAAAGCAGTCAAGGCTCTGAAATTACTTTTCACTAAGCTTTTTCCCCTTTCAAAGACAGCCCTGTATGGCAAAAGATAATAAACCCACAGATGCCGTTCCAATTTCATTTAGAAATATTTGATCCATTAATTTATAGTTTGGAAAGGTTTTTCCTCTTTTATTTGTATTTAAATCCACATCAAAAGTGGGTCTATAGTCTAGGAGGATGGAGGAAATTCTTTTTGCTGTAGCTGTTCGCTCTGGAAGAATACCTGATATATTTATATGTCAGCACAGTATGAAGCAGTGAAAAGGTTTCCCCTTAGCCAGTGAAGTGCTAGCTAAAATCACCGTTACCCATGCTTTCCCACACAATGAAATGTCAGGCTGGTCCACGTGACAGTTAGCAGCATAAAGCCCCTCCTAATTGAAATGGGTTTGAAACTTCTGAGAAACAAAGCTCACGCTGACTTGATTTCCCGAGCAGAGTTTACTGCCCTGACTCCCAGATGATCTCTGCAGGACCACTGGACGAAGACACCACACAGAGGGGCTGGATTCAATAACTTCTGCTTCAGCCCACGCAGCAAGAGCAACTGCTACGTGCTCCTGTTTCCCTCAGCAGATGAAAAACACAGTTTGATTTTTCCACAAAGCAAATGGTCAAACTAGCAATCAGTTTGCTTTCAACAATGATGTTTCCAAAGGAAAAATTATTAGCCACAGGATGGTCCAATACACATTTTTTAAAAATTTCTAAGACATAAGTAACAAAACTCTCATTAAGTTTGAAATTTTTCCCTAGTTCCGTGCAATGATGCATGATTTCTTCCCCCTTTATGCTGATTTTGCAAGAAATCAGAAATAAAATTCATCAAGCTGCGGAAATCAATACTGATGCTTTGTCCTGTGTAATAAAAAAAACTGCAGAAGTTTATCAAGCTGAACTGCAAAATTCACAAAGGATAGCAGGTCATTCCTGGCCACAGGAGGAACCCAAACCACTGTTTGTACCTCATGGTCTAGCCCCACATCCAAGTCTTAGTCTGCATTAGGGATACAATAAGGACTCTAAATGGTGTTGCCTTTTCCCAAGCCTGCACTTATAGCTTGGGAACCCCACTTACTTATTTTAGAGACAATGTAGAAATTTCCACTTTGTAAATACTACTCATGGCCTACCCTGAAACACAGTCACACAACTCACACCATTCCATTCCAGGTCTCACCATTCCTCCAAAGATCAATTAAGTACTACTTTTCTAATTTTCTCTTTCCATTTTTAGTGTGGCATTTTCCCACTGTGCGTTTCCTAATTCCAAGTGTCTCAGGAAACAGGATCAGCTGCTTCAGCTGCGGTGGAAACATAGACCAGCCTGAGCCTGGGAGCCTACTGGTAACGTGGAAAGTCTTTGAGAGCACTGGGCTTTGGAGTAACGGCAGCGAGAGAGACAGTAAAGCTTTCTCTGTGTGTTGATTAACTAAACTCATGAAAGGGTCCACTAATGAAACTTGTATATCCTTGATTTACAGAACTTGATGAAATCAAAGCTATAACACCAACTTTTCAAAAACAAATTTTCTCCATGGTAATCGTTTCCCTTCTGTTCCATTAAACAGCTGGCTAGTGAAGATGAAGACAAAGCACATATTTTATCCGTGGATTAAATTAAACCCTGGATTACAGATTGTAATTGATCATAATTATTCCAGAAGTACAAAAAGTTACGGTTGCCCTCATGAGGCAGAATTTGCCCCACAGAGTAGCATTAACATGATCAAAACTGTTATGTTCTACTAATGCACATTCTAGCATTCTGTTTGCAAGCAGCTAGAAAAACATCTTCAATTTCTTGTGGAGGAACAAAAAATCCCAAGATACCTTTATGTTTTATGTTAGTCTATAAAACTAGCAAAGTGTAAACTCTATAAAATGGCTTTTAATCTAGCACAAGTTTACTTTATACTGTGTGATGCAATCATCTAGAACAAATGTGGGTTAAATTTGGAAAACAGAAGATGAAACCTAAAAATCTCTCCTTTAATGCCTGGAGAACAAACTCCAGCTGCCCTTCATAATCAAAAGACTTGAGAACAACACAATATGGTGTTAGCAAAGCTGCTCAGGTTGGCATTTCTATCCATAGAAGGAAAATTCCTACTATTCTTTGATCACGACTGCAACTACTCATGTCAGCAGGGCAAACAAGATCTGACTTACAGAAAAATTCTTACATGAAGTACCTGTGACAAATACAAATGCCTGTTTATCACTTTATCATTCCATCTTATGATCTTATATTTGTGTAATTCTATTGAAATAAATGTAACGCAGAAATGAAATAAGAAATGCATGAATTGGACTATGTTGTCAGGAATCATAAAAATCAGGACTACATCAAGGAGGAGGAGACTGATTTCTGAGTGCTGAGTTTGCATCCTCTAGAGACAAGAAAAAAGTATTCTGGCCAACAGCTAAAAGCTGCTAAGCAGACATCCTGTGTGCTATGAGGACATGTAACCCCCTGGTCAACTCCTAAAACACGCAAAATCACCATTGAGCAGCATCCTCAAAACAACAACAGCTTGTTCCATCATGACTTACAAGACTAAAACATGGGTGTTGCAGGCTTTGCTCGCTGAGGTTGTATGCAATAGCTGAGAGAGCCCGTTTGCAGGGAACACGCGCGAGCCACAGCCAGAATAAAGAGGAGAGCATACACTTGTGTCACTTGGGCTATGCTCTAGACACATGCGGGAGCATTACTCGGAGAGTTTACTCCCTGGAGCAACTGGCATATTGCAAAGCCAGACGGTGTCGTTCAATGTATCTGATGAACTTAATGGGAAAGGCATTACTCAAGCTACAACACTGCTACTTCATGTAACCTGGAACATTTAATCACACTCTTTGGACTGGTGAAAAACAAGCCATTTTGAGGACACCACACAGAATAACTTGATTTTAAAAAAGAATTACGACACAGGCCAGTGTATTGTGTGATATAATGGAAGCGAAACAATTCAAAGGCAAAATCAACTCGTTGCCTTTGTCTTACCAATAGTAAGAAGTATCTGACTCGTCAGAAGATGATTTCAGCCAACCTCTACAGAAAGATGGACACCAACCTATTCAGTACCCATCAGGATGAAGTGGGATGCTATGGGAACACCCAAAGTCCCAGAGAGAGCAGTGGAGACCCATTTTACCATATGAGCGATTACAGACAGAGACAAGAAAGAGGAAAAAATTGCCGTTCAGGTTTAAGGTGACTGTAGTATTTCTAGTAACGGTGGTTGCAGTACATCAGTTGCCTTACTGCTAAAGTGGAAGGCAACAGTGATTCAGAAATAGGAGAGACGACAGCAGGAGAAGGATATGATTACTACGGTGGAGGGTCTTAGTTTGAGGGACTGAAGATGAGGAAGCCTCCTTCATGTGGAAAGCAGTCAGAATAACAAAATAAGAAGGTAACTCCACACAAGACACAAACATAAATAAGACTGTCTTCTAGGACAAAATACAAGAATACAAAAGGCAGAATGAAACATGAGAATAGGAAAGAGCTAGAGGAGAATCGTGGTTGTACAGAGAATGAAACTACACCTTAGACATACTGGATAGGAAGATGATAAACCAAAGAGGAGGCTGAAAAATATACCAAGGAAGGCGATAAAACCTATAGCTCTCTCAACCACTTGCAAAGAGCATTCTTGGGTTAGTCTTCTTTTTCTTTCTGGGATTTATTAGATCATTGCTTATGTCATTGTGTTTCCACTGCATTAAATATAACAATATACTAGTAATTTCAATACACGAGAAGCATTCCTGTCCAACTTCTGTACGACACAGACCCCCAGAGATAATTTTTATCCATATACCATAACTCACTCCCATGCATATACATACATATGTTTCACACAAAAACTTGGATAAAGGTTAGATTGTGCCAGTAAACTGTGTTTAGGCTCCTTCAGCGCACACCAGGATCTTACTACACTAGAGACTGAAAAGCACAAACCAAAGCAAGAGCTCCAAATATAGCAGAAGAAACAAAAATGGCAGATCACACGGAAGTCAGTGAGATATTACTGCCTGAAAAGAAATGTGATCTAAACACTCTGGCTGTGGCCAGTTGTTCCTGGCACCACAGCAAAAGACAGGTTGAAAAGTATGATTTGAAAGAAACCAAGAGTAAAGCTCTACAGGCTTTAATAATACATCTCAGAAATCACAGGTCCTACTTTCGTCTACAGACACTTCAAGATCTACTGTAACAGCAGCTGTAAACAACTGCAGCTCCCTGCAAACAACTGAATTGGGGTTGTGATTTGCAAAAAGAAGAAATTCTCAATCTACATTCAAAAGGTAAATAATGACTCTGACCTACCGTTCTGACCCAAGACGGTGCAGGCTGTCCCTTATCCATCATTTACTCTTGTAGCATACAGAGCAGTGCAATCCAGGGAGTAAATTAATCATTTTCTCTTTCTGCAGTCTACAGAATATGGACTGCTCTAGTGAGTGACTACTTCTTTATAAGATAAGGTTAATCAATAAAGATAATTAGACACTTCTGGCTAATATGTCTATGTCACTGACAAAAGCACACAAAGTCCTGCCATCCTCTATTGAAATATAAACAAACTCTGGAACAAATCCAACTGGTATAAAAATGATCTAACTGTATGGAATTTAAAAACACAGAAACTCCAATCTGAACACGTCTGAGTCTCAGAGGAAATCACAAACTCCCACAGCCTGAGCCATGAGGTTAAACCTTTGTGTTCACCTAGAGCCATCCTGATTTTAGTGGATCTTGGAGCAATTTATGGCAAGTGTCAATTTGTCAAATCCCTTGAGCTGGCATCTGGCATCTTGGCAAAAGTGGTTGAAATAAAACGCAGGTCTGCTTTGGGCACAAGGGTTGAGCCACAAACTAAAAAAAGGACCCTTACAAGACTTCTTCACTATTTTCAGGCCACCTCTACACAGCAATTACAAAACTGGAGGTTAATTAACCTCACCCCAACCCCATAAGCTCTGCCTGTTCAGGCTTCCTTTGATGCAAAGAGAGATTTCAGTGGGGGCAGTTTGTCCAGAGCATAAACAAGTTCAAAGGTACCCACATCGCTCCCTCAGAGACATGCTTCTTCCCAATTCCTTCTGTGGTACCTACAGCATTTTTTAATTATTTTTTTAAATTCCTGTGAGCCACACAGTTTGTCTCAGATCACTTCTCAGCTCTGAACAGGAAGGGCAAGATAAACCTCTCCATCTAACAACCAGAAATCTATAGTGATGGACAACGGGCAGATCATCTAGCTAATCTCCACTTGTCCCACTTTAACTGAAGCTTTTCACAAACAACTATCGATTCGCTGTTCCACAATCACAAATCCTCAAGTAATTCTCTGTGAAAAGAAGCGCTTTTTTTTTTTTTGTGAGGGGAGGGGAAGCTGCTTCTTAACCAGAAGAGAGGGAGAGGAAAAAAGAAAAAATAAATCTCTTTTGCTTCCACTTCCCCCACTTAACGTTTCGTCCCCAAGTAGGATTTGGACATCAATTTTACTTTTTCTATAGTTGTGCTGTTGTGTGTATTCTCCTTTCCTTGCTCACACAGCACCTTTTCACTGGGACTTATAAGCCTTCAGTGACTCTCACTTCTGTACACTATTCCTCTGTCTTGACTTCAAATGAAGGTACAGACGACGCCATGACTTCACCTGAGTTGCCATCTTACTTTTGCGGGTCCCAATACACAGCCACAGCCAGCAGTGGCTGATCGAAGTTCCAGAGATGTCTTTTCATAACCTAGCAAAATATCTAAGTTTAGCTTTTTGTAAATAAGACATAGTACCAGCATTAATAGCAGGGGTGGGAGGGAAGGAAACAGCAATACAAACAGCCAAAACCCAGGAGGAGCCCTTGCCAAAGAAAGCTTTCACAAGTAACAGCTACTTTGCTTTTCCCTGTCACCATTTGACTGGGTTTTTTTTTCTACCAGCACATCTACGCTGATATTATTCTCGTAAAAGTACTGGAATTAAAAAAACCAAAAACAACAAACCAACAAAAAAACCAAGCCACAACAACAACAACAACCTACAGAAAAAGAACCCCAAAAAATCCCACAAACCCAACCTGCAAAAAAAATAAGTGTTAGGCTGGGCTGTAGTTGCATTAATATTGAGATGATGACTACAACCCAGTGGAAACATCTGGAGAACTGTAAGAACCAAATCCCTGAAATGATGTGAAGAAAATAAGCACAACTGGGCCAACCAAGCCCTTATGATGTAAACCACGCTAAGATACTCCACATCACTATAGGGTCTCACTGATTTGCACCAGAACAGTGCTCCAGTTCAATGGGAAAGGGGGCTGAAAAAACCCAGGCAAGTCAGTGGCTGGAATTTAGCATCATAACACAGTGGAAACAGAAGAAAAAGGAGGTGGGGGATGAGCCCAATCCATCTATTTCATTTTAGTAAACAAAAGAAAATTTTAGATTAAAAGGAAAAAGAAAAAAAAAAGGACACATTTTCATTTTCTTGCAGATCACTTCAGAAATGAGAATTACTCAGAATCTGGTCCCTTTTGAGAGGAATTCAAAAGATCTCTGTTGCTCTTTAAAATATAACTTGTGTTAGCAGATGGATCATGCGCCAGAAATTACAGGTCATCAAGCAGGGGTTGTGTGTGAGACTCTACTGCCTGCATTACATAAAGGGAAAGCAGATGATCACCATCTGATCCTGAAGACAATGAACTAAGTATTTTTTTCAGGTGGACATTTACAGTCTAGAAGAATAACAAGGGAAATAACTCAGTTCCTACCATTTTTCATACTTTTTTGGTTTGTTCTTATTTGACTCCAGATTCTAAGGTCAGAGACAACTTCACTACAATCAAAATACCAGATCTACCAAAGATTATTCGATAACCTCACGTCACCCAGAAAAGTAGTTTAACTGTTTTCATTATCTTTGGAGTTTTATTATTCTAATTATCTGTGTGGTTTTATTATCCTAAATATTGATCTTTCCTTCTAATTAAGCCTATTATTAAGATAGGAAGGTGTTGCGTAGTTTGTAACAAATGGCAACCAAGAGAGTATAAAGCAAATAACGCTTTGGTGCCACGGAGGAAGATGGAATCAAACATCTGGAAAACTTCTAAACTTCTGAATTTTATGTTAGTTGCAGTTTCCACATACAGGCCAGGACGAATCCTTTGCCAACTGACACAGAGAGCTGGACTGCAAAGGCTTTGAAGGGTAGAAGACCTTTCCTCCTGTACTGGAGCTGAACTTTGCAGGATGCTCTCCTGGCCCAGGAGTCTGCATGTGTCACTGCCACGCAAAGGATCAGCAAACAGATTATTCTCTTCTGCATCTTGCTGCATTCTTTCGCTTCAGTGCTGAAGAAGTTATCATGGCATGTCATATTTTATTTGGAAAAAAAAATTATCTATTTTGTATGGTTTCTTCTACCTTTTGCATGTGCTTTGCTTGCTTTTCACAGCATTTCATACGTAATGAGTCTTTGTAGCAAAGTCAGAACACAGAAGGTAACAAGTACCACCCAGAGACACCCAGTACAGTTGTCCTTCTGTTCAAATGTGGTCTTGTTCCCACTGAACTAAGCTTTTGATGCTAGACTGCAGAGGAAGTAATGCTGAATTCACAGCATTAATGCACTTTTTAATTTTTTTTAAATAAAAAGAAGCAACGTATAAACATACACTATTAACAATACAGAAAATAGATGACTAGGTCTTCATGATGTATAGTATTTTTCTCTTGTATTCTCTTCACAAAAAAATCCCTGCTAAAGACTTATGCAATAAAATAGATGAAAGTGATGATGCTACAGAGTAATTGGGCTTTCTTACTAAATTCCTCCAGTAAATTAAATCACACGTTACTGAATTTTCAAATCTTTCTTCTTTAATTATTTTAAGTTATATTCCAGAATGGTATCTGGCTTTTGGCATACGGTTTTGAATGGAATTATGCAGACAAAATCAAAAACAAAATTCAGGATAATTATGCTTATCTTGGAGTGGATATAGGAATACTGGAAACAGCTCAAACCAATACACAGGTGCCTGTGTCTCATATTCTAACACACGTTTGTGATTTTGGACAAAGACGTGTAGGCCTTCAGCAGAAATACAAGCCCTATCCAAGTATTTTCCATCCCAGGGTGGGGAGAAAAAAGGATGAATCTTTTGCAGCTGCCTGAGCTAGCAATGGTAGAGTGCGAGAGTGCACCAAATGAAGTAAATCCGTCCCCAGAGACAGCAGAAACTGGTAATTATTTTTTACACTCTTCATGTTTCAGCTTAGCAAACAACTGCTGCAGCAGGATGGCCTTTGCTGGCTTCTACAGGGGATATTCAGAACTGTATTATTGTTTCTAGAGCAGGATGTGCTACAAAGTCCTATTAATAACACAGTATATAAAATTCTGACAGTCCAAAAGGCTTTTTTTTTTTTAAAGGATGAAAAATTCCTTAGTCACAGATGGAAAAGCATCCAGTATGAAGCCGAGTTCAGCTGACAAAACCTGAAGAAGTAGAAATGGTCACCGAGTTCCTGAGGGGGTATATTCCAAACATCTCTGGAAGAGCTAAAGAAATTTTTGACTTTAATTCCAGGGCAAATCCCAGAGAATAGCAGCCTGGTCAGACACTACCATTTTGCATCTTCCAGCCCACATTCAGATTCAGCACACAAATTGTATACTGGGAAATTCAGAGGAGCCTTCTGCATTGTAAGTCTTTTACCACCCGCTCAAGTAGCTCTGTGCTGCCCTCTGACACAACTGTCAATTTGTTTTTAAGCTTGATTCTTAAAAGCAGATGCGCAGCTTCAAAACCTCCTGGTCTATCACATATGGAGATGCCATGTGATTTGTTACTGCTCCAGTATGACCAAGTCACTCAGCTCTTTCCTTCAAGGTCTACTGAATGCCAAAACAAAATGAACTCGGTGAGAGAGGATGGAGGATATTCACACATCTGCTTTTCATTCTGCCATGACTAAGAGGATGAATAGGCAAGAGATGCTTATTCTTAAGTACCACATAATATTAAGAAGCCTAAGAAATGCATGTAAAAGTGTAGCTGAACGGATGAATCACACAGTAACCAGCATGTTCCTTTATTTTTCATTATGGAGCCTGAAGTGCCTACTCTTTCCTAAGGCCATCTGCGCACAGCTGACTGTTCTCCAGGAACAAGACCGTGTTTACTTGCAATCTTAGTTTCTTTCTTCAGTTTTGCTCTGAATTGGACAGGCAAATGGAAGTAGCCTGCTGATACATTCCACCCATTCAAATACATGAAGACTCAAGTTTATATCGGTCCTGGATTATGCAGCCAGAATGTGCATATGTACAATTTAGGCACAGGTTTTGGGGAACAATGAATTGTAGAAACATGACTGAGACATGAAATAACTACTGTAACTAATAAAGAAAGTCCTAAGGGATGCTTTAAACATGATGTTTAGCTATTCACTGGATTCAGAAAGACGTTACAATGACTTCCATGGCTTTTAGTCTACAATTAGGTCCGGCCACAAAGCAAAAGTACAGAAAGCTATTTTCTCACACAATTTCTAGACTTGGTGTGCTCATTGCCGCTTAAAAGCCAGCAAGAACAACTAAAAGAGCTCTCTCACAGCAAAGAAAAAGCAAAGTTTTGTACAGAACACCCTAAATCAAAATCCTGGAGATCACATGTTAATTAGCAGCTTCAGCAGGTGATAATTATGTGAGCTAGCCTTCTCCCTGCATCGTACTTCCTCAGTCATGCATGGGCAATGCTCACTTCACTCTTACCTTACCGTGTTCTTCAGGACTAAGCTTTTCAGGACAGAAACCATGGTACTAAATGACCCTGTGGCCCCCACAACGTGAACAGAAGTCTGTGCTTATTACTGTACAAGAAACAAGAGAAAATAAAATGATCATGAGTGGACATCAGGCAAAAGAACACTATTCAGATATTTTAAGGCCATTACTTAAATGTATAATAGCTTTAAAACTCATATAGATCTTTGTGTTGGCAAACCTTTACTCTGGATAAAAATATCAAGATTGGAGTAACATATTTAGACCCCTCTGTATCTAGTCGTTGTCCATGCCAAGCTCCACATCTTTGATAGAACACGTACAAGGCCTCTGAAAATAATCCAGTCTAGATAAGAGCATTTGTCAACAGCTTTAAGCCATTCATATGAGCAAATGGTCATAACCTGACAAGCCTTCCTAGATAGTGAAATGAAGTCTTAATAACAAACCTAAGATATAAGTCCTCTGATAAACTGAAGGATAACACAAAAGCCACACTGCTGCTGTCAACACAGCATTGCTCTGAGAAACCTCTAGCATTAAAACATGAGTCACGTTGACTTCCCACTTGGAGAAAGCCTCCTGGGTGATTCAGAATCTGCTAAGATCACAAATCATCCTTCAGAAATGGTGCTGCTGGTGCTTCAGGAAAAATATTCAAAGGAAAGTCTATATCCACAAGCCTGGAAGGCATTTCATTCTCTTTTGGTGTTATTAATACATGGAGTTTAGACTAGATTAAAATATCTACTCCGCATAGGCAAGGGTTTTCTGTTTTACTGAATTGCTCCCATTCTGCACTAAGAACTTGTATTTGACTAAAGTTTGTATTTCAGAAAGGCATCTGGCTGCAGCTAAAGACTGCTGGAAATAGGGAAGCCATAGTTTCTTTCTGGACCTTGTGAAACCCTGGTCTTTGCTCTGTACAGTCAACCTCAGTAGTAATGCTGCCCCAGGATATATTATGTAATTGAACAGATGAAACCAGACTTTATTTTGTCCATTTAACACGAGGCCCTTTTTAGTGTTCTCAGATGTCGTACATCACCCTAGGGGATTGCAGTACGCTCTCTGTACTGCCCCAGTTCCACTACCTTTGCCTCTAGAGGAGCCATTCTGATATCAGAGGCAAGTTCACAACGGTTAGATCACACCAATAACGGTTAGATCACAGAAGATAATATCTTTTTACCTGGATCACTCCTCTAACATCCTGAAAAATTAAACTCTTATGGATACTGATCAGCACAGAGCTTATTAATGATAAGAAACTGGCAGCTTGCTAGCCTGGTCACCCAAAGACATATCAAAGTCTCAACAAGGAAATCTAATTGTACCATGATTAATGCCAGTTGTTCACTCTTTGCCAACTCCTCCCTACATGCTTCCAAGGATGGCATTTTTCCACCCTGGCATCTATAATATAGTTAATGCTGTGTGGCTAAAAGGCAGAAGCAGAAATGAAAGACTATGTGCATAATGCCAGATGGAAACAGAAAAATGCAGGGTGTAAGTTGCCTATGAAATGGAGATGATTATAGGCAGTGCAATTAGCAATCTGTGTATCTGCCTCACTATGACTCCCCAGGTCGGAACACACTCGTATTTGCTTCAGCGTTGAAGAAAGTATTTTTTTTTCTATTGCGAGAGGATATGAAGCAAAAAAAACTTCCAAATAATCCAACCCCAAAGACCTGTATCAGTGGCAAACACAAGAGGACCCCACTACAGTGCTGATGTTACTACAGTGACCACTACAGCAACAGAACTGCCCCACGCCTACATTCAGTAGAAATAATTTTCCTTTCAAAGTTAAGGATGTACGAATGCTACACTCACGTGCAGTGAGAAAATGCCTTTAATTCAATCTGAAGTCCAACAGTTACAACACTGCACGCTTTTTTCATGTCTTTGCACAGTTAGGTCCATTTCCATCATTTCACTTATGCCCAACAGCTGCTTTCTCTGCAAACAGCCCTACAGAGATCAAGAGGCAGAATCCTCACCTTTACCGAGCAAGAATACTTGAGAATACCTGAAACAGAGAGGCTACAAAAAGAAAGGTGGGAGGATTTGGTTCTTCGGCACCGATTCACCAAATTGATTTTCACACCACTGTGAGAGCATTAGCTTGGGCCTGACGTCTCATGAAGGCCTTTCTCCAGCAAGTCCATGACGAGAAGCTGAAGTAATGATGATTATTGACACCTTTGAAGTAAGGCAAGTGCTTTTCTGAACTGGCAAAACCACCAAAAAACCCCAACAAACCAGCTCACAAAAAAACCCAAACCACACCAAAAAACCCACAGAGGCAGCTAGGACAGGAGAGATGATGAAATTCTCCGTATTATCTTCAGCACTTCCTTTTTTTCAATCTTCATGTTTTAAATGCACAAAAATCTCAGAGGAATGATACTCATTTTCTGTATCTGTTCTTTCTGGATGTGGTTATGTGTTTCTTTTTTTAAAACAATTTAATATATTCTTAACGTGAAACATTTAATGCCTGTTGCACAAATGTGCAATAAAATTCAGCCCTGTGGCTCTTTTACTGTCAAGCTAAATAGGATCCCTTTGAAACAAACGTGCAGCTTTAAAATTTCTTCATCTGAATGTTCCTGTTGTTGAAGGGAGCAATTCTCTTCTCCCATCCCCTACAGATCAACAGGGATTTAGAGGAACGGTAGGAGGGAATATCTCATCTTTGGTTTTGTTTTGCCTACCCAGGGTTCTGGATGGCAGAGCTGTACCCTACTGCATTGAAAAAAAGGAATCCTTCCTTAGAGGCATTGATTTTAGCAGGTATTAGAGGTATGCATAAATAGAAGCAGAAAAGCAGCCCCAGACATTTTCAAAGAAGGAAACAAAAGGGATTGAGATATGATACAATGGATAACTACTGTTAAGAGAAGTCTTTTCCTAACCTTGATCTCACATCACTCAGGGACAGTTTACTACCATGCGCAAACATAAAGGAATTCTCAGTGATTGAAGGGGATCCTCTACACCACGTCAGAGAACCCAGCTGTCTTTTAGACCCAGGAGAAGCAGCCTTTTGGTGAATAATCCATGTTTCTAAGGTCATGGAACGGAGGTACATCCGAACCACTGAAGGCTGCCTGGCTTTACTGGCTATACTTCAGCTTTGATTCCTTCAGATCGAGCTCTGGACTGATCCCCACAGAATGAACACCCTTTAGCACCTGGAACGTGTCTTCCAATTCAGTTCTGTGGGAATTAAAGCACGGTTATGGAGAAAAGATGGGGAGATTTACTTCAAAAGTATGTCCCTGATCCAAGGTAAAACAGTAGTGTAGATGCAGCCATTAGCACCCAAGAATATCAGGCCAACCACCACATTGCAATCAATTATTTTCCTGTCAATCACAAGAGACTTACAATTCTTACAACCTCCAAAGCTGAGCAAGTTTTGTTAATATTAATGTAGTATTGTTAATGTTAATATTAATGTAATATTAAGACAGGAGTCAACAAATTGTTCTACTATTATACGTAGTATTTCAAGTTGTGTCCCTAACATATGAGTTAGGCTTTAGTCTTTGAAGAGAGCTGTTAATTTCCAGTTTTGTTCCACAGCCACCCTTGATAAAAATCAGTAGTGGTTGGCAGAGTTTGCTTTCTGGGAATTTTTTCCTACTCTAGCAATTTCTAGGCTAGAGAAGTTTCCCAGGAAGGTATCATTAAGCTTTCAGGGTGGCTTTTCTGGAAGGCAAAATTATCAGAGCACTTGTTTTGTGATGACCTCTGTTCCAGTACTGGCACAGGTATGTAAATAAAGAGAGATGCATTTAATATACTGATTCTCTGTTGTCTCCTCCACAGGGAAGCTGATCTGCAAATCTCAGGTTTCTTTAATATGCAGCAGCTGCACTATACAATGTCCAGAAGAGAGACCTGCACTTTCTGAATAGTCAAGCATCTTTTTACTTTGAAAGAGAAAAACATCTGATTATAATAGCACATGCTGTGAGTAGTGTTAGATTTAACAGGTTTTGTGATTAAGCATGTACATGCAGCTTTGCAGGTGGAGAACAGACTAATGTAACTTAACTGGTACACTTGAAGAGAGAAAAGAAAGTTATTAAGCTTTCATTTTGTTAAATGTGTGGGTAGGGAGTTTTAATCACAAAGAGGGAGAAAAGAGGATATCATTCACGCAAGAATTTCAGTCTCAACACTGAGCTTGCAAACAAAGCTTATACCTAGCTGATTTTGGAACTGCATTGAGTAAAATTAGGCAAAACTACAGCCAGAACAAGTATTTCTTTTAAATGAATCATGATATAAAAGCACTAATTTACATTTCTAATTAATTTTCTAAAACAAATTATAATCAAATTTCTAATAATTACCATTTTCAGTTTGCAAGCACCTATTAGCCACTTCACTCTTATGCAGCACGAGAATAAAAGCTGAGAGTAGAAAATAAGTCAATAAAATCAAAAAGCCCTCAGTACTGCAAAATACAGAATGAAAAGGACAATGGTAACTTCCAGTGATGTGTAAAGCCCTATGGGGCTTTTGAGTTTTAATTGGGTAGCAAAGATTTCTACAATCCTGGCTATCATCAGGTACATAATGCCTCACGTCCTGCTTTTATCTGTGGCCATTTCTGTGCTGTTCCCACAAACTGAAGCAGTTCCTGAGCTCTCAGCAACAGGTTTGGGTTACATCTCTCCTTGTAAGGACAAACTGTGAAACCCCCTCACACTGGCAGAGTCCTGATGCATAGACGGCTGTAGAAACAATCATTGTTCAGATGAGAAATAAAAAGCTAATGTCATAAATACATGTTGTTAATCCAAGGGAACTCAGGAATGTGCTGCAGAGTGCTGGTAAACTATGAGAAAGTGTAAAGCTCTGGCCAAAACCATCCTGTGGAGCAATGTGGCTGTTTCAATGGAATTTTTCACAATCCCCTCTCTCCTCAGTCACACGCTTGTTGAATGGACCCAGAGTACTACCCAGTGCTCTTTATCTGTGTTTCTGCAGCACCAGGTGTCTTAGTTGAAGCACTGGTAAAAATACAGTTGTTGTAAAAGGAGAAAGGAAGTTAAGCCTTCTCCAAAGCACTCACAAGATAGATCCACGTCTGTACTGCTAGTCTGGTATCAGAGACCAAAACACAAAGGCTGATCGGGTATAAAGTCTCAATAATGTATGACCCCACATTTCATCCCTGCAATGGCACTCTCTGCTAAAGCCACTTAAGCCCAGAGTCATTGAGCTGACTGGAGAGGAGTTATCTTTTAGCAAATCCAGTACCAGAATGAGGTTTTTTCACTCCTTTTGGCTTAAGCATCACTGTACAATAACTCCTTTAACACCTATATTTGAAATCTCATGTTTTTCATCCAGTAGGTTGTACTGCTATCCCTCAGTAGAGTTCAGATGTGACCAACGCAGAAATACAGAAACAGTTCCTTGCAACAAGTCTACAATGCTGCCTTTACATTAGCAAAAGTCATATTCATCGAGAGCTGTATGGTCTGAAAGATCCAGTGCACCACATAATGAAATAAGAGACCTTTTTTTCATCTCTTTCTGGCCCTTTTCCTGGTATAGGAGATTCTTGAGCAAGACATGTGCCATCCGAGCATTTGACAGCCATCACCAAGCATGGTCCAAGGTGTTTCCTTTGCCATTTCTGACAGTGATGTGCTTTAAGTGCTCATGCTGTTCAGCACAAGATGATCCCTTTGCACGTAGGCATTTTCAAACTGCTCAAGCTCCAAAGTTGTCAGATGGATCTCTGTGCAACCACAATGTTGTCATCATGATGCCCTGTTAATTTAGGCGGACTGGTACCGCTACAGAATCCAGCTTGCTTAGTGCTTTAGAAAACCCTAATGCAGAATAGCATCCAACTTTAATGTTTGTCCCTAAAATTCCCTCTACTTTTTATTCTGCTGCTTTGTTTATCCATGCTTTTTCCTCTTTTTTTTTCTTTAATAGGAAAGTATTTAAATAGCTGTCATATATTGATTAGGCCAGTACTTGGTGAAGAAGGGAGGTGATTGATGAAAATACCTGTTCATTTAAAGTAGGTCTGAGGCCACAGTGAAATTAGTTGCTGACTTAAGTGATTTGGTCACAAAATTATGCTCATGTAAGTAGCAAATAGAGTATTTCTGCTGTGCAGTCAAAAAGTCAACTTTTGATGCTCACAACAACAACAAAGAAATTCTGCCTGTGACTTCTTTACAGCAACTGATCAGTGACAATCCAGTAGATTTACGCAGAAAAGGCATAGAGTTAAGTTGAAAAACCACTGCTTCTTAGCCAGTGACAAATCACCCCATGTAGAATTTATAAAGCTGTTATGTACTGACTGAGGAAATTATACCTTTTCCTTTTCAAGTACACGGTGAAGCTTGAATGAATTACAGTGCTATATACACATAGTGAAACCTGTTCCCAGCACCTTGACATATTGATAAGACAGAAGCTGCCTTTGCAGGACTAAAATAACAAAAATCTCTGCCTTGGTTGTGCTGGGTTTGTAATGGTGGTGCAGTAGAAATGCTCTCATGGCTTTGGTAACACATTTAGGCAGGCACCTGCCTAAACAAATTCAGATGTCTTAAAAGGACAGAAAGGCAGACATACTGCTTTGGCTCTGTGGAAAGGAAGGCTGGCCCTGTGTTTACAGAGCCCTGTTCTTTTCTAGAGGACAACTAGGCCCCTAAGGTGAAATATTTTTTTTTCCCCGTTTATGGGACAGGCGTACCATGCTGCTAAGGATGTGAGTGCACTTTTTGGTAGTCCACACAGAACAGTACTGTATCTGTACCACATTTGTACTACTGCCACACCAACTCACCTTTGTCAAATGCCATTAGGCTGGATTTCTTAGGAATACAGACTGAAACTCTCTCTGCATCCCACAGAGACCAGCGTTTCGAGGGCCAGGTTCACCAGGAGCTCAGTGTCACAGCAGCAACCCCTTTGCTCCACTCTCATCACTGCTCAGTGTGAGCCAGATACAGTGACACAGTGGTGGCTACCTCCTCCCCTCACAGTGCACACCCTGCCACCACCATTCCCTGCCACCCTATATTTCCTATACACCAACAATAGCCTTAGCACAGATATAGCTACTCCAGCAAAAATGCTTTCATTGGCACACTCTGTTTTCCTAGAGGAACTGGACTTAGCTTCGTGTCTACGGAGAAGCTTACCTGTGTGTTTTAAACCCTCATATTGGAAAAGATGTTTCTTTTGGTCCTGTGCTCATATCCTTGCACCACTCTTTAAGCATAGCCACCCCAGCAAAGGCTTTCTGGCACCCCAAGACACCCCAAGACAAGTACAAAGGCCACGAGCAGACTGGGAAGCACAAGGAGACCCCAGTCAGTGTATTCTGTCTTGCTTAGCACTCTCAAAATGACAAACATCTCCAGTTCCCCTGATTTCCTGTTGCCCTGGCAGTAAGGTCAAAACCGTCACCTTTTCTGCACATAACACAATCATTTGCATTGAAAAGCAGTACTCAAGCCTGCTAAGTACCCTCAGAGCTGGTGTGAAGGAGCAGGGGAATCCAGAAGCCCTTCCCAAGAGCCAGGGCTTGCTCAGCTCCTGGCTGCCAAGAGCTTGCACGTACCTCTCATGAGCTTGTACGTACCTCTCATGAGCTTGTAGTCAGCAGACAAATGGGATTTTAGTAAAGGCAACTGGTAGGTCTATAATAATAAAACTTAGCAGAATTAGGTAACAAAAGGAAAAGTACATTTGCTGAGCTTCTCAGCAGGTTTTTGGAACGTTTCCTTTAAGCAGGATGGCTGGCCAGGTTTTCTTTAGGCAGCTACAAATATAATAATTTAATATAATTTTGAAAGAATATTCAGGCAAACTATTAGAGTAGAAACCTAGTGATGGAGTGGGTCTCACCTCTCAGTTCTAGGTACATCAGTTCTAAGTCTTATTACTATACGGTCAGGCAGAAGAAAGTGGCAAGTACAACAGCATAAAGACAAACGAACAGTGTGTATATCCTCACAGCAAAGGGTGGCTGAAGCGATCAGTGCCTTACCTGGCTAATCCATGTTACAGCAGCACTCACTGCGAAGCTCCATCTGGGTCACACCAGGGTGCACCTTCCAGATCCTGCAGTCCTGCGTGCCTCAGTGACTGGGCAGAGCTGGCCAGAAAGTTGTTCGGTCATGATGAATTCTGAAAAAATCTGAAAGAGAAGACAGTTCAAATTGCAGAAGAATGCCTATCTCAGCCCAAATTCTGGCAGTTCTGG
Source organism: Nycticryphes semicollaris (assembly GCA_013400055.1). Lineage (NCBI taxonomy): Eukaryota > Metazoa > Chordata > Aves > Charadriiformes > Rostratulidae > Nycticryphes > Nycticryphes semicollaris. The sequence goes on from VXBJ01006753.1 coordinate 1,212,623, forward strand.
GCAAGACTTAGGCTACTGCTTAGCCTGTAGGATTGGTAAAGTCCTGCCCTGAGATGCTTACTGCTCAGATACACCAAGGGTTACCGGGAAGTAGCTGTCAAGAGGAGCCAAGATGGGACCCAAAAGAGCAGCTTTTATAGTCTCAACAAGGTAATATATCCTAAAGAAATACAATAAAAAATGGTTACAACCTGCATAATACTTCTCTGGGTTTGTATCACTTAGTGATTGGGGTCCTGTTTGTCCAAGTCAGAAGCAAGTGGTCTGGCATGCATCTAGAATAAATATTTAAAACAGCAATGCAAAGACAACTTCCCTCTTCTTCCTTTGCTGATCTTTTTATCTTTCAGCACTGCTAACAGGTCTGCTCTTTACAGAGTGGAGACAAACCTGATTAGGGATGCATCTTCTTAAAAAAAAAAAAAAAGAAAAAAAGAGAAAAGATGCGGATAAAGGAAGGAGCAAATATCCTTGAGATCAGATGATTCCCCAAAATGTTTGATCCCTCAGATCAAATACAGCGTTTTTCCTCCCACTGTGTGCGTGTGTGCGCATCTGCACCAGTTTACTGGCAGGTACCACAGTTCTTAGAATTCCTGATCACAGTCACAGGAGAATCATAGCAGAAAGGAACAAACATTGTCCATTAAAAGACAGCCTTGAGTTGTTTTTTTGCCAGTTTTCTTGCTTTAGGCTGAAACTTTGGTTTTCATTCAAACCACTGAAGTCTCTTATCAGGGACAGCACAGCACAGAACTTGAAACAGAAAACCACACGCAATCTGAGTTTCCTTAGAAAATATTAGAAGGCAAACTTTGAAATGTCTTAGTTTTAAACTTCTTTCTCTTCACAATTATCTCTCCCCAAAAGCAAAGCGATGACAGTAAAGCGACCAAAGAGGGGTGGGTGGGGGTAGGAGGGAGAGAAACTGAAAAAAGGGAAAACAGAAAGAAAGAAAAACCTGGGAAGAAAATATTAGTTTCACAGTTCTTCTGTTCTGTTTTTTCATGTATATCATCTTCCTAACCACAGAACAGGAAAATAATCTTCTCTTAAACTCATTAAACTTAACCATCCATTAAAAACTATTTTTTATTACCTGTCTCACAAACCACCTTTCTTCATGAAATAAGGTTTATATCAAAGGAAATCTAGAAATTAATGAGGTCTGTATCTCCCTACTACCAAACTCTGATAACCTGTACTTGCTAATGATGGGAATGTAATGACAGAATTAAAATTTCCACTAGAGTACACTGGGTTTTTCCCTTTCTCGCTCTTTTTACGGGCTCCGCAGCCCATAGTGAGAAGCAGAGACCATGATGGGTACGTCATGCAGGGAGTCCATTTCTTGATCTGCCTGTAAACCTTGAAGTTGTCCTCGCCTGATCTGTGCCTTCAGAGTAGAGATACCCACTTCTCTTATCACAGGTTGTGTGATTTCTGGATGCAAAGCTGCCTAAAACAGTGCTATAGAGCAAGTGCTTTCATACACTTGCTTGTTATCTAACAGAGCTCACATCATACCACAGCTCAGCATTTGACTAATTCAATAGACTGTAACAGATGCAGAAATCCAAGTCCCCCCTCATTATTTATCAGGCCTTGAGGTGTAAAATCATTGAAAGATGAGATTTTTTTTGGCACGTTAATCCAAACTCTTATTTTGAACCTATTTGGGTTTTCAGGTAACCAAGAAACTCATCTTTATTCGTAGGCAATTTCTTTTACCGCTGCCTGTAATCTCCCAACTTCCAGACTGAAAATCATTTAAAAACAAATGAGCTTCCCCGCAGATAAAATTCAGAATCTCTCTGAGCTTTCAAGATAATAAAACTAAAAGGCAACGTTAAGTTGAGAGGGGAGATGAAAAACAGAAGAAACCAGAAAGTCCCATAAAGTTCAGAATTTAACCTAAAGGCTAGGAGAAATGGGCAGAGAGTAAATTCTTCATTTCCATATGCCATTTTATGGAATCGGGAGGAGAGCAGCAGCAGAGCACAGTATCTCTAGCTTGTGAGCACTGCTCATATTCTCATGTGGTTTTGTGTGTGTGTGTGTTTGAACCCCAGCTGGGCCTAGTGCCATCACATATTACATATTCACAGCTTCAGACTTTACAGCCAAGATTTTCAAAAAGCTCTAGTAGCTTGAGGTGCCTCCACTGCTGAAACATCCTAAGGCGAGCAGCTTGGCAGCACATTCAGTAAAGGAGGCCTTTTTAAGGTTTCACAGACTGGATGCAAAAATAGGCTGGCACCCCATAATCATCAATTTGTGACAACACCTGGCAAAAGCATGAGGCACATTTCCATATATATAAACTGCTGATGGAGCTGGTAAGCAATTTTTGTTAGGCGTTTCAATAATATCCGCTATCAAATACAGGATAATTGTAAACCTGCCTTTCTTTTCTCCAGTACTTTAGCGCTTTTAATGAACGGCACCAAAAGGATTTGCAGGCACACTCTGGCCTCTCAGCTGTGAAACTCATCTCGCTTTGTTGGTGGGTAGCACCAACCCAGGGGTTCCTCTTGATGGACTACAGGAGCTGAGCCTGTTGGTGTCAGTGGAACAGCACAGCCTCCCTGAGGACTTCTACAGGATACAGCCCACGCGTGCAGAGATACAAGAAATTGGACACAAACCCAGTGTAGCATCAAATTCTCCTGACAAACGACGGGATCTTTTCCACTGAACACGAGACCACGTTCTTTGGCCCGTCTCTGCAGAATTTACCACTATCATCTTAGTTTCATTTCACAAAGATGCTTAAAGCCCACTCTGAGAACACAAGGTAACTCCATGTCTTGTTTGTCTAATGCCAAGCATTAACGTAAATAATTTATTCAATTTTTCTACTATATTTAGTGATTCTTAAAGACTAGCAAAAGTCTTCCCATGTATGCATGATAACTGCAATTACACTCAGTGTATGATTTTGACACTTTTATAGTTTCCCTCTTAACTCAAAACAGTTGCCTTGAAAACAATTAAAGTGCAAACATCCTTAATCACATTCTCTTTCTCAACTGATATGAAAATTGAGCACTACAACCTCATTCTTCTTTAGGCTCACAGCGCTCTTACTTCTTCCTTCCTCTGAAACTGGTCTGCCACATACGTGCTGCAAACATCCCTCCCCATGCTTGTTCAGCTGCACTGGCCACTGGGGAGGCCAGTTCCATGGAGGAAACTGTACTGGCTACGGGGAAAACCACTCACTCTTTACTCTACAACCTCCAACAGCCTTAGCATACATAAGGAAAAGACTTCTGTCTTTTATTTTTCTGAGGAATACACTGGGTAACAAGCTGCCACTGCTGTGGAAAAAAAAAAAACCCAAAAAGCTATTTTATCAGAGAAATGGAAGGTGCCTTTAACATAATAACCAGGGAGGACAGGACAGAGGCAGACTGTTAGGTGAGAAAATGAAAACAGCTTGCCCAAGAAGAGGTTACATCTCTCAGCACATTTTGTAAGGCTTTGCATCCATGCAGATGTCCCTGTGCGCTTCTGCACATCAGCACAACGTAAAACACTAGATGAGTCTGTAGGGGGAAGGGGAAAAAAGTAAGCCAGCAAAGGAACTCACATACACACAACTGTTCCAAAAGGTTAGGGGGGGAAAAAAAAAGAAAAAAAAAAAGGAGAAAGCAGGTTGTGCAATCATTTGTGTGGACTAATTACAGATCTCATATCCAGGCATTTCAGACAAGGCAGGCTAGAAGTCAGCTGCATATCAAAAGAGTAGGAGATTGACAGGGATGTTGTTGAAGGAGTACAAGGAACAGAAGATGCTGGCTTCTTGCAACACAACAAACCCTTAGAATTCCCATCTTCTCCCTCAACTGTTACGAGAACAGAAAGAGACATTAAAAATATTGGTACTGTGCCCCTCTAAATCATTTGTGTAAAACAAAACTTACTATACAATAGTATCACATCCAACATGGATCCTGATGTCAGTCCAACGCTGACACGGCACCTCAGCACCCATAGCCCAAATGGCTTGGTATGGAGAGCATTGTGCCATCTGACTTAGAGCCAGCAGCCAGAGACTTCCCAGGGCAGACACATACCCATTACAGACAGGCTGAGAGGGTACGGGTCTTGAAATCACAGCCTTGACTCTGCAACAAGACATAACACCTTTCTCACTGCAGTCTTAGGGAAGATGAGCATCAAAAAGCCCAGGGGCCTAGCTCCTGATAGCAGCACCAATTCAGCCTATGAAAAGTAATAATCCAAGAGAGTTTAAAACAATCATGAAATTAAAGAATTTGAGATCAGTCAAGGGGCAAATACATTTTTACACGCTTCCAGGTTGCTGTTTCTAAGAGCACAAGCAGTGACGCAAATTCATGCGAGCAATGCCTTCAATGTCACACATTACAAAGGTGTTACCCCATAAAGGGCACGAGACCCCTGTGGCATCTCAATATTAAAACACAGAAATAAGGGCTATGTGCTTTCTTTTGAAGGGAGAGGGGAAAAAAAAACACTGTTTGACCTTCAACTCGGCAGCTTCTTCTGCACCTACTGCAATCCTAAGGCTGAAAAATATACTCCCCCTTCTCAAAAGGAGGAGGAAGATCCATATCTAGCAACCAGACAGATCAAATGAATCACCGTTTGCAGAGAAGTGATTATCAACAAGCGACTGAGGGGTATACAATCCTGTCTGCAACATCAGAGCAACAGCGAAGCTCCACCGGAAAGATCCCATTAGTTTTATCTCACAGCAGAACCTCAAAGCTGCCCTAAAGGCACTACATATCCACAGAAAAGCATTTCTTCGCAAGATCCAGGCATCTTTCTCTCCAGTTTGTAAGGTTTTGCCATTGTCAGGAAAGATTGCCAAAATGAACTTTTAGTTTTCCATTTTAAACTGAATGAATGAAACAAAACAGTAGCGTTCCATTATCATCCGTTCGCTGATCCGCACCAGCAGAGGACTGGCAACTCACTCACCCTCACCCTCTTTCCATCCAAAAGAATTCATAGCGGGCTGCTCTAGGATGTGTCTCAGCCGGCTAAACCTGCATTGCCTGACTGCAAAATATATGGCTTTGCACCTGTGGCTTGAGCCTCATGAACATTTCTGATCTGACCATATCTAAAAGGACAAAGTAAATGAATGATGAATGTTTTCAGCTACATTGTCCTCAGTTACTTAATTAAATGCCTCTTCTCAGGAATATGATAAATGTAATTATTTCCATTGGATCAGCCAATTCAGCATGCCGATACGGGATTATCCCATCCTGCTCTTAAATAAAAAAGGGGAGAGAGAGAGAGAAAATGACAGAATTCCCAGCCCAGGACCAAGCTCCAAGCAGGGCTGTGAGAGGGTCAGAGAGAGCAGTACCATAAAAAAGTGTTTCCACATTATTTCGGAGAGGAGAACTGTAGGATTTACCATCTGCAGCCACTTTCAGAAGCGACAGAGACAGCACCTCCACCTTATCAACACGAGCCAGAAAGCAGCCCGTCCAAGGAAGCTCTTTGAATTATTTTTCTGCTATTCCCAGAGAATTAGGTGAACCCTAATCAACAAAGCATGAAATTGAGATCTCTTACAAGGAGGGGTGGGAGAGGTCAAGTTTCTCTAAACTTTTCTGCAAAGTCTTACGCTGCTTTTGAGCAAGATGGGGAATTACATACTGAGTTAAAGATATTCAATGGTCTGGGCTGCTGGCTCTGTGTTCAGACTGCATCAGAAAACAAAACCCCCCAACAGACTGATGCTATGTTTAGTGGAATCCAGCATTATCTAATGTAAAATATTCAGTAGTTTAAAATTCAGTTGTGTCAGCTGGAGTCTAATTTATCTCTCCCCTGTGGATTCCAAGTGTCTTTTTCAAAGCTTCTTGGCATTAAAAAGCTGAGCCAAAAAAAGAAAAGAGAAAAAAAAAAAAAGGCAGCAGAACGTATAGTGGAACTTCTGTATCTTCCATACAGCATCGTGCCAATAAATGAGGGGGTTTGGGATTGAAAGAATAAAAGGTAAGTGTTAGATAAGGTCACCTCCTCTAACATATGCAGCACCTCAAACCAAAAGCATGTTCAGTTTGTCAGTAAGAAAATGGGTATTATGAACTAATTAATCTTCAATAGTGAACATTCTGTAGAAGACATGGACAAATAAATTATTTCATCCTGTACAATTTTGACATTTGAGATACTTACTTCTTTTTGAGGAAAAAAGCTTCACTGAACAAACACAAAACATAGAATAACTAATTAAATAATCTAGAACAGCAACCACTGGCCTGGGAGGTGACAGAGGTGAGTTCAAATCCCATTTCTTGATCAATTCAACTGAAACTTGGAATAAAGGTCTCCCAACAGCAGGCTAAATTCTGTCACATTCCACGATTATTTAAATGCGCAACTCCAGTAAAAATAACAACAACAAGAAAACAAGCAGCTGAAGGGCCTGGTGGTTAAACCACACCTATGAGCATGTTTGACATCTTTTGAAATAGCCTAAGGTTCTCTTATTCTCTCTTTTATCTAAGCATGGGATTTGCATCTTCAAAGTCTGTTGCAAGCAATCTCAAGGAACGTATCATTACCAAACACAAAGTTCCAATAAAAAGTAAACACAGTTCCACTGTTTGATGTATTTTGATATAGTATTACAAATTCTTTGAGCATGGGCAATCTGTATGCAGCCTTGTGCTCTTCAAGTTTGGAGAGCACAGTGCTTGTAAGACACTCACTGGATGAACTGTTGCCCCTCTTATGCTGATGGCAAAAGAGCCCATTAATTCAGCTGGACCAGGAATTCACCTTTAGGTTTTAGTGCTACCCAGTCTAACCTCCCGTACAGTCTAAAATACACAGGACAAAGAGGCTTTACAAATAATTAATGCTCCCAACTGCATTTTATAGAGTTATCCATCTTAAACATTCAGTGTCTAGAATGCCCTTTATGTTCCGATAATATGAAAGAACTTCATGAAAGCCCTAAGGAAAAGCATTTATATTTTTTTTTAAAATTACCTGTCTCCCACTCTGGCTGAAAATATTCATAATAGCACAGAAGCTGAGCACAAACAAATAAACATTAAATTAGGAAGTGGTGCATCAAGATTTTTTCCCTATTCCCTAACACTGAGGGCATGTTTCTGATTCAATTCAAATATATCTTAAAAAACAATTCATGACCCTTTTGCTGTTGGATTTTTGTTGTTGTTACTGTTGTATTAAGAAATAGCAATCATATTTCATTTCCATCAAAGTAACTACCAGTCAATTTTTTCTTTCTCCAAGCACAGATTGAATTACTGCACCTTGTTTCCCTTTGCACATACTGCATTTCCTTTCCCCTTTTGATTGCTGTTGATTAGTTCAAAGAGCAGGCAGTGGAAATAAAAGTCAGTGAAATAAGACGGCGAAGTCAAGCACCTTCAGTTATGAAATATAACCAATGTTCTGATGATGTAGCATAGACCTTATAATGCACATCATGTTGCTAATCTGGATTTACCATGAGGATAAGAGGAAATCACAATTTAAGGCAAATAAAATAATTTGCTAAAATCTACACCACATTGTGAGGATGTAGATATTTCCATTTTTCTGCAGAAGAATGAAATAAATATTACTTTTACTGTGAAAAAAACATTAAGAACTCAAGCCTAAACAATACTTGTGCTCTAGGAAATTGAAAACATGAAAATTCAGATCAGCTATTCATGTGCCTTTGACACTACGAAGAACGTGAATCTCTCATCCAAAACAGTGAAGAACAAGAAACTGCAAAAAGATATTTGGGGAGAGATGAAGATGCCACGTTTGAAACAAATGCTTTTGTCTTCAAAGACAATTCAAGGGATTTAATTGCTTCATAATGGAGAAAGTATTGGAGTATGAAAACAATCTGCAATTCAGAGAACTTTTCTGTGCCCACAAGTTAAGAGTTCATTTCCAATGCTTTATTCATTTATTTTAACATCACTGCACTAAATTCCTGCTCTCGCTTCTCTGCTTGCATTAGACCTCCTTCAATTTTAGCAGATTCCATTCTGGGAGTGTTTGAAGCAGATAACTCAAAACAACTGTCTACGGGGGTACAATTGCTTGATAAACCACAGTAACGAAATACCCTCCTTTCTGTAACTGGGAAAAGTACTGAGCTTTCCCTTAAAAGATAAAAAGAAAAAATCAGGCATCAGGAGTTTTTCAAACACGAAATCAAGAGCAGTCATTGTCTGGGTTTCTTAGAGGGGAAATAAATAAATAAATAAATGAAAATAAAGCCCCAGAGATTCCCACAGGCATTGTTTTGGGGATTAACACAGAGCCAAGGAAGTTAACCGTAAACCACATTTTAGAGCATCGCTACTGATGCTGTAAATTACATAGTCCAGAAACCACAGGTATATTATATTAAGTACCGTATATGTTCTTAGGAAAGTAAGCCCCTCCCCAGTTTGTATTCTGAATATTTAAAACCTGTGATAAAAAAACCCACACAACTACATCCACACTCTCATTTCCGGGGGTCTCCTTGGGTTCTTCCACCTGAGAAACACTGAGTGATGACACCTCGGCCTGGGACTCACCAAATACCCCAACCAACGGCTCACTTTCCCCCCTCCTCTGCAGCTTTCCCTTTGCCCAGTGGCATTTGTGCTCTAACTCTTAGACACCTTTGGCGTCCTTCACAGTAGAATAAGCACTGCACACCCACACTAAGGTCAAAGTGCTGAGCAATGGCCCTTGTAGGCAGTTTACACTCTGTCATTATCCTATTTTGTATTACAGGATTAGGTGCTTTAAAAATCATTCACAACATAGAATGTCCACAATCCATAGAATAAGCTCATCATAGTCCTTACTGAACTGCTTTCAAGTAAATACCTTCAATTGCTCTGTCATTCAGAAACCTCAGTTCATTCAAAATTCATCACTATAGACAAATGATTTAAAATGTTCCTCCCCACAGTTCATCAGCTGAAGTCCACCTGAGGTGGATTTGCCTTGACTATTTCAGAAGCATGGAAATTCTAACACAGAGTTTCCTTTAAAATATCATTTGCACATCTGACACATTATTTATTTATCAGAGGGAACTAAAATTGTTTCTGTATTTCCCTAAAATAAATGCACCATGGAGTGTTGAGTTAGTTTAATGTTGCCTTTGATTTGACCTGCTGGCTGCACATCAGTCCAGCTATTAATAAACCACACCTTATCTCCAATAAAAACCAAATTCTAACATCAGCAAGTATTCTCATTGCACAGGCTGCACTGGCCTTCAAAACCCCAATCACTGGAAAATTCTGATGAAGTAATGGAGAATGTCCAGTCTGTCTCTGAGAAAACGTGAGCTAATTTATATGTAAACCCATGTTAACACAGTGTTTCATTTCTTCAGGCCTGACTCACACTGATAAGCTCTTAGTCCAAATAAGGGAGGGAAAAAAATCTTTTTAAACACAAAATTAGCTGTTGAGCATCCTGCTCATTCACTCTGTGTCCGATCCGAGCTGTCTCATTCAATGATATGGAAAACACCAGGACCAAAAAAGAGCACTGGAGAATCTCAGGGTATTCTACTCTACTCCTGTTAACTGAGGAGGGTTTGGAGCCCAGAGGATATCGTACGTCCAGTGCTGGAAGAGGTGATGTCAGACACATCATCTAGGAAATGGACCTTATGGCTGTTTTGAAGGCTCATCTGTTTTAGCAAAATTGATGTATTAGAGCTATGTTTCTCCTGGTGTAAGTGAGGGGAGTCTCCGGAGAGGGGTGCTGGACCATTACTGCACTGGGCGTGCTGGAGCACACAGCTGCACCCCTGAGAGGGACTTGCCTTGCAGCACCACTGACAGCCTCCTCAACCCTGAAAATGGTAAATACTTTACTGGTTATTATTCATATTTACCAAGATTGGATCACTAAAGGACTTGAATGGGGTATAAGCAGTAATCCTTGCTGCTAATTAGTCCTCAATTACTGCTAACACAAGATATCTTCTCTGATAATCTATCAGTTATTTGTGTTTAGGAACAGCCTTGAAAAACATCATCTGAGACCACTCTTATGCAGTTTCTTTGTTTCAAATCTACTTTCCTCCCTTTCCACTGAGCTTCAATTTCACATGAACGGCCTTTTTCTTTGTTTTGTTTTTAATTGCTGCTGCTAGAGGTGTCACACTCTGCTTGTAACTGTCCTTCTCAGGCGGAATGTACCTCACCCAGCTCACACTACTAATAGTGTTGTGTGAACAACTGATCTCCTGCATCTGTGGGGAATTTCAAAAATATAGTGGAAAACTGTTTCAGATGGATCAAGACCCAAACACGTTTGTCTTGGCAGTTTTTTTCAGGCAAAACTCTCAAACAAATCCTGATTAACTTTAAATTTATTTAGGTCATACATGCTGCTTTTGCTTAAAGTTATTTTTCTTTGTATAAGGCTACCGTTTTTAGCATTTCAAAATATTGTAGGAAAACAAAATATTGAAAGCTGAACTGTATTTTAATTATTATCCTAAAAATACCGGAGGCATAAGTAAGTATAAGTATAGGTTCTCTACAGAAAATTTTGTCCAATGTTATTTTTATACCTTTTTCTGTTAGGATTATGACTGTCCCTCAGAAAAATTAATTAAGCCCAAACAATACAAAACAAAATTCTGTGTCATGTTCAGGGAACCTGCTGGGACCTATGTGAGCTACTGTAAGACCATTTAATGAGCACTCATTAAATTAACATCTACCCCCACAGCAAGTTCAGCAGGAAAAAATATAAGCAGAAGAGCTTTAAATGGCTTTTCCTCCTCTCAGGGCTCCCAGTCTCATTTGGTTCAGGCGGCTTGAATTCTGTGCCTCCGCACTCCTGGGAAGCTGGGGCTGAGCAGTTCACAAGACTCCCTTTTTACTGTAAATTTCCAGCATTAAGAGGAAAAGAAGACTTCGCCTCAAGCACAGCCGCCTCTGGAATTAAAGACATACCTTCCCCAAGGGAGGTATGCTCAGAGCCACATGTAGCCTCCGTGGGATGGCATCAGGTTATCCCCCGCTCCCTTGAACTCGGGGTGGGATCCCATCAGCTGTCATTCTTGGGGCATCCCTTCAGCGAGCACCTTGAGGTAGGGTGCTGCCTAAACCCACTCCGCCAGACCCGCTTGTCTTTTGTAACCCTTGGCTTTCCCAGATGAGGGATGCTTGTGAGAAGCTGGCTGGGTGGTGGGGAGACTGCTTGCTGGCTCATACAGGCTCTTGGCTGTAAATGGCTTTTGCCTTAAAAACTAGGCTACAGTCAGAGGGAGGCAATGGGGACAGAGATGCAGTTTAATCTTACAGTTTCATATGCTTATCCATTAATTAAAAAGAATTTTTTTCCTCTAGTAGGTGATTTAGATGTGCTACTAGAGTACTATGGAGACCAATATGAATATATCAATGTTTTATAGCAATACTTAGGCAAACATAAAGAAAACTCAGTTAGGTTTCGTGCTGACTCATGTGCCCTGGGTAAAATGTAGATACTTTGCTTTGAACTCAGAATGGGTTTGTTTTTACAGAGTCTGCCATGCTGTTTGCTGACTGGATAATGCCCTTGGTTCAAAAGTCATCTAAAGACACTTGGCACTTGGAAAAGGCAAACTGTCACATACATTTTTAATACAAAATAAGTTACCAAGTGTTCAGTATCACCAAACTAGCGTAGTACAGCATCAGCCTGATGCGTAAGGAAAATAACAGCTGTTGTGGTTTCCACCAAATTTACCAAAAACCAGACCGACAGATGGCCCTTTCCTCCCAAGAAAAAGAGAGGAGAGGAAGAAAATAAGGAGATTTACGAGCTTAGAATTAACTAAACTACTTTAATGAAGTATTAATACTAAAATTTAAAAAAAACAATAATGAAATAGATACAATATATACAAAACCATATCAAGCTCCCAGGATGACAATCATGTCACCAGAAGGCATTGGGAAAAGTCCCAGAGTGGACTCAGTGACCAACAGGAGCTGGATTCCAGCTCTGGAATCAGGAATACTCAGATCAGGATCAAAGGCAGACGAACAGACAGGTTCCTCCTCAGACATGGGCCATCGATGAAAGAGAGCTGACCCTTTGATCCCTCATCTTTTATACTGATGGGATGGAGTGTCCTGTTGGTCAGTTTTTGGGTCACCTCTCCTGTTTGCTCCTCCCTACAGGTGGAGCAATCCCTACGATTTCTCCTTCCGACCCTCCAATGGGGCAAATAATGAAATCACCTGACCTTGGTTGTTACAGCAATAGGTGTAGGCAAGAGCCTCTCTGCACACTATTCCTTGGTATAATCAGTTTCTGAACAATATGCTGTTAATTTCATAGTTTAGTTAGTTCAAAGAGGCCCAGCTAAAAAAGTAAAATTACTGAACAGAAAATTGGTTCTGTTTTACCTCAAACAAGGATATTGGCACATTACAATAGTCCACCACCATGTAAAGGACACAGAATTTCTCTTGGAGAACCAACCTCCACCACTGCAGCTGGGGTAGAGCAGACCAGTGTCAGGTACAGCAAAATTTCTTCATGTGCACACAATGCTTCTGAACGATACTGAACCATCCAAAGAAACTGTATGTGGCAAGCAGATGCCCCTTACACATGACAAGGAAGAACTGATGGGCGGTTGGACAGAGTCCCGAGATGTCCTACAGGTTCTCAGCTTTCGGAGAGCTCAATTCCAGTACACACTCCTACCGAGTATGGAGACACTGCTGATACTGGCAGCTCTGCTAAGGTGACGGAATGCTCTACGAGGTGCTGTACGGGCAGAGTAACAAACAGCCTCTTAAGGCACTTACAGCCTATATGGAGAACAAGCAACAGCTGATGAACCTCGTTACATCTTTCTTTCTATCCAAAAACAATTCAAGGAACTGCACTGTGGAGCTGGCAAACCATGGGACAGCTTTTCAGGAGCGCAGGGAAAAAAAGGAAGCGTTTTGAAGAAATGTTCGCTGGATGCGTTCCAGCCCTTGACTACTAAACCTCTGTCAGAGGCAGGATCTGCAGCTCTTCCTCCAACATATTTTCAGAGGCTACGCTGGAATCATTTGGGAAATAATGCCTGAGGCACTCTTGCTGAGAACAAACAGATCCTCTAAGCACAACTGGGACACCGCAAACCGGCACAGGGAAATCAAGAAACAAAACTCCGCAGTGAAATTGTGTAGACATAGCTTATCAAAGCCTTGACAGCACTTTAGCCCTACTGCAAGCAGCAGTAAAAGCAGTGACTTCCTGAACACTTCTCTTGTAGAACAGAGAAAAAGACATTTCTACCCTTTAAATAGGCATTACGGAATAGAGGTTTTGTTCCTGGAAATTAAAGAATATTATATCTCCACTACAGTGTCCAGGACATGAAAAGCTGTGGACCTGTGTGGCAAGAGTACACAAGAGGTTCAACAGGAGGTAGAAGCCTTTGCCCTGCACAGAATTTGTTGGTTTATTTTGTTCTAATGTTATATTTGTCCCTGAATCATTTTACACTTGGGGCCTCTCGGCAGAGCAGGTGAGATAGAATAGTTTTGCATGGACAAACTGCTTTAAAAAATGAAGAAGGAAGAGGGGATCACAGTTCAGAAATAGATTTGTTATGATGGAAATTACTATAGGAATGAATTCCAGTGCTTAAAGATTTTCCTTCTGCCTGGAGTTTTTTCTTTTCTACTCAGCTTTTTTATTCTATTGTGTTTCAAGGAAGGAAGAATTTAACATGTACACTCACTTTCTCTGTCTGCTTTTCCCTGAATCTGTAGCCCATCATTCCCTCTGGCTGCAATAGAATTGCAATAATGAAACTTCCTTTTGTTCTTGAAGCCGACTGCTGGGAGTAATGGGGGAACATCGAGGTCAGCAAAGAATCAACTAATGCATAAAGGACCAAGCACACAAGTTCTCTCCAGCTGAACTAAGGTGATGCAGCACAAGAAAGGCTGAGCTGAGGTTCTGCATGCTGCAGATCCCTGCAGAGAGTTTCACCCAGCTCAAATCAGCATTAAACTACATCTGAAACTGAGCCAGACTTGGAGGCATTCTGTATTTACCCTGGTGGGAAGTGCAGGTTGCTGTCTAGCCAAACTTCTTAAGAGGCTGTTGAAGCAGTGACTCTGGAGCCTGGATTGCTTTGCAATAACGCCATAGAATTTAGGCCTCCGCTACTGTTAAATCTGCTGTTAGAAGTGGGCCATAAAGCTTGATGTGGTGGAGTAGAACTGCACCCTGTGGCTGGCAGCACTACCCTTCAGTCTGGAAGGGAAAAAACAGAAGCCATGCCCACAAACATAGCTTACAGTAAAAAGCAAGCCACACAGTTTAAATAAAGCTCACTGTGATATGAAAATGCTCCCCTTCTGTGACTGACCACCTTTTTTGTTCTGTTGTAGCTCTTGGGAAAATTTGTTCTATTGATTTCTAAACGAGCAATTAGTTTTAACAGAGACCTAGGTATTTTCAGTCCCATATTTAATACAGGAAGAAAACAACAGTAAGCATCAACTAGCCTAGCATAGCCTAAATGCTCCTTCAAAACTCAACACGAAATATAATTTACCAGAGCAGATGCCTCTCACCCCACACCCACTGAGCTTCCATCTATCATGGTGTCCTGAACCCCCCCCCCCCACCTCAACCTAGTCCTAGATCAAGTTCCCATTGCCTTGGTAGTCCAAACGCCAGGCTAGTGTCAGCAATACTTTGTAGCTCCAGGTCAAAATCTGCCCAGACAGACCTGTCAGCCCCTGTAACCCTATATTGTCAGGGTCTACATCCTTCACCAACAAAAGCATTTGGGTTCTTTGGACACTTTCTGTCCTCTGCACTAATTACAACTCTTATCTAATAACTCTTCCCAGTCCTAGCCCCACACATTGCTTAACCCCAAAACAAAATCTTGCTCAAATCAATGTCTGTAGGCACCAAGCCCCACCTTTAACCATATTTTCCTCAAGAACAAGCAGATCCTGCCTGCCCAGTACCAAAGCTAAGCCGGTTGCCTGTCTTAACTGGTAGTCTTCTGCAACAATCACATTGCTGCTGATTCTTTATCTAAGTATTTCTCCTTGTGCCTCTGGACTTCATAGACACAGAGGAGTTCATTGACGTTACCAGCTGTGAAGGAACATGAATTACTCCTGAAAAAGAGAAAGGCGTGGGTGGAACAGTGGGAAGCATCCTGTTTTCTAATGATTATTTCCATTCAGCTGCTGAATCAGGGAACACTTTCAGATTAGTGCTGTCCCTGTTTGGAACACACATCTTAAATGCTATTGATTTTTAAGATGATGAGTTCATTTGTAGACTACTTTGCCACGTACAATGAAGTCATCATCAGCTTTCCAGTGGCATTTGGAAAGCCACATTCTAGAGAAACAAGTTCTCAGGGAATACATGAATGCTGGGCCACCTTCCATTTTTCTGACCGTTGTTCAGCTGCAGCTGAGGAATTTTTAGTCATTAATCCCTCTTCGTAACATTTTTACCAAGCTGTACAGTCAGGTGGATTCTCACAATTCCTGTCTGTGAGGTACTTAAAGGAATGAGCGGTACACATCAAGCTCCAGATGTCTACACAAGTTAGAGACCAGGTGAGCGTGCATTCTCCTGTCTTGCAAGTGAGACAGCTGAAGCACAGATGATGACTAGTGCCAGAGCAAACCACAAGAACTGTTCATTTTGCTTCGCTGAGCAAAAGAACCAGGTCATCCTGACACTGAAGAGGAAGGTGTTTGTAGTTCTGAGATACAGGCAAATCCTTTGAAGTCAAGCTGCAGAACATGAAGTTAAACACACTTAAAATCTTTCTGCACAGCAAACTCATACCTGACAAACACACCAGCAAAGGGCTGGGAAGCAAGCGCTGCCTCAATTAAGAACGACAGTTCTTGCCAAGCTCTGACTCTGAAGTGTGGGATACAAGCCTCCCAAATCCAATGTGCATTTCAACAGAAATAACTGCTTTGAGGGGATCAACTAAAGCAAGATACAATTTCAAGGCTACTGGCAGCCTTAGCCACAGCACATCTCTACAAGGCTTGATGGAAACAGGGCTGTAATTCCAGCTGTGTCAGCTCTGTCATCCCGAGATGACTGTAATTCCAGCTACACAGGAAATGTGACAGTCACCTCCAGCATCTGCTTCTTGAATGCCAGGAGGAGTCCAGCAAGAGGACTTTGTTTGCAAGTTTACTTACAGTTTAACCTGGCTCAGGGCAAACAGAGATCATCTTATTTCTTTTAATTAGCCACTCTCCACACTGATGTGTCCAAGCCGGTAGAGTTGCTGATAGCAGCACACATCAGCAGATCTGATTATCTTAACCTAGTTGGACACATAAAAGAGTCTGACAAGAACTGTGCCTGTGCCTTCAGAGGATTTGCCCAAGAGGCAGCAGCTTCACTGGGCTCTGGGTTAGACGACAGTTTAAACAGGAGAAACTCATTACAAAAAAAAAAACATTTCCAAGTGACCTATAATAAAAACAAAATCACTTCTCAGACAAAAGCATGGTCAACGTGTGCAAGATAGTTCACAACACAGAGACTGCTCTCCTGCAAGGTAGAGCTCTGGGGGTAGCTGCCTTTTTATACATACTACCTAAAGGTTGCACAGTCAGATGCATGTTTCTTGGCACCAATTGATTAGAAGGGAGCTAAGACACAACTCTTCTTCTGATCTGACAAAAAAAATTTATGAAGACCATGAATTTTTTTCCAGTAGGATGGGATTACAAGAATCAGAGGCCAGTTCGTATTTAGACACACACAGACAGTGTATGTGTGCACACATGCAGGGACATCACTGCAAAACAGTCTCTCTCATGGCCCAAACTGAAAGATTATTTCAGGCTTTCTTTAATATGACACCGAGTCCTGATGTTTCCTTTGTAAGTGTTATCATTTGCTCAGGATTTGCTGCCGGCAGAAGCTGTCAAACCCCTGATTCTCAAACCCTCTGCATTACTCCTCTTTGCAATTGCTACCAATCCCGCTTCCACACAGGACAAGAACACCTCACCCTACACCCCCAGCAGGACCTCAATCAAAGAACCAAAAGGGAAGGGTCTTGCAGACAGAGCAACAGAAAAACCAGAGAAGCAGAACAAATTCTGCAAAGACTGTACCTTCACAGAGAATTTTCTGCCAGAAGTCACCCACCACTTAGAAGAGCAAACATCTTGCTTGTATCGGCTTGGAAAGAGGTGATCAGCCTGGTGTCCAGATTGTGCACTGTGCAGAACTTTTAGGATGCTCAGCTTTTTAAAAGTATCTAGTTTGGAGCAGACTTGATTTATGGCTTCATTGACATTGCATTACAGCATTACAACAGCGGGTGACAATGACAAGTCAGCACCAGGGCTCGATCACTCCAGGCAGGATGAATCACGCTCAAGAGCGCTAAAGGGAGAAATGGCCCACGTGCAAAACGGTGGGAGAACTCACAAGCAGCAGGATGGATCTTACACACTGAAAGCATCTATCAGCATTGCTGGTGGCACCCTGTTCTCTTATTGAAAACTGTTCAAATGCATCTCAATGAGGCAAAACTTGACATCAATGGTATAATGCCCTATACTAAATTTTTTAATTTTAATAGTATTTTGTGGCAATGAACCAATGACACTATGCAGACATCTCAGTGACCTGAGGGCAGCCAGCAAGGAAAAACCAATTTTAAAACAGATCCAACTACTTAGCTATCAGATATATGGAGATAGACTCAAACTCTGGAAAATTCTGTTACTTATAGCCACTGTAACTCCCAGCCAATTAGTCACACTAATATCCTTATACTACCTCAAGTACCTGAAATTTAGATACTTGCCCGAGTTCTTCATTGTACTGGTAGCAAAATTAATCAGTATGCTATATTCACCTATAAGTGACAATTCCAATCATAAATACCAAACTGCATTCTGCCTCACTAAATTCAGTGTACACCAGTAATAACATGAATCTCAAATCAGTTTGGCTCAGCATTCATCATCATTTGGAGTCCTCAAAAAAACCTGTGTAATAAAATTTTTGCTATTTTGTCCTGAAGTCTGTGCTAGCTTCTAGCTCTCTCCCTGCAACAGACATGTCAGCGATGTTTGCCCTAATGTTTTTTTTCCTAGTAAGTGTAGTTGGCCAACAAGAACTGTAAATTGATCTGTGCTTATCTCGTTCTGGCTATTGCAAAAATCAGGCCCTTCTGAAACAGTGTCATCTGCAGTCTTGCAAGATGAAATTAAACCGAAACTTGTAGGCTTAATCATATTACTTTGAATGGAGTATCGATTGCAGCTAATTTTATCATCGGTTTCGAGAGGTTTGCTTGCTGGCTGGCTGGCTGTCACTTTGATAAATGGGAGCCAGCGGGTATCTGAAGGGGGACTGATATTTATATTTGAGAAAATACCACCAGTAAATGTACAAAGAGAAATAACCCATCCCCTTCACTAACAATCACAGGAGGGATTAGGTTTGATGAGTCACTGTAACACCTACCCTAAAGCAGATGGTCAGCTCAGGATATCTGGCTACTTCAAATCGCATTTTCTACCAGTCGCTGCAGCTCAGGTGAGTTTGGCCCCTGAGTGATCAGCAGCTGCCACCTTGAATTTCAACAATGCTCTGTCGCAAAGGCCTCCAGGACAGTCATGCCATTTAGTCAGGACAGCGATTATCCAAATGCTGACATGTGGCCACTAGACAAAGCTGGTTCCAAGAACTGAATTATTATTGCATAGACACCGAGGCTACCTGCCTGCCTCTGCCTACCCAACTGTAACACCAGCAGCGCTGGAGCCACATGAAGGTTCAGATTTTGTACATAGATGCACTGTCAGATGCATGTTTTTGGCCTGGGCTGTGCTCTCCTGTCACAGCTGCCTTCTGGTGAGGGAAATACTGGTGGGAGAGATCTAAGCCCATCGGCTTTGATTGGCAGGCAGTGTAGGGAGGCAAGGTGAGTCACACACGCTACAGCCTTTGTTCTTCCCACTTCTATAACCTGTTTCTATGAAACCACCTGAGATCTGAACATCCTTGGGGCATTAAGGTTTACAAAACCTGCTTTCACATTTGGCATTTTAGCTTTTGCTTCATGGTAACTTTATTTTAATGGCAGAAAATAAAAGAGACAAGACTAAGCAACATTTATCTTACATTTAATGAAAATTAATATTAAAAGCAAAAGTTACACAGAGTTTGCTTACTCACACTCACCCTATTATGGATTTACTGTGTAAACAATTTTCTCTATTTGGTTTGCTACCTAAGGATAGACTAAATAGATTTTAAGGGATTCATCAGCAAATATTTTAGACACCTGCCTAAAACAAAGATAGCTTTGAAACTAAATTTAGGGCCTACCAGGGATTTAAAAACAAAGTTCAGTCTCATAAAAAAATCTGTTACTCCTGGTTACAGAAATAGTCCACTGCCTATCGGTTTAATACTTCAGAGTCACTTACCCAATTCAGATTCTTCTTCAGATACAGATTAGCACCAAAGCACCCACATTACAGATTATAAAGCCATTATCTGTATTTTGGAACATGTGGCAGATTGCAGTACATCTAGATGCAAAAATCTGACCTTGGTTCTTCCCTGGATCCTGTTCAGATGTACTGTCCCTGATAATACTATCTGATATTACAGTATATTTCTGAATGCCAATTACAGGGCTGTGGTTTCCTTCTGAAGTATGCTCCTCATTCCTCATTAAAGCATGTTCTTATCTTTACAAGTTCAAAGGAATGAATCCTTTTCTGTATTTTTTCTCCTCTTGCTCTGTTCTTCCCCTCGCTCCAACGTACAGCAGAATTTCTTATGAGATCTTATTTAGTTTTTGGAAACGTAATGGAAAGAGCATAATCCTTCTTGGGCAAATGATGCCAGCCCAGAGAGGGCAGTGGCTGAACACTTGAGTTGTCCATTTATCCTTGTATCTGATGTCCATTATCAGGGTTGTATGTAGCTTTGTGCTTGGAAATAATTCCCTACATAGACCAGATCAAAAAGAAAACACTTACGTATATCTGGTGCCAAGGGCAGATCTGTATTGCCCCCATTTCCATATTTACTGCCATGAAAAAAATACCAATATGAAAATTAGATTAGATTCTTCAACATGAAAAATCATCTGTCTCACAACTGAAGCGAATGAGCAGTTTACCCTGGCACACAATTAATTGTACTTCACCCTCAGTAATAACTGGGCTTTTGCTCTCATTCCTTTTTCTTCTTTAAAGAAGGAAGCACTGCCAAAAGCCTACTATTTTATCTGCATAAAGAGTTTTTATCTTTATAAACAATTAGGCTGATTCATCAGAATCCTGAATTCTCTAAGCACAACTCTAAAATGATGCAATGAACTATTATTTTATCCATTTCAGAAAGAAGCAGAGATCTAGAAATATCTAATTCACACCGAGTCTGAGTACAAACATACAAGTCAAAACGTACCCAGGAAAGAGATCTAAGAACATTTAAATATCCAAAGTAGATGTTCTGGTAAATATTAATCATGCAGAACTCGGTTTGTGAAAGCAACTGTTTCTGGATAGAAGCAACCCCAAATTAAACGGGAAATGGCAGCCTATAGATTATCCATTGATTATGCATCATTCTAAAGGTGCTCCTGTGTGAGGATGAGCGTTATCCTTCTTGGTCCCCTGGACAGACACAGCTCTATAAGGCAGTGAGGGACAGGACTGGAAGGTCTACCAGGACTCATTCTGCAGCAATCTAGAAGTCTGCATCTCAGCTGTGGGTCTTACTTTTACTTACTAACTGGGTCTTACTTTTTCTTACCTTCATCCTATAGGACACTCTGATACTCAAAATTGAACACGCAACACAGATACTGCAACAACAGTAAACTTTTAAAGCCAGAAAGGACTATTAATGTAATATACTGCATACACAGGCCAGATAACACTACCCTTTCATTCTCCCACAAGGGTAAAAGTTTTCTCCCTCTCCCCATCTGCAGGAAAATATATTTCCTTCAGCTATTTTACTGCAAAGCAAAAAAAAAAAAAAATAAATAAAAATGCTGCTTTCTCAGTTACAGGGCTTTACATGAAAAAAATGGTACCTAAAAATGGATTATATCTATCATCAGAGACGTATAGACAACACAGGTCTTTTTTTTTATTGGCTGACCTCTGCAGTACTATAGCTTATGCAATTTCATGAATTATTGTTATTCTTTACATTTTTACAACTGTAGGCGAAATCTCTATGACTATAGAGGATCACAGCCATCAAAAAGTATTGGTTATAACATTTTACTCTATTATACAAAGTGAACAAAAGCAGTACAATCATAAGAATCATTTCAGGCACTATATTTATTTAGGTCCACCAAGTCCTCGTACAAGGACTACATCATAAATTTAATCCAAATCTTTTATCTGTAATCCACTACATTCAGTTCATTTGTGCTTATCAAGTCCACTTAATACTGTCCAACAACTGCCTCTGAAATGGATAAGTAAGCTCTTTCTCTGGCTGACACAAGAGCCAGACCTCACTGATTCAGATTTCTTAACAGGCTCCTGCACAAGCCATCAAGTGTCATGCTGGGAAAGGCCTTGAGACACCCCCTCAGTCCAATTCACTACTCAATACTCATCAAAACCCATGAAAAGATTTTAATTGGCTTTGACTGGTGTTAGATCAGACCATCCATCCGTCTTGTCTACTTTAACTGGAAACTCTCTACAGCAAGGGTGTCTCACAGTACATACGTACTACAGACAGCCCAAGTGGCCACAAGGCACCTAAGTGGTGGCATAATTGTGCCAGAAAAATAACCACCTGATGATTAACAACAACTTAGTTTTGAAAGGCTTAGGTACACGTGTATTCATTGCCATTGCAAATATCATAAGAAATATTACTCTATCCTTCAGTTTCTTAGTCACAAGAGCAGGATTAAAATAGATATCATCAGACGAGTCTCCTTTTTGACTCCAGTGAGCCATCTAGATGACCCCTTTTTTAAACTTGCCCTTAGAGCAGGTCCTTAACATACTAAGCAATGCCAGTAATAAACAGTAACTGCACTGAGTTCCTCCCAGAGTAGGAGGAGAACAGTGCAACTAGTTAAATGAGCAAAAATACTAGCCAGCTATATTCCTATGCACTTCCAAATTACCCTGTAACTGGTACATTTCTTGCTGCACAGCAACCTCAGAGCGGTGTGTGCAGGCAAAGAGTCTGGGATAATACCAGGCAAGCTGCTGTTGGCATGCAAGAACAGCGGCAATCTCAGGCAGGGAGCCCTTGGAAAAGCAGGCGCAGCCGTTCTACAGCCCACCACGGATCATCTGCCGTGACCACACTGATGGAAACAGAATCCTGACAGCAGAGCACCAAGTTATTGCAGAGAATATGAAGAAGAAGAAGAAAGGCTTAATAATGAAGGGTGGAGAGAAGATAAAAAAAGAAAATAAAAAAAAGAGAGGTGGGAAAACAGAGTGCTAAATGCAGAAAGTTGAACTGGGGGAAAGAAGGTGACAACCACGGAGGAAAAGAGAACCAGAAAATAAGCATCAGAATAAAAACAGCAAGTGAAAAGCAGGAGAAGAAATTACAAAAAAGAGAGAGAATTAAGGGCCTTCTTCATGTGATAGGTTTATTGTTCTCTGAAAGCCTCTTTAGTACTAACAACAGGAGAGATTAAAGATATTTCTTTCAACCATTGACTTTTTAAAGATATATTTCCTCCTACTGTATCTCATTTCAAATATAATTTCTACAAACATTAAATCAGCACCAGGGGAGACTTTCATATAGGACTAAAACTGGGATGAAGTCTGGAGCACGCATCAAATAGCAATGTGCTGAACAAGGCACCATGGCACATAAGGAGATCCTAGTTTTCTTGTTTATTTGATTATTAATATCAAAGAGACACTGAATTTTGAAAATAAGATCAGTGTATCCTACCTGTGCTGCATTTCCCTTTCCAAGCTGCATCATGGCTCCTACTGAAGTCAGAGAAAAAAGTATTGCTGAAGGTTTCCATATCTAAACGTTTGTGAAGGAAATGGAGGCACTGAAAATCCCAACACAGTCCTTTGAGTTTGCACCTTACAGTGGAAGTGCTGCCAAGGCCAGGGCATGGCCAACTGCCTCAAATCCTTCAAATTTTGGCTAGAGCCCCGATACAAAACCACAACGTAAGTCTTCAACTTGTGCCTTTCAAAACAACATTTTTCATTACCAGTCTCTTCACTCACATCTTCCCCCATCTGGGTGATTGCCCAGAAATGGGGCAGGAAGCCCAGAGTGCTGGTAGCGCGCTAGTGGACTGCACGATGATATGACTCTTACCCATTTTCTGAGGTGGCTGCTTTCCTGATGGAGAATTGCTTAGAAAAGAAGTTCCTCTGAGGTGATAGAAAGCACACCCGTGACAGAAGAACACATGCCAGTCAATAAAACGGTTTATATATTAAAACAAGTGAAATGCCAGACTCTCATGCTTATCACGTGAACATGCTCAAATTCATTAATAGGAACTAGCTGATTCCCTGAAGTACATGCTGGGATAACAGAACAAATGCATTTCTACTGACAGTCATTGGTAAATGGCTAATCAATCCCTCAGTGCTTCTTAATTAGCGACTGCAGGAGACCCTTTTAATTGGCATCTGATACTTGATTTTAACAAATAAACTGCCACTCAGCCCCTTACAGGTAGTCAAACTTTTTTTCCCCCTTTTAACTCCGCTGTAGCTCCTGAAGAACATTTCTGAAGCCCAGAGCAAATTACCAGCTCCCTGCCACAGACTAGCTTGGCACCCTGAAGTATTTTATCATGATTTCAGTGCTGATGTTCCATTGAAACACTGCATATGCTCTACTGATTGCTCAATATGGTTTATATTAATACAAGTTGTAGGCTGTCACTGTTCAGAGAGTAGGTAGTTACAAGGAATGCGCTGGTTACTTTATACTGGGAATAATTTATTATTGAACAAGCAAGTTCAACAAGCACTGTAAAATCAATTTATAATTTTTATGCACTTCATCTGGACTGAAAAATGGTTTTGTTCTCCAGTATTTTCTGACTAGACCTCTTCAACTGAAAAAAGGGGAATAAAGCTTTTAAAATCACGTTTTGGTCAGCAATGCACTCTGGAAACTGAGATTAAAGATGACAGTTTTCAGATGCATAAGTTATGCTTACTTTGTTTTACGGACCTAAGGCCACCGTGGTGTCAAGCATTCCATTGTGAAAGAAAACCATCCAAAGGTTAAAGAAAGAAATATATTTGGTGGAGTCAGCCAAAAACTTAGCTGTCTTGCATTAGCTGAAAAGCTAGTCCAGTTTTGTTTACTCCTTCAGATCATGGATTCACAAAGGCTGATGGTTATTAAAAGTTTCAAGAGTAACGTCAGTTTTAGAGAAGTAAAACAAGGAGTACTAAAATCTGCAGTGGCTGTGCCTGTAATTGCTATGCAAGACACAAACCACACACCTTCCCAGTAGCATGAAATCCAATTAATACAGTTCTGGGAAGACTCAGTGCTCTAGTTCTGATGAAAATTTAAAGGTGCAATGACAGCCTGTGAGAGTTAGCTTGGCCTAATACCCCTAAAAGCCTTGCTAATACCAGCAAGATTTACTTAGCATGTGTCCAGCTGGCCAAATTAAAGAGATAGTTCATCCTCCTTACTGACAGGAGCATCTAGGCTTTGAATGGTGTCACCAGATCAGTTGGAAGGATGGCACAGATATCTTGCAAGATAGCCCATTTCAGTAAAGTTTAACATCCTAGTATTATTATACACTGATTAATCTCAGAAAAGTATCCCACCATCATGCATCTAAGAGCAGTGAGGGGATTAATGCATCATTGTCACCAGAGTGCCCTGCTCAAACGCAGATCCAGCTGCTCCATCCTCTGCTGCTTTTTCCACTACGTTGCATTTACAAAATGAAGCCATACTTGCCCCAGTACCCAAGCTTTCCATCACCACCACGTAACATACTGCTTCGTGACACATACAGGCACACACGTATTTATTAAAAAGCGCTCCGAGATATCCTTAGATTAACAGTGAGATGTCCCCTGTTAACAATCACTTCTTAAGGCCTTGTCATTTATTGCTAAACCAGTTTATCATATCACAATCATCTTCTATACTTTATAGTCTGAACTACTGAGCTGTTTGGAAATAGAAATACTATAGCAATATTTAAATAATCTTATTATGGAATATTCAAGCTCTTGGAATTAAGCATCCTATGAGGTTGTTGCACCAGCATCCCAGCCCACTGTGCAGTGGGGAAGGGTAAGGAATACGGTGCAAAGCTGGGCACACAAATGCCATCTGCTTTGGAACAGAACCCATAGCTTTTTTCACCACTGTGCAAGGTAAAAGTCCTGTGTTTGTCCTTCACGTGACTGCTTAATGCAGAGGGAAAGGGGATGAGAACACACCGTTTGAAAGAACACATAGCTCCAAAAACTAAAACTCTAGCCCAAGTTTAGTAGGTAAAGGAAGAAGTATATGTGTTGGGGAAACCTTGACCCCAGAAGGTGGTGGCAGATAATACACTTACACAAAAGTTCAAGCTTTGCAGGATCGTTTATCACCTGCGACAGAAGCTGACAGCGAGAAAAGCTCAAACTGCGTAAAGAATCAGAACTACTTTCCTTCTGCACAGGAGGATGAGACTTCTCTAGGAGTTTTATCAGTGGATTTTCAATATCCTACCTATCGAACTATTTAAGACAAACACACATCTGAGGGAGGCTCAAAATAGTAATCCACAGCAGATATAGAGGAAGATATCAACTTGAATAAGCCAACCATTTTCCTCCCCCTTCTTACTATCCATAGGTTTCCTCTTATTCCAGCCATGCCTATAGACTTTGCAATTGAGAAATACCTTAAATTCATGTGCATGCCTGTAGAAAGCTTACCAAATTTAATACTGAGGTAACCAGCCCCACTGCATGAATTTCAGAAGTACATAAGCCACCAATGTGGGAGAAATAATGGCTTCTTATGGAAAGGGAAAGGATGATCATAATTTAGACAACTTTGATACCCTTGTTCACCACCAAAGCAGACCACAAATATTTTTATCTTAAAACACGTAACAGAGAAAAGGGGATAGGCAATACCAGGTGTGAATAGGAAGCAGAAAAATTTCAGGGATATTGAAGAGAAAGTAAACAGAGCTCAAGTTAAATGGTAGATCTGTTACAAGAAAGGCAGTGATACAAGGTTTTGGAGAAAGACAATCACAATCGTGTACATCTCTATTTTTGAGTAAAAATTTCTGCTTCCAATTCCAGTTGGGAAGCTAAAGTACTGTTGCTGAAAGCCAAAAAGTTACGGTTTGGAAGTGCTGCCACCTTGCCCAGGGAAATTGTGGTTTGGCTGCTCTGTGCTTTCACTTCCTTATGTGAAAGGTGGACCCAGGTGGACAACACCATCGAAGATACCTCACAACTCTTTAGGCACAACCAAGGGGAAAAAAGCATTCTCACAATAGTCACCCAGCTCAGGAACTCCAACCATAAGAGAGAAGAGCAAAGTGAGTCCACCAAATGGAAATGCCTACAAAATACTACCAAACCTATTTTGTTAAGGGCAGTCATTAGTCAAGTCCCTTTAACCCACACAAAGGGACATTTCTGCTGAAAGACATTCAGCTGGGCTCCCTGCTGAGCACCACATGTCTCCTGCATGCTCTCTCCTCCACACTGTTCTGCTTGCTGCCTCATCAACTATATCCAGAGCAAAGGAAATCCGCATCCATTTGGCAAGGTGCTGTCTCTGGGTCTGGCAGATGTAAGACTTCCAGCAGAACACATATCTGCCAGCTCCAGCCATCTTGGGAAAGACACTTCTGGAGTACAGCATTATTTAATGAATCTCACTGCCAAACTTCAGCTTTTTGTGCATCCTTTTCCACCCAGCTAAACGGTCACCTCTACAGCTATGTCGTTTAGATGACACTGGAGCAAACACACAATCAACACTTCAAGGGAGCTTTGAACAGTCCGGAAATGTAATTACTCCAAAACTGGGGAACAAGCTGTACAAACCTCTTCCCAATCAGATCAGAAACAGCACTGCTTTCAGAGTCCAGTGCAAAAATCATTTTCTTAGCCTAGCTTTCCCCCAGCAGCACACTGATGAAAGTTCACAACTCCTACGGGAACAACTGCAGCACTGTTGGAAGATGCAGCTCTAGGATGCAAACATACGTGTCATAGCTTTAATCTGACTGGCACAGGCTGGGAGCTGGGAAACTTCCACAAGGAATTTTTTTAAACAGAGCACTGCAGTCCACCTGGAGTCGCAGATACTTATTTAGTCCTGGGAGACCTGACTGTCACAACTGTCCTCAAGATCTAAGATGTTTAGAATAGAGCCCACTGCAGGTATACTGCATATCTTCGATCTCACCTCTAAATGCCACATGAAACATTGAAGAGTAATGACAGACTAGCACTGCTCAGACACTAAGACATTTCAGCTTTGTAATGCCCTTTGCCCTGACAGTTTTAGCCAGGGAAGGCTGCAGAATGGGGGTGGGGAATGATGCTGCATACAAAGTGGGATGTGTCTGTCATTGAATTAGGGTCTATATAATTTGAAGTCATGCACAGTTACAGTGCCTGGCATTTGTTGTTATACTTTCCAAGGGCTTTATAAATGGCTCCAAGAAATATTTATAGGGTGAAAAATAGCCCAAGACCTGGACTCCCCAAGATATTTCAGCATTAATGGATTACAGAATTACCAAGGGAGAGCTAGAAATCATTCCTTAAATAGTCTCAAAGGCAATGAAATAAAACTCACTGAAAGATAAATAGGAATATGAAGGCCTGAATATTACTATTTCTGCTTTAATCAGGATCCTGAGAGATCTAAACCCACTAACGTTAATTAGCAATAAACAATAATAGCACTTATATAGACCTATTCAACTCTGAGATGTTATAGGCACTCATTTATGAGTGCATAGGAGACCAATCAGATAGGCACTATTCTTCAGTATCACCAATATTGATTAAAATAGGAATTTCTGTTCCAGAAGAAATGTTCATGGAGTGTAGTTTCTGTTCCAAACTGTAATAATTCTTCTAAAAATTTCAATTCCCGGGCATTCACCAGCAATTTAGCTGGTCACAAGTAGTGTCCCCCAGCGCTCGGCTCTCTTTAACATCTTTATCAATGTTCCTTACAAGGGAATCAAGTGCACCCTCAGTAAGTTTGCAGATGACACTAAACTAGGTGGGAGTGTCGACCTGTTTGAAAGTAGAAAGGCTTTGCAGAGAGATCTGGACAGGCTGGATTGATGGGCTGAGGCCAATGGGATGTGGTTGAATAAGGCCAAGGGCTCAGTCTTGCATTTTGGTCACAACAACCCCATGCCATGCTACAGGCTTGGGGAAGTTCGGCTGGAGCTGCCTGGCAGAAAAGGACCTGGGGGTGTTAGTTGACAGCCAACTGAACATGAGCCAGCAGTGTGCCCAGGTGGCCAAGAAGTCCAACAGCATCCTGGCCGGTATCAAGAACAGCGTGGTGAGTAGGACTCGGGAGCTGATCATCCCCCTCTACTCGGCACTGGCGAGGCCCTATCTCAAGTACTGGGAACAGTTTTGAGCCCCTTACCACAAAAAAAGACATTAAAGGTGCTGGAGCAGAGAAGGGCTGCCCAAAGAAGGACAACGAAGCTGGTGAGGGATCTGGAGAGTAAGACTTATGAGGAGAGGCTGAGGGGAGCTGGGGTTGTTCAGCCTGGAGAAGAGGAGGCTGAGGGGGAGACCTTATCAGTCTCTACAGCTCCCTGAAAGGAGGTTGTAGAGAGGTGGGGGTTGGTCTCTTCTCCCAAGGCATAGGCGATAGGACAAGAGGAAATGGCTTCAAGTTGCACCAGGGGAGGTTCAGATTGGATATCAGGGAAAAATTATATACAGAAAAGGTTATTAAGCATTGGAACGGGTTGCCCAGGGAAGTGCTTGAGGCACCATCCCTGGAGGTATTTAAAAGACAGGTAGACATAGTGCTCTGTGACGTGTCATTTTTTGGGTTTTTTTGATGGTTTTTGTTTGTTTGTTTGGGGTTTTGTTGCTGTTTTGGTTTTTGTTTGGGTTTTTTTTTTTTAAATCAGTTATGTTGATCTCAAAGATCCCCTCCAACCTAGACTATTCGATCATTGTATGATTCAATGATTTTTAAACATACTTTTCTTCATTTTAATTGACAAATCATGAAAACTAATTAAAGTCAATATCAGGCCTGTTCCACAACTTTGCAGCACTAAAAGCTAATCCTTTTCAAATATTTCAACTCCATTTTTCTTTCAAAATCTAGTTTCATCGAACTGACACATACTGCAAAGTTGAATTCTGACAAAGCTGCTTTTTCTAGAAGAGAAATGTGCTGGTTCAAAAGAAACTGCTGCTGCAGGAAGGATGGAGATCATAGACAGTTACTATTTGCCACATAAAATACATTCAAATATTATCCAGCTACATTAATAGCAAAAATGGAAAATTCAGACAGACTTCAGGAATTAGCAAGCATAAAAAAAAAGCCTTAGCCACACAGGTAACATAGGTGATGTGCTAATTTGCAATAAACATAGCTACCACAAGAGTAAGTTTAATTTCAACCATCCAGCTAAGCTAAAGAGCACTTCCATGTCACTCCTGTCACAGGTAATTCCTTTTCTGCAAGAACTTGCCTAACATGATTGTTTTGCAGTAGGACTTGTAGGAACCACTCAATTCTCAGATGCAGATTCAAAAGTTATTAAGCACACACACACAAATTAGCCTGTCTTAATTATGTCTTCATCAAATGCAAATCACAAAGGTTTGAACTTTCAGTTCAGCCACCTCGTGCATTAAAGTAAATGTAATCCTTCAGGCTAAATGTTTACCAGGTTGAGTAACGCAGAGCGGTGGGAAACCAGTGTCACATGAAAAAATTAAGAGTCTTGATGTTTCTAAAAGCGTTCCAAACAGTGGGGAAAAGCAATCAAAATGCATTAGCAGAGGAGGGTATTCACATCTCCCCTCTACCCTTTTTAAGATATAAAAGCAAACGCCACATGAGCAAAGCAGATAAAGCTTGAATGGATAGGATTAATTAGAAAACAAAATAGTAACGGGAAAAGCTGCTGTGCTTTTTACCACCACCACCCCCCCCACCCCCCACCCCCCCCGCAATTTTCAGTTCAGTAAGTGGCCACTTATAAAACCCAAACAAAACACTCAAATAATCCTAGTGCGGGATGACATCTCCTTGTCTTTCGTTGAGTAATGAACCTATTTTCTCGTTCCTTGAAGATAAGGCAACTTTTGACTATGAGAAATATAGGAGAAAGTTTTCTATTATAGGTATAGGTCAGCTAGAGAACAGAGGCAGAAAATTGCCATCCACAGTGGTGGAAGATAAGTTTTCCAGATGCACTGCTATACGTCCTCCTTTTTTTTCAGTTTCTGGGATCTCAAGGGCAGGTACCAAGAGACAAGATGAGTCTCTGACAGGAGTTCATTCATTTCATAGATAAAGGCAATTGGATCAATGGGAGGGGCGAGTAAAGAATGAAAGGGGAAAAAAAACCCAACCAAACAAGCCAAGCCAAAACAACCAAGAACTGAAACTTTTGTGTTCCAGTGCAGGGGTAAGTGAGGACGGGGAGGGGGCAGCAGGCCCCTTATGGCAGCACCATTCAAGTAGCAAAACCTCCTTCTCCCTTCAGAATACATTCAACTCCACTGCTTTAGGACATTTAAAGTTAAGCACAGTAAACAAATACCTATATACCTATGGAAAGAGCATAAATCCTTTTCCATATATGTGTGTACATATATATACATAAACATATGTGCAGAGAGATATTCTAAAGTACCAGAATAAACTATGCACTGGTAAACACTACCCCAAGTTTAATAATGCTGCTAACTGGAAATGCTTTATGTCATCTATAGGCAATCTTTCTTGCATCCTTACAGTTGTACTGAGGAGAATCAAAATATGCAGCACTGATCTGAAGAATTCATTTTTTTTTGCATTTTAATGAATAAAAACCACACTAAAATAATTCACCCATTTTTTGTTTTATAAAAACCTCTAGAACCAAATAATTGAGACAACCCTAATTAGAAAGAAAAATAAAAAATTTATTTTAATTTTATTTTTTGCAGCTGCTTTCAGATTTAGATGGTTCAGATCACACATTGAGTTTCTGTTTTGGGTTTTAACAGATGGTTGAGATGTTGTTTAGACACATTCTGCTGTCAATAATCATCCTCGGCCATATGCCATTGGTGCAAAGACAGGTAAACTTTCTGAAGTTAACCAACTTTAAATACTGGTGATTGCTGTTCCTTCCAGAATCCTCCAGTGAAGCAAATCCAGCCCTCTACATGTAATTAAACTGCAAGTAAAAAGCTAATAGTTTGTTTCATCACTAGAGTGCCCTAGCAGCCCAGAGTTTTGCTTCAAAATGACCTAACCAGAAACCACAGACGTTCAAGTGATCCATTATTAAAAGTATCTATCACTAGACATGTACTGGTTCTCAGAAGTCTGCACGATGGAAAATGAAATCTAGTGCAACCTGCCAGGGGTTGGAGAGAGGCCTCCATAACAGGACTGACTCCAGCCTGCAGAAATCAAATGGAATCACCATGCTTCTGTCCCTGCTCCTAAAGGGCACACCTGGGTCCTTCCCCAGCCCTGCGCAGTTAGGCAGAGGACGGTCTCCACAATGCGATGGTCCGTGGCTCACACACCCCCTTCTCTTTGGAAGGGTTATCAGATGTTTACCCTCTGGCCTTAGGCGGTTACTGGGGTACACTCTTGGTCTCTTTGACACATTACTGACCCCTCACTTCTCCCCCATCACAATCGGGCAGGTCATATACAAATATATAAGATACATTATATCACATAGAAGATGTGGCTAATTAGACAATGTTTTAACAGACATGTCTGCAACGTGCTTCTCCCCCTAAAGCCAATTACTTGTATCAACCATGTTTCCAAGCCCATTCACTGACTCTTTTCCTATGGAGGCAGTTCTCCTGTGGAGAGACAGCCTGTGGAAGCGTCACTTCCTCCAGGTTGTCTAACCTTCCTTTCTCTCCGGTACAAAACTGAACTTGCTCTGGAAGCCATGCACGATTATGAGAAGAGGCACAAAGGACAAGAGGGTTTGGGGAATTCATTTTAACATCAAGTCACGATTATGAGAAGAGGCACAAAGGACAAGAGGGTTTGGGGAATTCATTTTAACATCAAGTCAGGCTGTCTTCTCATTAGTTACCCTCTAGGAATTAGTCACACATCAGCAGCTCATGCGCTGTGTAAATGAAAACAAAGTCTCCTCTCTGATTTCTTTACAGTACAATTCCAGATAGGCAACAAACACTCCAAATTTATTTACAGTGACAGGTATTTCAGATGTTGATGGCTCTCAAAGGTACTTTACATGGCAATTGCCCTTTTGTTTAAAAAGAAAAAAAAAAAGTAAGCAAAACTAAGAGAGCAAGAAGTATCACTTTGGGCCTAACGCACTGAATTACACAAGTCTGAATTAAGCTGGAACATATCCCATAAGGGAGCGTTAATTCCATGCACTCCAAATCCAGCAACGTTGAAAAGATTTATCAGGAACAGACAGTTCAGATGGTAACAGAGTGATTTAAGATGGTGCACCAAAGGGGCGCGTATGCTGAGCCTCTCCTTAACTAGACAATTTTTCCAGCTGAGCTATCATCGACTAAGTCATATTTCATTATGGTGAAAACCCTGCCTGGAAATAGCGTCAAAGGAGAATGACCATTCACTGTGCCTCCTGCTAAAGAATCTGTTACAAGTTTCCTTACAGCACAATAGGATTTCAAGTATCAGGATTTTTTTTTTTTTTTCCATAGTCCATTCACCATGATACACAGAGAAATGAAGAAACACATTTTTTACATTTTGGGGTTGGGCAGGAAGGACCAACAAGAACCTTGGGACTATTTCCACAGAGTTAACAATTTCCCTGATATTCCTTCAGAGCTCAGGTAACATCCAAAAGGCTGAAGGCCTCCAGCAAATTCAGAAATCTTCAGAAAAATCTCAGTTTTCTCATTTACCTAGAAAGCTCCAGGGAAAGACTGCTAACAAGGCTAAATGGCTCTAAGTCATTTTAACCACAGGCCCTTGCACGTGGGTGATTTCATCATGCCCATCATCGGGGTATTGTTTACATTTAACCTTAGCATTTGCCCTTTCTCACAACTGAGATTAGTTAGAAAGGACAGATTTGGCTTACTGTTCACAGCATTTATCGACCTGAAGAGGTTATTATGATAGACTGCAAGTCCACAAGGTCTCTGGCACTCCAGCTCTGATTTCCATAAAGCTATAGATTTTGTGATTGCAGCCGCTCTGTACAGGTGCGTTTAGCAATGGTTGCACTGAGCCACCCAGTTCAGCCCAGCCGAAAGCAGAGCCCCAGTGAGAAATCTTCGTGCACTGTTTGTTGGGAGCTATTGCTTATCATTTTGTGTTCATGGAAGCACAGAGCATTTGACTACGTGTACAGAGATGAGGTAACTTCACGTTGAACACCTGTAGCTTCTGCTACACAGCATCATCCGGTACCAAAGCTGGAATCCAGACTGTGCCGTACAGGTATAGCCCAAGTATGATAAATATCAAGTATCGACCCTTACGTACTTGCACTTCACAAGAGAAATGACAGGGTCCCCAGAGGACTTAATTTTGCAGCTGATGTTACTGCTCGTCCTCAGAGCTAGACCAGACTGATGGCAAAATGACCTTGGGCTATCCACATGGCATTGCTGCCATTGCCTCAGGAAAGCCCAGCCCTGCTGATACTCATCTCTCCTATGCACTGGAGAAAGGAAGCAGCAGTCTCTTTTCTGCTTGCCATTGAGAAGGCCAGGTAAGAAAGCTCAGGTATAGCAACAGTTCTTACAACTATGCTACAATCCATTAAGCTTTGTTGGCAGAGACAGTTTGAATGCTTGGCATTCAAACCCCAAGTCCAGTACAGCATTCCCTGGACTGGCTCCTGGTCAGGCTGTCTTTCATTTTGACACTCTTCCTTCAGCTTAAGACAAGCTCCTCAATGCCATGAGGGCAGAACAACCCTGACATTGAGTTTTGCCTGAACACCTGCAGTGCTTAGTGGTGCCCAAGCCATTTTCATCAGTGCTGCTTCAAAGTACAGAAACACTTTAATCCAAGTGAAGTTGCATCAAGGAAAATGGTGATTAATCTCTTCATGTGTAGCACTCGTAGTTGCCTTCTTTCTAATAAGGGTATCTATCAGTACCACAGTGGTTCAAGTTAATAAAGAAAAAAAGCTCCAACACAATACTATCCTGATTAGAGGTTGTATTTAGGCTGGTGACCAGGATTGCCTATCTTTAACATTTTTACCACTGTCA
Source organism: Nycticryphes semicollaris (assembly GCA_013400055.1). Lineage (NCBI taxonomy): Eukaryota > Metazoa > Chordata > Aves > Charadriiformes > Rostratulidae > Nycticryphes > Nycticryphes semicollaris. The sequence goes on from VXBJ01006753.1 coordinate 1,247,098, forward strand.
GCCAGCCTAAAATATAGCCAACTTTCCATCTCCACTGTCCTCCACCTCCTCTGTCCATGATGGCCCATGACTACAGAACTGATTTGTATTTCAGAACCAAAGATGGGCTTGAATGCCACAAACCTTGTTTTTCTTTCTCTTTTAGGAGATCCATGGGTCCAACTAAGACATTCCTGAGACTTTCTTTCATATAGTTACTTCGACAGAAAAATCTCCACCCCCAAAAGGCTAAGATACTGACAAGACAAAATACTAGCCTATACCATGGTTGCTTTTCACAGTATTTTAACTTGTGTCTTATATGGTGTTTTTATTTGCTTGTACAAAATACTATAAAATTAGATTGAATTTCCTTGGGAAAAAAAATAATAAAAAATCAGAGATCAAAGCATTGCTGTGGAGCATTTTTCCTGTACTGATAAACCTGCATTGGAAGATTTTAAGGTTTCTGGTCACAAGACTTTCTAAAAACCATCAACTATCCTTAGAGGAAAGACACAAATCTTCACTTTTATTTGCTAACTTGATTGGTGCTTTATTTTTCTCTCAAGATCCTGCTGAGTCTGCTTGGCTCGTGGCCAAGGGATGCATTTTGCCTCTCTGTTTGTATCAAGTTAAGAATGACCATATTCGAGTTGATGGGGAACAGGCTGGTGGAGAAACAGACTATTAAATAAGCCCACTTCCTTAGCAACAATCACTTTCTCCAGCAACTGAAAACTCTGTTTTCAGTACCACTGCATACTGGCACAAACTTTCTGCCTCTTGACCTCAGGCAGATCAGAGCTGGGTTAACACTAAGTGTCAAATTCAGATGGAGTAAATTGCTCTGAACCTCACCTTTTTTATGGCCTGCCAATGCTTCATATTCAGGAGAGATCAGTACCCAGAGTGACCCATAGCATTTAAGCAGATGAACCTTGCCCCAAAGGGCACCTCAACATTTCCAGTATCGTATTTGTTATTCAACCAATGACACCCTTAATTAAGGCCAAGTGAAATCTTAATCCTGAACGTGTCTGTTTTTCAAAAAAAGCCAATTATCTCCAAGCAGAGACTGTATTTGGTCAGGACACAAAAGTTTCTGTGCTTAACACAAAATCTTTGGTAGGAAAGTCGACAGTATTTGTCTGCTCCTAGGGCAACTAATTAGTGCTCAGAGCTGTGTTCAAACATTTTTCCCTAATGCCACAGGCCTCAGCTATTTCATCAGACTGAAGCCTCCCAAAAAGCCTAAAATCTGTAACATCTGTTCTATAACTTAACAGAGCAAAATCTAAATCTCTTTTCAGAAGGAAAAAAAAAAAGGTGGCCAAAACACAAAGGGATTTAATTAAGAAACAAGTCCTCATTTATCAGTATTGTTATGAACATGTAAAAGCCCCACCGGGAGTTCCTGGTAGACAAGAGGCTCAGGAATGAGAGGAGCTACCTTCTACAGAGTTGGGGTTGCTCTGCTCTAATCAGAGCTGAACAGGAACTGCTCTAAACAACCAACAGTCAGTCACATTGGTAAAGACCACGAGGAACAATCTGTCACCAGGAATGGTTTTAAAGAGAAAAATTCATATGCATATCTAAACCTTTTGTGGATCAGATTTAGTTTGGGGTCTGAGGTTTACACACATTTCTCTCGAGAGCTCGAGGTGCAGTTAATCCATTTGCACAAGCCTGATCGTCTGTTAATTACTCCAGTCCAAACAATTAGGAATAATGTGTTCCATAGTCACCATCTCCGTATTTGCCAGGTAATAGCTGGGACAGCGCTGTCAACCTGACGCAAGACTACACTTTTTATGATTTTAGAGAAATTGCTCACAAACTCAAACCTTCATGTAAATGTTTGCAGGACAAGGCACAGAACCAGAAAAATGAACAGCACTGCCACATTACAGCAAATCTTTCATTTGCATCCAGGAGCCACTCTAAAACAGGTGTTCTGCTGGGCTTCCCCACTGGATATGCAACTCACTAATTACCAGATTTGTCTCAGGACTACTGGCACTAATTAACACTGCAGTCTAATTAATCAGAAATTCAAATTCCTCTGAAGAGCATTTATACATCTATTTCTGATAGGCACAATGAAGGAATTTTTTGTTGTTGTTGTTGGGTTGGCTTTTTTGATAGTTTATTTTGCTTTGAACTAGTAACAAAATTAATAGTCTTGATAGGAGTGGAATTGACCAGTTTCTATTAAATGGCTTTTTGTCTTTTTCTTGTTCATTTTTTTTATACTAACATTGCTCTTGCAAACTCAAACACATACCCTTCCACCTGCCTAGTACTTTATCCTCAAAATGCAGTATTTTTTTCATGTGATGGTAATCAATACCTTAACTGTTGCTTGCTATATATCTTTCCATCTCTAGCCTATGAGCAGCTTGGGCATAACCAAGGAGTCATCCTGCCACAGATCTTAAGGATTGCAAAGATCTGTCATTACCCCGGAGCCAGAACTAAGCTCAGCCTGCCTACAAACTCACATTAAACACAAGTCACAATTGTATTCTCCACTTTAGTTCAACTATATATATATATATATTTTTAGAGACATGCATGTTTCTTTCACTCTGCTGATAAGTGTTTCAAGGACAAACATGAAGGTTGACCCGGCCTTACAAGAGGCCAGGGCCAATTGTGGCCGCCAAATCTTTCAGGACTCTGAAATACTCACAGCAAAGCACAGATTATCAGCTGCACAGGCATGAGCTAATTGTCACCAGAGCACTGCTAACACTTTACATAAAATCCTCTCCTTCTCATGTATTCTGAATGGACATTTAACTTCCCAGTTATCATCCTCTCCTCAGACATTTGAAACTGATAGGCTGTGATGGTAAACAGAAGATGATGATGGGATACTCTATGGCCTCCTTGCATCCCTCAGAACCTCTTCTAAACCAATTAAGCAAAACGTGGAAGTATCTATCCCCTCTGGAATAGTCTCAGATTGCTCTCTGGACAATATTAATTTCAGCCACATGGAAGGGAAGCATCCAATTTAATTTTGGCAAAGCAATTATTTTTTTGGTAGATGTCAATGAATATGAATACTGACTGCTTTAAAGAAAAAATAAACTATACTGTGAAATGTATAAAAGACCATAAATATTACCTGCCTTCAAATAATCTTCCTTCCATACTGTTACTCCTCTACATCTCTATGCAGGTTTGTCATAAGCCTTAGTCCTATTATTAAGGTGCTTCATTAGTTATTTGTACTTTGCATCACTTTAATAATTCAAATGCAAACAACTAGAACATTACATGAGGCTACACAACAGAGGCTTACAGCAGACATGGCTGTAAGCAATTTCAGCACACTTCGGTCACAAAATATTTCACCAGACCAAGATAATCCTTCAGTCCCCACCCAGCAGGGCTACAAGCCACTGGGAATGCAGTACCCTACCTGATTTTATGCAACAGCAGGAGATCATGCCATTAGTGGCTAGTTTTGAAAAAGTACATCACATTCAGATCAGCTAAAAATCCAGGTGATATCCAAGGTAAAAAAAGCAGTAAAATAATTTAATGCCGTTCTGGTAGCCCACTGGAAAGCAAGGCATGTTTTCAGGCTCCCATTACACATCCAGGCATCCCTGCATTTGTTTTCCAGAGTTTTTGTATAGAAGGAAGAGGGACTTTGCAATCATCCTGCTGATTATACCTACAGCTGGTGAAAATTAGGGATAGCCAGATGGTGTCTCACCAATTGTTCTGCAGCTGGCCACAAGGAAGGCAGCTGGGGGAGACAAACACTCCCACCACACTCATCACAGAGAACAGCACAAAAAAGAAATACGTCTCCTCCTAGCAAAACTCTAATTCATTATTCCAAAAAAATAAAGGGTGAGGAAAATTGCTTCATGCAATTGCCAAGAGAGAAATAGAGGGGAAAAAAGCCCACCCCAAGCTAGAAGTTCAGTTGCATTGTCAAATCAGCACAGCAAAACCTGAACTAATACGGTTGATTTCCAAGACAAGAGGAGGCCTTTGGCTGCAGACGTGGTAGCCATGATGTTCCTTGTGATGCTTCACATTTACATCTGCAAGCTTAATTTCCTACCTTCCTCTGAAATGCTAAGATATTCCCCTCCCTAGGCAACACACCACTGAGAACAGATGCAGCTCTAAGGCTCAGAAGCTGAACTCTGTATTTCTGAGCAAATGTGCTGGCTGGCAAAGCGAACAATTCATTAACACAGAAAGCGAGATGGTATCATAGGCTACAATGGAACACTGCTCTACTGAATTGCTTACCTGAGACCCAGCCTTTGATTTCATTTTACTTGGTGCATGCAGACCTGGTTTCGAATGTTACAAACACCACGAGCTTCGGTCAGCCATCCTCCCACCCGAACTAACCAAAAATGGAACCTATCTAAAGCTTTCCATAATTCTCAAGCACCAGTTACCTATGAGGCAGGAACTGTCATTTTGATGATTTCACAGAAGATTTGGAAATGCAGTTCCTTGAAGGGTCACTGACTTGTCTCTCTACACCTTTAGCTTCATTGCATTCAAAGGCTCTTTGGTTGCTGAATCCGTTCCCAGAGCACTTTCCATTACATCTCCTTAGACAGTCATGTCTTTTAGCCTCGCAACCCTAAGCCCATAGACTTAGATAAACAGTGCTTCCAGACTCTGAATCTACTTTTTTCCAGAACTGTAATGGTGGCAAACACTCTAGTCTACAACCATTGTGCACATCTTGTTATTTCCCACTCCCCTCCTTGCTTCAGCTGGTTCTCTTAAACCACTCATGAACACTCTGAACCATTTACACACCTGCTGGACTTTCGCTGTGCTCAGTGTATCGAATAACTGGTTGGGATTCATCACAAAAAGTGGGGAAAACCCCCAAAACATAATTACAGTCTGCAGCAGGCCAAAAGCCATCAAACTTTCTTCCAGCACGACAATACAACACTGAATGACACCTCTTACCTTTGTCAGAAATTGCAAAAGATTGCAAATGAAGCTGAAGTGCTCATTTTCTTGAGAAGGAAAAACAGAGCAATCTCCAGAGATGCGATGACAAACTATCACAGTTCGCCCATCACTCCACATGATCAGGCTTTTGTTCTCTTCCGACAGTCCATCTTTTCAATGTACTGATTTATTTTTACCATGCAGCACTACTACAGAGCCTTAAAACAGCTTCTACGTTTCATCCCAGAGGCTTCACCATTTAAATGACAAGGAAAGGGACTGCTAGGCATGCAGATTTGCCAGCTCTACCCTGTATAACCAGCCAGCCTGGGACCGAGGGAATCATGATGACCAGAGTTCATGATGCTTCACAGATTGGCTTTGCAAACAGGGGCAATCTCATTGCTTGCACATCTGACCCCAGAAAGAGGGACCATACACAGTTTATTTGGGAAAGGCCAATGTAGTCATTGACAGTGTAGCTACCTAAGAGGCTTTTTAGTCCCTATCTTGGAGAATGGTACTCTCCCACTCAGTCTAGCTTGCCATTAAAATTAGAGATCCTAGTAGGCAAGTACCTAATAAGAATCATAGTTTGTCAGTGAGGAGTATGTGACGAGGAAGATTTTCTACCAACAACAGAATTATTAGTTCCTGCCATGCTTGTCCACTATTAGACACATCTGCTTTGAAGACAGATTTCTCCAGTATGTTAGCGCAACAGAGGAACACACGTTAGTCCCCATTTATTTAATAATATGCTGACGGTTTTCACTGAATGAGCATCAAGTGTATAACTGTGTGTGCTTAGCTAGAGGAGGAGGAATAGACCAAACCTCTGTGCTTGAAGAATAGAATAAGCTTACTTTTTTTCATTAATATTGCTGAGCTCTACACCTCTGTAATGAGCTTGCAGGGACAAAAGTACTGCCTCGTGAACTTTTCCCTCTAAGCTTACCATACCTGGATGAAGATATCAGTAACAACCAAGAAAGAAAAATAGAGAGATCTATATAAAGATTTCATGCAAGAAATCTAATCCACTGTAAACTCGTGTCTTTGTACTCATTAAATCTAGAAACATTTTCAGACAGTAGAGTGTAATAATGTATCTGTGTGGGTATGGGGTAACTCCAAGACTGAAGTGGTAGATAATTTGAAATGTTAAGATACTATATTAAGAATATAGAGTTATGACCAGAGATGAAAACAGTTCCAATTTTTTCAAAAAATGTAATGGCTGCGTTTTGGCTGTATTTGATTGATTTTCCTTTAAATGCAATGTTTGGTGAACTGAAGGGGGAGTAAGCCTATTTCCTAACCAGCTCCCTTAGGCCTGAAGCACAGTGCCCAGACTGCTCCCCAGGGGGATCCCCCCTAAGGCAGCCAGTATGTCTGCGAGAAGCTGATAGCTTAACCACATGCTGCTGCCTCTTGCAGGCTTTAGCAACCCCTCATTACACACTGGAAAAGTAGGTACATATATATATAGTGCACACACAAAGATTTATTTTTTAAAAACAGATATCTATCTAGAGATATATAAAAAGTAAATAAAGCAGCAGAAACGAAACCCAGACTAAACTGGTTCTGGGACTGCTGCTACTCTGGGCTCTGCTTCCAGCATAGAGCTACCACATCCCTTGGGTGCTCTCAGCCCACGCTGTATCATGCCATGTCAACCAATTCCATGTGGACCAGCTCTTCATCTGGTGCAAACTGGCACTGCTCCAATGACTTAATCAGAATTTCGCTCATTAGCGCCAGCACACGACTGATGGCTTTCTGCCTGAGGAGACGTGAACATTTTTCCTGCCTGCTGGCCTGTGAAAAGCTCTTGCTAGCACAGGATGATCTTTCCTGATGTGACAGAAAAACAGTTGTGTGTTGTGCTTCCATTTCTGGAAAGAACTTCAGTGACTGCTTGCTGCAGTGACCAAACAGGCTCTAGTGGGCTGCGGTCCTGTCAAACCCAGTCTAACAGGACACACTTTGACCACACAGATTAACTGGAAAAGTGTGCTTCTGACACGCTGCCAGAGGAAACGAGCTCTCCTCATCAAGGGTGCATAGCTGTGCTGAGCCAAGCAGTGGCCCCCATTGCAGTGAAAACCCAGCATATGTGCTAAGTAATTAACAGCTACCATTTAACTTCGGAAACTAAATGAACAGAGACAGAGCTAGAGAAAATTAGCACCAAGAAACAATGGACCAGTTCTAATGAGGGACAAAGTGCAGCACTTCCCTGTTCACTCTGCCCTCAGGTCTGCGTACACATATGGCCACGTGGAAGAAAATATAACTCTCTCCTACCATTCCAGCAGTATTTATTATTGATATTTGTGACTAAGAGCACCTATGTAGTGCAGCAGAGATGCACACCGACTCAGCCTCCAAAACATTACACACAAATACACTGTAATGACAGATGAAACATTTGCCAGCAAGACAGGGCCAAATTAAGGGATGTGACCAAGGCTACACAGACAGCTAAAGAACACTAACAACCTCTGGTACCATCCCCTTTGTCTCCTACAGCAGTAAACTCGGAACACATTCCCAGATGGAGACAAACAATAAAGAGTCAATATTGCCAGGGATCTTGGGCTTAACTGGACTCACTCTGATTTCAACTGATACCAATGACAGCACATAGAAAAGCTCATCCATTTTATTGAGTGAAAAGTTCATTAGAAATAAGGAAGCTGGACAATAATGGGTGTGAAATCGGTAGAAGAAAAGCAGTACAGGATCATATAAAAACCCAGACTGATTTCTCTCCAATAAAAGATGACGTTCAGAGAATGGTAAAGGCACTTCCACTAATTAATTAAAGGTCTCTGATCACATCTCCTCTTTCAGCCAGACCCAAGTTTGCAGTTGTGACTATACCAGTGTTAAGAATTGAGGTGGTAGAAAACGGGGCATAATTATTGTAGCTACCTGAAAATACAGTACTCCCATTCTCATCTTCAGTTGCTACTTCTTTCAGTACTGCCAAATATTAAACAGACCCTAGAAGCAAGCAGCTGAGCAGTTAATGTGGCACAATTTATAGCAGGAGCTTCACCTATGTAAAATACAGCTCCGTGTCACAAACCTCAGTTGCATGGATTTCATACAGAAGATGCAGAGGCTACGCTGACTTCCAAAGTCATAATTCAGCAGAAGCGCTGGAGCAACAAGCATATTTTATTATGAGAGGTTCCAGGCTTATTTATTTATCCAGCTTGTGCACCAGGCAGATGCTAGAAAGAAGATACAACCTTTCCCCCAGGCTTGCACACATGGGCAATTATGTGCCTGAACACCTCTCTCCCAGAAAGAGCATGGAGTCTCGCTCTAAAGAACGGCAATTCAACGCTGCAGGAAGCCCACACAAGCCAAGGAAGGATGCTGTGGGAATACAGGATAACTCCCTGATTCTCAACCTTTTCCGAACTCCACACTTTCGTATTCAACTGAGACCCAGTAGCAATCCAGCATTACATTTAATAACTTGATAAGGCTGGCAGCAAGAAGCCCTAAGCTAAGAGCATATTAATCTCTCCATCTTTGGAGCTCGTACAAAGTCCTAGAGCAACTATGACCTAAAGGGGCACAAAAAGGGCTCTGCTTTTTGCATTTGCTTTATGGGGAATCCCCTCAGAGCTTTTGATGCAGATGGAAACCAGCCGGGGCAACAGGGGTACAAAGGTGTCTTTTAGCTACAGTTTCAGACCTATATGACGACCTAAAGTGTATAGACACTGAGTGGGATGCTGTGATTTGTGCCAGGGACCATTATCCTCATGGGGCCACTCTTGCATCCAGAAGCATCTAGTGCTTGAGGGAATCACCATGGACAAGTATTAGGAGCTGCAGGTAGCTGGAGGGCACCTTAGGATTCCCTTACAGTAAATTCCTATAATCATGCAGGCTGGTTTTACGGCAGCTCTGCAGACCAACCTGCATGTGAGAAAGGCAGTTCAGGTGCTTCCTTTCTGGAGGACTTGGTGTTGCAGCAGGACCCTACAGACACTGCAAAGGGGATAGCTAAGAGAGGTGGTCTTTTAAACATCAGGCCACGCTCTGGCCACTTTCCCAGCATTAATTGCAGAACTGGCTGCAGCGAGATCCTTCCTTGTTGCATGGCCATGTTCAAAATCCTTAGTGTGCACCGTGGCAATGTGATTTCCGCAAAGAGAAGAGCTGCTGATTAATGTATCTTTACAGCAGCCCTTTCACCTCACTCGGACATTTTGCTTGTAGAGTTACCTGTCCATTTGCAGCTTCCAAATGAAAGTTGTCAGCTGTGTAAACACTCTTGGCCCCACAGGATTTGTGTCTCCAAACCTTGTTCCAAATAGCACAGAGATGGGGAAATCTGACAAAAGCAAACTGAATTCTTTGTCAGCTCCCTCTGAAGTGTTTCTGCAAAGGATAGTCCAGAGCATCCTTCCAGGCATCTGCAGGCAGCACATGCTCAGCAGCTGTGTCCCTACCTTCTTTCTGGTGCCAGCTCTTGGCATTGGGAAATGCCAGCCCCTAGAAGTACACATCTTTGAACTCTACTACAGTCAGGGCAAAATTCCATGCGATATGCAAAAATACGAGCGCTTGGTTTTTGAACTGCTTACAATGTAAATCTCATGAGCTTCAAGATCATCTGGGGGTTCTAAAGTGACTTTTGTACTAGTGAGAAAAAGGTTTATTTAGTTTCTGGCAGTTTCTCATCAAGAGCTGGGTAGCATCTGTGAAAGGTGGCCATTTGGTTTTGATTAATGAGAAAGGTTTGCTGAGCACAGATGGAACAAAACCTAAAACACTCTGAGTGCAACTGCTGGGTCTACCCATATCCAATACTCAAACACACAGGACACGAGGACAGGGAACTGGCCTCGCAACAAGACACAAGCGCATTTATGTATTCACAAGAGACACAAGTCCAAAAGGACTTGCAGTCTGGAACCTGTCACAGACCTTCTAAGACCATAAGGACAGGCCCAATATCTAGAAGGAAGTCACCATTATTATGGGTAGACTTTGTCTGTCAGAGGCCTGGTTTAAGACTTCCATATTGAGCACTAGCTTCCACTTAAGACAGATATACTGACAGCAGCTAGACCTACATTGAAATCAGGTTGGTTTTGAGGTGGCATCCTAGCAATGCTTCACCCCTTGCCTCCCCACTTTCTGAGGTTTTGCAGTTCATTCTTCTTATACCTAAAAATAACTGCTTGCATTTCCTTTAAAAAAAAAAAAAAACCACTTGATGCATTAGGTTTTCTATCTTCTTCCATCTCTTTTTCTTAGCTTCAGTTCATACGCTCTTGTTTTTAACTTGCTCCCACACAGCTTCGGCTCCATCCACCTTCTCCATGTAGAATTTTACATTTCAATCATGTCCTCTCTTAATCTCCTGTCTTCTAATGAATTCAAGCCTAATTTTCTTAACCTCTCCACGCAGCTCTGAAACATCAAGACCTTTTATTCTACTAGTTACTCTCTCCTGCACCTTTTCTAATTCTTCAGTGTGCTTTCTGTAATAAGAACAAACCGCTAGAGGTAAAAGCCTCTTTTCTGGCAAGTGGAAAGAGATTTATAAGAAAGAACAGAAGAATGCTAATAGCAGCCCCATTTCCTCTCTGACTGTGACAGATACAGACACCAATTTGTAGCCTGGGTAGATCCCAAAGAATCAATCCCACAGTAGTGGCAAAACAGGAGCAGTGGATCTGTAGGGGATCCAGTCTGCCTCTTCATCTACTCATGCTGCATAGACTGCAGCTGCTTCACATCCAGGGAACAGAACAGTAAAAGTATGATGCTCTTCAATGAGTTTAAAGGTATTTCAACACTTTTGCACAGTGCAGGTATCTCACAGGCTGAGGCAGAACAAATTCCTTTCAACAGTTTTACCAGGCTGCTTCAATCTTGACCTGAAGAAACAGGGTCATGCATTTCATTCTAAGAGCATGCCTATCAGCCTCCTCATCTATTTCCCGGTGGTACAATACTACTGCGAATTCACAAACCAGTTCGATCTCAAGACAGAACAGATCTGCATCTTTACGTCCTGAATGCCACCCACAGAGTGTTCTAAAGGTTTACTCATCCATAAAATAATTGCCCCAAGGAAAAGCCCAGTGAACTCTCCCAGTGCAGTTACTGCAATGTCACCATTAATGGCTGAAAAGCAAAGCAGTTCGCAGAAACTTCTTAGAGACCTGTCCAGACATCTTCAACCCACCAAGTTAAAAGAATACGGAGGAGACATAGAGCATTTTCCTCCTCATCTTCATTAACCCAGAGATAATACGCTGCCAGTTGTCATCATATTCTGCCTGTGAGTAGGAGAAACAGCAGTGTCCCCAGAGCAGAAACTTCTCTAACCTTTAGAAACAAGTCTGAAACAAATCTCTGAATATCTCTGCCTCTTCTGAATTACCAAAGCACTAAGTTCAGCTCCTAATTCCCCATCTAATTATTAAGTCATAGAAGCTTAAAGTAGACTGGCAATGCTAAATTGTAACCAGACTTAGAATTCAAATCTAGATCTGAGCTTTGCCACTTTTGGTAGAAAAGCTTGGAGCAGTTTGAAGCTCCATAAAAAACATTTGCAGTAACAGTAACCCATGTGGCAAAGCTTAATTTTTTAGTATTATTTTACTACTACTATATACTATATAGTATTTCTATTACTATATATCATAACTACATATTACTATTATTTTACTGTTCTAAACAGAGATAATACAGTAATTACTTTAAGTCATTAGAAGATTATTTTTCTTTCATCCTTGCTTCCAACTGTTGTATGTTTGATCTCAAAACTTCAGTCAGCCTTGCCAAAGATTACAATTTTTGCCTAGCACTTGTGTATTTGCTAATTCAGTGAATTAATTCTGCCCTACTTACTAAAATGCCATTCAGTGTAAGCAACAATTGGGGTGAATAGACCGCTGCTAACAAAACAGCAACAACAAAAAAACCCAACCAAAGAAAAAAAGACTCAAATTCACAGAATCTTCATAGTTGGAAGGGACCTCTGAGATCAAGTGCAACCATAAAAAAAAAAAAAATTAATAATGACCACCACACACTGACAACACCACACCCAAAAAATCCCCACCATAACAACCATCACCACCACATCCAACAATCTCAGGCACTAGAGCATGCCCTGAAGTGCTACGTCTACACATTTCTTAAATGCCTCCAGGGATGGTGACTCCACCACCTCCCTGTGCAGGCTGTTCCAGTGCCTGACCACCCTCTCAGTAAAGTAATTCTTCCTTATACCTAATCTAAACTTTCCCTGCTGCAACTTCAGACCATTTCCTCTGGTCCTGTCATTATTCACTCATGAGAAGATGACAACACCCACATCTCTACAACCTCCTTTCAGGTAGTTGTAGAGGGCAATGAGGTCTCCCCTCAGCCTCCTCTTTTCCATACTAAATATGCCCAGTTCCCTTAGCCTCTCCTCATAAGACTTGTCTTCTAGACCTCTCACCAGCTTGTTGGCTCTCCTCTGGACATGCTCCAGCACTTCGATGTCCATGCTGTAATGAGGGGCCCAGAACTGAACACAGGACTCAAGTTGCCAGCTTCCTCAGGAGAACGCCGTGAGGGACAGTGTCAAAGGACTTACAAAAGTCCAGGTAGACAACATCCACAGCTTTCCTCCAATCCGGAAGGTGGGTCACTTGGTCATAGAAAGGTATCAAGTTGGTCAAGCAGGACCTCCCTTTCATGAACCCATGCTGGCTGGCCCTGATCCCTTGCTGCCCTGAAGTTGCCATGAGTGTTCACTCAAGATGATCCTTCTCCATGATCTTTCCTTGTAGTGAGGTCAGGCTGATGTGCCTGTAGTTGCCCAGATTCTCCTTCTGGCCCTTTTTGTACAGAGGTGTCACGTTGGCCACCCTCCAATCATCTGGTACCTCCCCTGTTGACTGGGATTGTTGACAGATGATGCAGAGAGGTTTGGTGAGCTCTCTTGCCAGTTCCCTGAGTACTCTTGGGTGAATCCCATCCAGCCCCATAGACTTATGTGGTTCTAGGTGCCTAAGCAGATCATTAACTACTTCTTCCTGGGTTACGGCGGTGTTGTTCTGCTCTCCATCCTCACCTTCCAGCTCAGGAGGCTAAACACCCTGGGTGTAATTGGTCTGAGTATTGAAGATGGATGCAAAGAAGACAATTGAAGACATATTGAAGACAATTACCTGGGGGTAATTGGTCTGAGTATTGAAGACAGAGGCAAAGATGGCATTAAGTATCTCAGCCTTCTCCTCCTCAGCCTTCTCACTCATAGTTGCAATGTGCCCCCTCGCATCCAGTAAGGGATGGAGGTTCTCCCCGACGCTCTTTTTGTTAATGTATTTATAAAGAACTGCTTTTGTTGTCCCTTATATTAATGCTCAGCCTTCTCACTCATAGTTGCAATGTGCCCCCTCGCATCCAGTAAGGGATGGAGGTTCTCCCCGACGCTCTTTTTGTTAATGTATTTATAAAGAACTGCTTTTGTTGTCCCTTATATTAATGGCCAAGTTGAGTTCCAGCTGGGCTGTTGCCTTCCTAACTTTTTCTCTGTATAACCTACAAGATCTCTGTACTCCTCTTGAGTTGCCTGTCCCTTCTTCCAAAGGGGTAAATGGTCCCTGAGCTCAAAACACCCTCTGTACAGCGCGATGCAACCCTCACCTCAGTTCCCATCACCAGTGCCGCTGCTGCCGCCGCCCCGCCGACTGACCGACCGAGGGTCTGCTCTTACCGCGTTTAAATCTCCGCGTGGCCCCTGGCCACGCCCCCTCCGCGCCTGATTGGCTGACGCGGACTTCCTGCTTCCCGCTGGGGCTGGGGCTGGGGGGCGGGTTCCCTGAGCTCGGAAATCCTCCCCCTGTACAGCGCCATCCGACACTCGCCTCAGTTCTCCTCGTCGGTGCTGCCCCGTCGCCTCGGCGACCGATTCTCACTTAAAGAAAGTAGTATAAAGCCCAGTACCAAAGCTGGTGGGGCTGTAGGAATTAGACTGCTTGGGTTTTTTGTAGCTACCCAAAAGTTACAGGGGATTCATACAGAGTAAAGGCAGCGCCCCAGCTGTGGGAGTCTTGTCCCTCTTCTGCTCATTAGCTCAGCAGGCCAGAATGAGAAGCCTTCCCAGGCCAAGGGGAGAATTAACGCTGAAAATACAACCCTGAAGGGATGTTTGGGTTTGATTGTGGTGGTTTGGGGTTTTTGGGTTGTTTTGGTTTTGGATTTTTTTTTTTTAGCCTTTCACCCACCCTTTTAAAAGGCATTCCTTCTGCTAAGCAAGCAATGAGCAGTCCCAACTGCATTTTCAGAAGCTTCCCTGGCAGAACACAAGGATATGAAATGAAACATTACAGATTCCTCCCAGAGTAATTGAGCCTATTACACTTCATGAGATTTCTACGTTTCATTTAGCCTGAAATAAAACAAAGATTGTGCATCTTTCCTGAGTCTATTGAGTAAAAAACCAAATGTACCTTTAACAGAGCTGCAAAAATTAGTCTCTTCTTATTAAATCATACTTAACAAATTATAGCAGTGACATAAGTTAATTGCAGAGTTATCTGGAGGATGGTAGAGTTATCATGAGTCACTCTAATTAGGAACAGAGCATGATTTCTAACAGTCACCCAAGCTAGCACACTGGAAACAATTCTTTCTGTGACATGATGAGCAGTTGCCTGTTGTGCTCTCGCACACTGTGGCCTGCCCCAGTTACACTACTGCCAGCCCCAGTTACACTACTGCCATTGGTATCTGCACCAGTAACACTTAGCAGAAGCCCCAGTTGCAGAGGCATTCACTGTGCTATGAAGATGGGCCCTGCTCAAAACCTTTATGGTGTGAGGAAATAGCCTGAAAGGTGACAGGCAGGTATCGTCACTGGCCCGGTGAAAAGACGAGTGAGCAGCACTTGGCAGCACAAACCCTGTTTGCAGTCGTTCAGGGTAAACAGTTAACCAGAAACTGCAGCACAAAGTTAATGGCATCCCGTTGCCACCTGTATCCCTCTCACACATCCTGATGGGACAGGGAACACACACGCCATGCCTCTGCTGTTGAGCTGCCCACAGCTGACCTTACAGGAAAAATGAGAAAAGCAGCACAGATGTACAGTCTGAGAATAAAAAACCTTCAGCAGCAAGTTACTAGCTACAAGGAATCAGAGTCTGGTACCGTTAGAGGTGCAGAAAAGGGAAGAACTACAGCCTGGAAAGTGATAAACACAAACCAGAAAACCACCAATACCTTGAGAACAAGGGGTGAAAAAACGGATAAGCATGAGGCAGACGCTGTAACACCTTCAGAGACAGGGTAAGGAGGGGAAACAAAATAAAAGCCAAGATTTTCTTTTCACTAAAGGACTGTGACCCTGTGGAGGCTTCTCTGGACTTTCTTCCAGGTGAGGATCAGAAATGCCCTGAAGCAGCTATGCATTGAGAAGGGTTTGGCTGATCACAATTACATCATACTAAAGAACAGCAACATGCATTGCCCAAGAATGCCGAGAAATTCACAGTGTCCCTTCAAAGACATCAAGTGCCAGCCTGCAATCGTTAGCGTGTAAACATGGAGAAAATCAGAAATATTTAACCAGCTTTAACTGGGCAAACTTCTCTCAAGAAAAGTATAAGGAGTATCGAATGTCTGCTCAGTAAAGTCCTACAATTTCTTCAGAACATCCTAGTTCTTTCTGCCTGCAGTTTTTCTTGGGCAAGAGAGTAACTGCTGATAAGAGCCCTGCATCGGTGTGGGGTGCTTACAGTCCCTGGAAGATTTAATGCTGCACTTCAGTAACAGCACACAGAGCATTCAGTGAAACTTCCTTGTTAAGCTGCTTTACGATAAATCAGCACTAAACTGTAATTGCAATTTGCTTTTCAAGAACACCCATTTCTCAGAAACCTATAAAAGTTCAGGACAAACATCAGTTAAGCCAAATTTTGCACTTCAGCCCCTCTGTTTTTCAGATTTGAACTATTCCCAATTACCTTCCTTATATACCTCGGACATTTATGAGATCTACAGCCAATGTGTTCTGTGCCTGTTGGCAGGAGCACAGCATTATTCACACTACCAGATACCACTTTCTGTAATAACTCAAGAATGAGGGGAAGGTGCAAGCAAGGCAGCCCCTACCTATCTGCAAAGAAAAATAATGTATTTTCCAATTCTATGCTACAAAAAAAAAAGGTGGGGTTTTTCCACTCACATCTAAAAAGGGAGCTTTGGAAGACAAAGAGTACAGAGGACAATCTCAGAGGCATGAACAGGAGGGGGGAAAAATAAATAATGATGGCAGTGACCTCTTTCTGTCCAATTCTGTCATTTGCTATCGGAGCCAGACATACCTTCCCGTGTTTTTGGGATCATATCTCATTAACCTGGGGTTCATGCATGCCTAAGATAATCAATATTTTGCACAAGGTCCCTGGAGTAAGTGACACAGATTACCACTTTAAAAAAACAGAGGCAGTTGGAAGCCTACTTCTGAAACAGATGCGAACAGTGTCTCCCCAAGGCGCACAATGCAACGATGTCCTTGCATCTCCGCCTTCACCAAACAGATGTCCCCAAGAACAGTCTCCCAGTGGTAATGCCTGCAAAGCAGACATGGCCAGATACATCCCTGATTCACCCCCCTCTGCCAACAGGATCTCCTAGATTTCCTGGTAGAAACGAGGGATCATCTGCCCTTGGGACCAGTTTAATTAATGGTCAAATCCTGACATAGCAGCACCAGTGCCAACCTCTGGGACAGACAACTGGGCCATTTACACAGCGTGAAAACAGGGAGTGCTGCCCTGGTGGAAAACTGCAGCTTACGAAAGGTAAGTGCAGTACATGAGTATTTGAAAAATGAGAGCTGGACGGTAGATTCCCATTTTAGAAAAGACTCCCTAGGGGACACTTGAGTGTAAAAATCACATGCCCTCCTTTCGTATCAAATTCTTGCCATTCTTGAGCAACAGAAAAGAGCTGCACAGTTTAGTACAATGTATAACTCCTGCACCAACAATATGGTATTTTAGAAATGTAAATATAGCTGTAATGCATGTAAGGACAATAGGCCAAAGAATTGAAAATGAAAAAAAAAGGATGGTTAATTGGATCTGCATGGTGTTTGCAGAGAGCAGTGGATCAACATGCCAGATAATCAACACTGGGCAAATTTCATCACTATCATTACTACATTTTGAGTGACAGTTTCCTCACTTTGGACAATGGAACTTTTGACAGTGTCACCTTCCAGTTCTACTGCACTTAGAAATTAGTGTTGCGAACGTCATGTTTTCAAATACAAACCACATGCTTCATCCTCTTCTGTCCATTTTCTCCCTTCTCCATTTGTAACACATTTGTAAACAAACTTCGTAGGAAAAGAGTCTACTGATGCTTTAAGCTTATGCTCAGTGCAAATCCAGTCAGTCCTTTCTGCAGGTATTTGTTTTTTAAATATATATTATTCATTGTCAAAGTTTAATTGTAAGATCTTTGCTGCAATAACAATTTCCAGGATACATGTATGCAAAAACAATAGACTCCTGTTATACTGCAAATAAATTATAGTGAATCCATTTAGCGGTTTCTAGAAAAACGTAATTTCTATCTTTATTAACTCCACTATCTGCTTATAAAAGAAACCAATGAATTCTACTTGTGGGGAAAAAAAGGATGGGGAGGAAGGTTTTCTCTTTTGGCACTGACTTTCTGATCACTAAAGAAATAAGTGTTGCAGAAATGATCCTCGGCGTGCCGAGTACTTTAATGTAATGGGCATCCTCTAATTTGTACTGCAGACAATTTCATCTGTAGGACGTTAAAACCTAAATTGCACAGTAAGATAGCAGAAGCTAAGAGATCACAGAGGAGTTTAAGTTCTGTTTAGGTTTTGCCTACCAAAATGGAGCAGCATTTTTCACTCCTGCTCAATATTTGTCATCCATTAAATCTGCTTAGGAGGTTAGTCCGGCAGTTCACACACACTCCATCTGGTATCACAGAATGTCGCATCCCTTAGTGACTAGTGAAGCCAAGGAAATCGAACAGCGAATACACTGTGTTGCCTCAAACAGTGCAGAAACACAAGTAATGATAAGTTACATCCATTTAAGTTTACCCTCTGCAGTGCAATGTAAAACGGGAGTGAGTGTTTTATGATGCAAGAATTGAAATGATGCATTTGTAGTTCCCCTGTAACAGCTCAAAGATACTTTTACCTTTACTGATGAATTATAATCCCCTCGCGGATCAATCTCGGAGCAGCTCATTGAGAATTCTCTCTTAGCATTTGGCCCTGTATTCAGCAAGACTGCATAAGCCAAGCAGTGGGGAACATGCTGCCAAGGGGGTAAGGAATAGGCCATACTGTATTTTAATTATGGAGAAGAGAACAAGGTATTCTGACAGATGATGGCAGGCTGTATTGATGGTTTCTTTGATGGAAACCTGTCTTGGTGAATGAAGTGTCTTTCAGTACAGTGAAAATAATGAGCTCCCTAGTGTAGGCTCAGCTATTTTTAAGAAACCATTTTCTTTCTGCTCCACAGTTATCAGCCAAACTACACCAATCCTTTCAAACATGGCTCAGGGTAAAAAAAGGCTAGCTGGAAATGCACAGCAGTCCAGCCTATCATTATGGATAACGAAACAAACTGTACCAAGTAGGACTTCACTCTCCGATTTAGAAATCCCACAGTTCGATCAACAAGGCCCTTTTCTGACTGTGCAGCCGTGCAGTCACAGGCAGCACAGACTGCAAATACACCTAGGCGTCTTCTTCGTTAACAGTCAGATCTACCCATTGCTTTTCCCTGAATGTTGCCACCCCAAGCCCCTGCCATGGGACCTAGCTCCAACAGGGTACCTTCAGCTGAGTCTCTATGCTTTAGGTTTTTCTGCTGGATTCCCAAAACCTGTTACTGCAGCTCAGCTCTCAGCCCCAATTACAGCCTTCCCCAGCTAATTCAGGACTGTCCTTCTCTCCAAGGACCATCAGGTCCTTCTGCCTGTGATTCCTTTAGAAATACTTTAGAAGAAGGCACTCAACAGGTCCCGTTGCCCTCCAGCCTATATTAAACCGTGTAATAGGACATCGAGTATTTCATATGACATAGCATCACGGGTCCACACCTGTATTTCCCACCTATGCTGTTGTCAAGGAAATGTAATTTCTAGTTACTTTTACCTCGGAAAGCAGAGCATTTATTGGCCTAAAAAACAGATTTCTCCATCAATAGGCCCAAGATAACCCAGAACAAAGGTGACTGTGTTGAACACTGGGGGAAAAACAAACTAATGCCAATGCCAGGGTAAGTGCTTCTGAAGAAGTGGCAAATTTATAAGCAGACAGGAGGAGAAATTATTAAGCATTTAAATGAATACTGACCATAATAAAACAGGTTAATAAAATGAACATCACATTCTAATTATGAGAAGGAAATAATTTCTAGTAATAGCATAGCCTTAATTAACCACTACAAAGAAAATGCAGTGGTAAATTAAAATGAAAGGAAAAATTGGAAATCAAAAGTTCAGTAATATTTTCCTGGAGAAAATCGGAAGGTTTGCCCCCCATTCCACACTGCTAAATATAATGTACTCCCTAAAG
Organism: Nycticryphes semicollaris; assembly: GCA_013400055.1. NCBI lineage: Eukaryota > Metazoa > Chordata > Aves > Charadriiformes > Rostratulidae > Nycticryphes > Nycticryphes semicollaris. The sequence goes on from VXBJ01006753.1 coordinate 1,266,668, forward strand.
TTATTCTGAACGTAATTCTCCTCTGGAATGAATCAGCATTGTTGCAGCAACTTCAAAAGCAGAAGTAGTACAAATCCAAGACCTGATGCTGAAACTTAAGAGTGGGGAATAAAATAGGTCTTCTCTACTATCATTAATCTTTCATGAGCCATCTCCAATCCCTGCAAATTTATTCATTATTTGAAAGTATTTCCCAAATAGTCAGCATGAATCATTTCCAGACTTTGGGCAGTTCACTAAAATGTCCATTTCAGCAGCACGCAATTCAAGATATACACTTTTGTAGCACATTTCTGCTTCTGCATCACCACCGGAAATGTTTCGGCAGGGATATAATGACAAGGAGACAGGCAGTGCACATCCAGCACAAGTGCTATATTTCAGGAAATGGAGAACATTCTTTAGGGGAACCATACACAAAAATGAGTTTCTTATGCCTTGCAAGCATCCTCAAATATCATAAGCAAATTATTCATGAGCATAATTGAGAGGGATGTGGTGAATTCAGTTGCATCTTTTAGTCAGAGCTGAAACCCATTTTCAAAGTCCTGGCCTTAATACATGAATGACTGAGTAAAGCTCATTAACCTGAATTGTAATTAAAGGTGAGATTAGATTATAAAACTAATTCTTAATTAACTATAAATCTCTCTTACAATTCTCTACCTCTAATATGCACAAAATCTAAAAAGAGATGGCCAAATAGCAGAGTAATCCTCTTAGAGCAACAGCCACACTTGGACAAGCTGTGTCCACCTGTCTGACACCAGCTCTGTGTCCCCTGGGAAAGCATCTCCAGCCAAAGCCTGGAGGCAGAACAGCCATTCTCTCCTCCCCTGCACAGCTGCTCCAGTCCAGAAACCAGCAGGCCAGGAAAGTTACCAGAATGAACCGTATTGCCCCATGAGTATTTCCATGAGTATATTTCAAAAACAAGGAAGGGAGAGTTTACAAGCCTGCCTTCAACTGCTACTCACCAAGGAGTTATGCATTTGTTTATTTCAAGGAAACCTTCCTGTAGCCCATGCCAAAGACCGTATCTTCGGAATTGCTACTTGGCCTGAATGCTTCTCACTAAGTCAGCCTGAGGCATCCTTCACTGAAAAGAAAATTAAATATTAAAAGTAATTAAAGTACTAAAATATCTCTAACAGAGGTATTAGGAAGCCTCAGCTCCACGTACTGGCATTCATATCTACCATAATTTCAAGGAATCCTTCCATAATCTCAGGAATCATGCTCATCCAGCTGCATTTTGCCACAAGAGCTTTCCCAAACAGCAGAGAAATCACCAGATTTCTTTGCTGGTCAACACTTCGTCAAACTTCAGTTTGGATGGGAAGAAACTGGCATTTTACTAAGTCTGAAAAGACACTCAGCATTACATATATCCTGTATTTCTTGTAAATACCCCCTTCCAACTTCGTGCAGGGGAAGAATTTCATCATACACAAGAAAGAAGCCCATGTGCAAACCCAGTGTTTACCTGAATTCTTTCACTCAGTTAAGACTGTTCACCTTCCTGATGATCCAAGTCACTCAAGCTTGATGGATCACAATCCCCACCATGGGCAGGAAGGGATTTACCTCAAGTACAACCACGATCCAGGCATGTCAAAGACCTGCCACAGGACGTTGAGCGGTATTGACAGCTGAAGTCTCCGTGCCTGTCATTTCTGACACTTTTCAGAGACATCGGCCGGCGTTGGCAGTGTCTGACAGCCAGAGAATAACAACCAACCGCGCACATCCCAGTGCTGCAGGGAGAGACTTCGACAAATCAGCCCCAGCTGTCTCAAATTAGAGTGGACTGGCTCTTTCTCTCTGGTCCTGAAGACAGCGTAAGAAATTTGGGCTGTACATCCTGAAACAGAATGGGAAGTAAATATGAAATGGGTTCCCAGGGGCCCAATTCGTTTATGTACTCGGACTTAGCACTTTTTGCCAGCTGTCACTTCCAAACAGTGCCTGGCACAGAGTGCAGATAAAAGTAATTTCTTCAGTATCCAAAGATCCCTTGATTGCTGTTAAAGAGCCTGATCCAAAGCCTCCTTGAAAGCATTTTACACCACTTCCAGAGCACCTGGGTGCTAGCCTCTCCTGGCTGTTTTCGGGGTCTGCCACAGAAAGGAGCTCCTCTTGGCACTGGTTAACTCCTTTTCGCAGGCCCTCACGAGGCAGATCCTCATCTCCATGCTGCCATGGTGGACTGCAGCACAGAGGCCCACAAGATGGCTGTCCTCTTCCCGTTCACCACCTGCATAGACTCCATCCCTTCCCCTCACTAGCACCAGAGCTGTAAGCGAGCCCAAGCTTCCCTGCAAAGAGCTGCCAGGATTCCTGTGTTCAGAGAACAAAAATCCAACCCTAATTATTCATGTGAATATAAAATAAGTCAATAAAATGTCACTGAGTGCCTGTGCCCAGCAGTTGGCTGCTGGGGCCAAAGCTGTGAGGAGATGCTGGGGCTGCCCTGCCCAGACACAGAAGGTTCCTGCACAGCGCATCACCAGGCTGGGGGGGCCTCGAGGAAAACACAGCTAAGGAAGGGAAAAACCCATACGGAGCGAGGAAAAAAAGTGTGAGAAACAGCCCTGCGAGCACCCAGGTCAGAGCAGGGGGAGTAGCTGTGGGCGCTGGGGCAGGGTCCTCTGCACCCATGATGGAGAGACCGCGGTGGAGCAGGGGAAGGGTGTGAGGAGGAAGGAGAAGCAGTGGGGAGCTGTGTGGGACTGATGCCAACCCCGTGTTCCCTGGAGGACCGAGGAGTTGGGAACTGAGGGGAGGGAAGCAGAGGAGCTGGTAGTAAAGGAGTGAAGGCAAGACTGGGAGAAGGGAGGGACAAGGGGAAGGTGGTGTTTTAATTTGTTTTCAACTATCCAAACCTATTGCAATTGGCAATAAATTAATTTTCTCCAAGAGAAGTGTGTTTTGTCCATGATGATAGTTGCTTTTTGTCTCAGCCCACAAGCTTTTTTGTCTAATTTTCTCCCTCCTGCCATGCTGATGAGGGGGAGTGAGAGAACAGCTGAGTGGGCAGCCGGCAGCTGGCCAAGGTCACCTCACCACAAGAATACATGCAAGTCTACTGCTTATTCTCATTTATTGCAGATAAGGGATTTTAGCTGATGAGGGATTCCAAAAACTGGGGAGAGTAAGGGAGGCAGTTGTAAAGTGCACTGGAGAAATTTCTGTCTAGAGATCTCAAGGTACTTTACAAAGATCAAAGACCACATTATACCTAGCTTTGTGGGGTCCCTCAGAACAAAAACGAGAACAAAATAACAACATCCTTGACCCCATCCCATCAAGTTCGCATCATAGGCGGTTCTGTCATGCTAAAGGCCAAACATGAGAGTTGCAAACAATGAAAGTTAACACATCTGGTATCCCCTTGACTGACTTGCAGTGGGGAAATACAGTCCTAACATCTAGTTTTGGATCAGGCCTCCCTGGCATCCAGCTGTCAAGAAGGACAGTTAAAAGACTTGTGTGGAATGAAATTGTCCCCACTTCAGTCTACAGAAGCATTCCCAAACTTCCACTGTGTCAAAAAAACCAGTTCTCTAAGTGCTTGCAAAGCTTCAGTACTATGGAATGGAAAGTAGAGAGAATTAAAATAAAAGCCATGCCATAAACCATATTAAGGAGGCAAAGCTGCCATGAGAAACAGATTTTTTTTTTTTTAAATGTTATAACTTGGTTTTAGGTGAAGAGCTACGTTAATCTTACATAGGATGCATGATGAATGGAGGAGCTGATGCTCCTGCTGGTCAGTGGGAACAGCAGAGGGACAATGGTGTCATTAGGTATCGGTGTTACCTCCTGATACATGTATATTTTAGGTCCTGACAAAGTAAGCCTGATGTTCCATAGGATAAGAAAACATATGAAGAAAGCTACGCTAAGGTACAGCAACAAAGTGAGCACAGAAGCAGCAGAGACATTGCTGGACTAAAGAAAACAGCCTTTTAAAGGTAAATTGAAGTTTGGAGTAACAAAGTGTGGCTAGCAGAGCTGTTGCTCAGCAAATTCATTGTCACAACTGACACCCAATACATTATCATTTATAATGTGACCATGCCAATCTAGACTGAGAGTCTGCTGAAATCAGACGGAGATCCTGAGCACTGAAGAGCTTTACACAGTGAAAGACAGATCCAGGTAATGAGACACAGTTGCCTAGTGATCGTCTACCATGTCACGCTGAGAGGCAGGGACATTGCTGCTGTCAATAGAAAAACCTCACTTTATTATATATATACTGCCTGGTGATGTTCTGGTTTTGTTGGGCAGGATCCCATCCTTACTTTGATTTCTTCAGCCCTTGGCTGGGCTGAGACACAACACGATGAGAGAACTGCAGCATGTAAGGGAGACAGGAGCACAAGGCCTTCAAAGCACAGCTCCCCCCTGGCTCTGCGGGAACGAAATATTTCTGTTCAGGGCGATCAGGACTTCAGAAATATTTTCTTTCATTTTACAAAAGGAAAATTTTGCTTTTTAACTAAAATGTTTTCAGTCTTCTCTATAGAGAGGAACAGCTGCGCTCAGACCTTTGCCTTTCTCAAGCCAAGGATTCCTATGACCAGAGCTGCAGCATCCAGGAAGCCATAGAGAGCTTTTGAAAGGTAACGCTGTACTTTTTAAGCCTTGCAGCATGCTGAGAAGGAGGCAGGTCACCTTTGCTATATCTATCACCAGTTAGAGCTATGTTCCCTGGAATGGTGGCAATTCTGCTGGCGATTGCAGACTCCTGTGTCTGTGTATCTATTTCTAAAACAGCTACAATGCAGATGCCAGAATGACATTTGTTTGCAGTCACCATATTACAAAATTTGTTGCGCTGATGGGAAAGCAAGTCACACCCTTGCTGCACACAATTTATCTTGAAGACTTTCTCCTGTCACCACTGGCCCCTATGTGCTGTTCTTTACCATCATATAACACTGACTGGTGACAGTGTTTATTCTTACTTCTGCACGAGTTTCAAAGCAAAAGAGAACCGAGCCCATTAACTTGATTTTTTTTCTTACTTACACCAATCTGATCCCGGCTCCCACCACACCTGTGGCACCATTCCCTTCAGGCTCAAATCTGCAGGTGTAATTCCTATGAAGCTTTATGGATAACTATTAACTGTCTTCTACAAGGTTCCAGGACTACAATTGACTTCTAGACAACACGATTTGTGGTTATTTCTTGCCCTAATGCAAAAAAATACTGCTCGTGTCACTCTGCATATGCTTCAACTGGCCCCAGTTCCATTCCTTCACTCTTCCTCAGCTGAATCCTTTAGAAGTTGTTGATTGCGAGTATAGATCTCCTGACACACGACCAGATTTCTTCTTTACAGTGTTAAAGTCTGTCCAGCTGCCAAGCCGCCTTTCCACATAAACATAAATGAGATGCTGAGAGCATTTTCAGCCTGTTATCACTGTACTGGGTGTTCCACACAGAGAAAACTGGAGCAGCTAGAACTCACACTCCTTTATTTAATATGTATCAGTGCCAACCGGTATCTAATGGACGTAATGATTGAATACTGACAAGCATATTTTTCCAGCCCAGTTCTCCTTTGGCAATAATGCCTGACCAAGATTGATGACTCCAATACCAAAGCAGGCAGTTTGTTTGTTTCTTCTATAGGCTTCATTTTTCAAGTAGTCTCAGATTCTCCTTTCCTCCCCCAAAGAAAAAGGGAATGGAAAATTGTGATGACTACCGAGATACCTGTGTAAGTTCAGCTGCTGTTTCCTCAGGCCACCAAACCACAAAGGTCAGATTCACTAAAGTGCTAACTTGGTTTATTCTAGCATAATGTATGTGGTCTTGTATCAGTATAAAACTGGTCTGTCACAGTGATACATGCAGCTCCCCCGGTGAGGGATTCGGTTACCGGTGTGGAAGGAAACCTGAGCAGGTCTGATTGGATCACAACAGGCACATTTCACACATGCTTATCAAATGCCCACACAAAATTCAAGGCTGTTCTCAAAAATAAGAGTGTCAGCAGCAGAAACTAAAAAGAACGAAACAGACTCCACATGCAAGGCATGGTTTTCCTTTTTGCACCCTCTTTAGGAGTCAGGGGCAGATCCCAAGGACATCGGAGAATGGCAAGGATACATTGACATGCAAAGCTGAGCTAGGAGCCATTTTACAGCAGGGAGCAAGGCCGCAGTGTATGTGACTCAAAAATACGACAGTTAAAGTTTGTCTTGCCTACAGAGAATCCACTGGGAGGCAAAGTACACTGCTGTATGCTACAGATGGCAATTACCTAGAAAAAGAACAGAGGAAACGGGAGAAAGCTCTAAAATAAGAAGTCGACGGTATACTTTGCTCTCTAAGGAGAAACCTGGTAATGTTGTATTTGTAGATCAGCTCTCCTGTGTTTTTATCACGAGTAGTTTGGACCTGGCCTACTGTTGTTGTATCACTTCAATTTTTATATGCTTATTACAAAGGAGTCACCATTGTTTTCAGGTACGTTTACAAAAAAAATGAAGACACAGGTCCTGCTCCTTACTGGGACAGCAGACCCATGCAAGAGAGATGATCAAGGGCTGGACATGGGAACATGCCTGCTTTTCCTGAATCCTACCCATTGCAGAAATTGCTTTCATGTCCCACTGGTGTAACAACAGGGTCACTGTCACCAAGGTAAACTGACCCCCCCCAAAAAAGGCAAAAAGCAGTGTTCCATGAGCCTCTGAATGCTGCCCAGCAAAAGTGCTCAGAAACCAGCTGCCTTTCCCAGCTCCAGTCAAGATACAACACTGAAAAGAGACAGAATTTCTTGCAAGCCATAAGCAGAAATAGCCTCTCTCTAAAGTTTCCTGAGCTCCATTTATACAAGACCTTAGAAAGCAGTAGTACTTGTACTTCAGAGCCAAAGACAAAAAGCAATTGTAGAGATGAGTCCCTAGAGGGATCTTTGCTCATCCTTAGCCTAGAGAACTTCTTGCTAGTCTATTACACTGTTCCTAATTTGAAACAACGTGTGATATATAGGAAAGGTTAACTAGGACTGATCGGCGGTAAAAAGTGCATTTTACACTGAATTAGGTAAGGGTAAACAGGAGCCAGCAGCTGTGCTCTGTAGTCGATCTATACTACAGCAATCCCATCCTCTTGCAAATACTCTCCTGAATGAAGCAGCACCACACTTACATGCCTGACAAAGCTCACAAAATACCATGACACACATCTTCAAATAAAGACCCATTTCAATTTGAAAAAGACAAGCAAGACATTTCATTCATTCTTGATGACCTTGAGCCACGATTCTCAGCCATACATCCCCGATAACATTACTGACATCCTTTGCTCAACCCACTGATTCTACCCCATACCTTTGCTTCAGTTTCCCCTCCAATATTTTCAGAACAGACCCCGAGCAGCTCGCAATCCTGTAAGCAAAGATTACAGATGAGACAAAGGCAAATTATAAGGCCTGGATTGAGTGCAAGGACATTTGGTGAATGTCATTTGGAAAACACAAGAGCCACAAATAAACCCACAGATATTTATTGCTCTGAAGCACCCTTTGCTCTCAGTAATACCTAAATCTATCTCATCTGCTTCTTACTTGCTTCTCACTTTATTGGAGGTTTTACCTCAGAGCTGGGCTGCCTTTGAGCAAGGGCAGATCAACCACGAACAAAGTCTTACTCAAGCAGAATCTAGAGGTCAAATGCTTGGGAAAGGGGACAGCAAAGTAGTAAGATGCACCATTAAATGTAAATACACAGAGTACCTCATACAGACTCTGGAAGTAGAAGCAAAGCAAGCTCTCACTGCGTTCTTCAGCACTCTAGGTGCCAGGGTGGGCTAGTGAACGGGGATAGAAACAGTATAATGGATGTTGGTACATGTCCTCCACAGACACGTAGACCACAACGCATACTTGCATGAACATGTTTGTACACCAGTGAAACCTGAATCTTAAGGACCAAAATCAATTAACAACTGTGCCCATGACAAGACTAAAGTATCTTCCTAACTATGAATGTAAGTATTGGATGAAAAAAAACTCCTGGCCCAGAATCCACAGCACTTGTACCTAATGCTGAAGCTCAGGTAACTCTCCAAAATTGACATAAAAATCAACATAGTTTTCTTTACCACACTGCAGGATTATTCTGAGTGGAATCAGTCTTGTGACTGTAGGCACAGATGAGAAAGCATTTGCACTTCCCTTGTATCACACCCTGCTGGGACAGAACACCATGTGACACTTCCGCCAACATTCCAGGCAAGGGAAGAACAAGAGACCACTAGAAGTCTTGCAGGAACATGATTTGCTGACATTTGTTTCAGAACACTGTTAGTACTTTCAATAGTCTCAGAAGGTGTTGACAGCAAAGGGTACAACTCCTGAAAACAGAGAGTAGCTTGCTCGTCTCTCAGCACAGCAAAAGTTAGCCCAAGATACCTAAAGAAGCAGACATTTTATTTCACCTTAATGTCATAGGTACAAGTGTGCCTGTGGCTCTGGTTAACCATACTAGATTTCCACTACTTATTTTGACACCATTCCCACAGCCCTGTTAAACAGGGAGGAATACGCACAAGTTTTATTTTTTGCAAGCCAAAAAATGGCAGGGTCATTAGCTGAATTTTCTTTTTTGTTTTCTTGGGGTTTTTTGTTTACTCTTTTGCGTAGATAGATCAGTTGTACTTTTCAGAATCTGGTTTTATTTCCAGTTTGGGATTAGGTGGGGAGAGGGTGGCGAAGAAAAAGACAGACAGAAAAAAAAGGGGAAAAGGGCATTTGTTTCACATTGTGATAAGAGATATAGGCACAAAACACCACAATTTACAGAGAGTTTCTACACCATCAATTTCAGTTAATAAATTTAATAAATTCAGGTAAAACACGTGCCAAGGACAGAAAAGGGATTAGTCACTTTAATAGGCCCACTTTTTAATTTGTAACCTGGATTAGACAAATCTTCACCTGGAAATGCTCCTTTTCAAGGTGCATCTAGTAATTTTTCATTAGCAAAATGATAATGCCCACATTGTAAATAGCCTGGCCCTGTAAGAATCCAGCTAATTAGCATCTATAGTATTATTTGATAAAAATTTAATGGTACAAGAACATACAGAGACTCACAAGTCTCTGGAGACAGTGACTTGGATGCAGTTCTGCAGTGCTCCGGTCCAAAGCAAATACATGAAGAGAGACTGGGTAATTTTGCCATCTTAGGTGGAAGTAAGGAATCTACAGGGCCAGAGAGCAGCGTGGTGGTCCCAGGGAACAAAGCAAAACCATGATTCTGGTATTCACAGTTCAACCTTAAGCAGAGGTTGGGTCACTACTGATGTTTTCAATTCATTAGATACAAATTTCCAAAGAAATGTAGTCAAGAAATACAGACAAAATGAAGAAATCTTGCTGCTCATCAAATGCATGCACAGACTTCCATTTTTTTCTTTACTTCACAAATGCTTGACTAATTCATGGTGTGCTTTTCTTAGAGCAGTATCAAAGCCTCTAGCACTTGTCCTATGATGGTTTGGCTTGCACACACAACCAGACGTACATCTCTATGGGTAATTCACAAGAATAATTGTGCATCATTACTGCTCCCATTTGCTTCTACAGCAGTAGCATTAAGGTGGTGCTGGATAATAGAGACCTTGCACTATCGTACAATGTATAAAACATACCATATCCTCACAGTCAAATTAAAACGGAAGAGGTTCAAGTTACCTTAAACACAATCAAGGGTGAAAAACCTCTTCAAAAGAAATATCAAGGAACAACACCCAGTTAGCTAGCAGTTATGGGCACAGATTGCTCCCTCAGAATCATTTGAGCCCTCACTTTCTTTGAAAAATAAATATACATCAGCAAGCTCCAAACTCTGCTCTATCCACTAAAATTATCAGCAATTGCCTTAAATCTTACAGCTGTCACAGAAGTGGCTATTGAAGATACAGCTCTCAAAGTAAGACTTTTTCCCCTCAAAGTGCTGTTCAGTATTTAAAATCATTTGCAAGACATGGGGGATGCAGTACAAATACCAGGCTCCTACATCTCCAGGTCCCGTAAGATGCCTCAGTGTTAGGTTGGTAAAATAACCGCTGATACCTTCTAATCCATCTCCAATTTGCTTCAATAGACTTACTCTCTGTACAACGTGGCAGGTGGTGATCTGTCACTGGGAACTGTAACTCACAAAATAACTGGCTGCTTTGAGGTCCTTTGAAGCGATGTTACTATTCTTGGGATATTTTCTAAAAGCCCTTGCTAAATGATCCATATCCTCTGCTGCAGCTAAACAATAATTGATTTTTCTGTTCTTCCTAAGCACTGTACCATTGCCAACATATATTTCTCATTTAAGTTCCTGGAGCATTTTGTTGCCTCTCCAGCTTAATCTCACCTTTCTATAAACTTACTTTATGAGCCTCCCCATCTGTTTCTGCGAGATGTGTGTGCATGTTCTGTATGTGTATCTCTATAGCTATTACCCAGACAGGTGTATGTTTGCCCACTGCACAGCACGAACATGCAGCCCGTCAGGAGCTGCCGTGACAGTGCTGTAAAATGAGATTCTAAGTCTGCTTCGCTGCTGATCCCGCTCCTCATTTAATATCTGTGACCATGATGAATTATGCTGGACATCCTGGCTTCTCCTTACTGAGTCATAGCCTGCAATGTAACACCTCTCCCTGGTGTTACACAGATTGCTTTGGGATTACGAGCTCTTTATGTGCATTAAGACTCTGTACTTGGCCCATTACCTATTCTGGATTTTATGCTGATAGTAAAGCAGGTTGTTAGTATCGCATTCTTCTTTACCTGTTCGCCAATAACACGTAACATCAAAATACTGAATGAAGGATCTTATTGCACTGCCCAACCCTCCTTCTTAATGTTAGTACCTTGGGGAGATGCATCTTACACAACTAAATAAAGGTCAGTCCTAACTGGGTTTGGTCCTGAATAAAGTGGATCCTCTACTTCTTAATAAATAAATAAAGAATAAAAACTTCCATAACATTAACGACGAGTCTCATACTCTCACACCCTTGTCGCTGTATGTGCCCTGGTTGTCAGGCCCTGAAGCCAGCCCCTACCACACCCTGCTGTCCAGGCATGGACATCAGCTCAGGAGTTGTATACAGCTGTAGGAACAAGATCTAGTTTCAAGAGTGGCTTCATGGCTGCAATAAGCACAGGATGCAAACCCATAGCTTATTTTAGTGTCCTTGAGATGGCTTTGTATACTTAGGTTAGCTGAAGAGAGTAGCAGACATGTATTTTTAGATCAAATCTCTGGTCCCAACAGGCCAGTAACCTGTCACATTGTGTCTTCACAGCATCGTACTCATCACTGTTTTGGGTAGGGTTTAAAGAGAATGTACACACGGCTCTCCTTTCACAGAAGCATTGCGCAGGATCACCCCAACGACGTGAAGCAGGGTGCATACACTACTTTCTCATTTTGCATGCATGCAAAATGTGTGTCTTTCTGCCCGTCAGTGATTTTTTCGTAGCCGAGGAAGTGTTTCTCTTCTTAAGTCCTCAGCTGGGATTTTCACCTCACTAAGCTCCTGATGTTGCAGGGACCTATGACCTTCAGCATGCCTTTGGGCCCTCCGGCTCTTTTCTTACAGCACAGCATAGCTGTAGCTTGTGACTTTTACTGCAGGTCTTAAATTTGCGCAGGGAAGTATTTTGTGCTTTATGGCTATGTGAAGCCGTGGAGGGAGGACTTATTCTTCCAGACACTGCATTTGCCCCAACTACAATCTCTTTCCAAACTTGTCTTTCCAGATGTTGAAAGACTCTCAGAGTAAATAGCAGAAAAGCAAAAATACTCCTTCTGGGAGTTTGCAAACCAACATTTTTCTAGGAAGTGAACATTCCTCTCCCTGCAGATCAAATACTGCTCAGGATCACCAGCAAATACCACTTAATCATCAGGAAAACATGCATAGCAGCTCAAAAGAGCCCATGTCCTTCAAGGACGGGTCAGGTTCCCACTTCACCAGATCTAAGCACAGTAAGGTTTAAGTGTCAGTGAAGACTCTACATCTTGACACTTTCCAGTGAGTACTCTTAGAAAGGTCTCTTCCAATACTGAGTCCAGATCATTAAATACACCACAGTGTCCAAGTTCTTGAGACCCTATTTAAGTTCAAGTGCTTAAGTTCAAATGCTTCCATGCTTCAAAACACTGAATTTACCTGCTCTAGAAAGGGCAAGAGCTGGTCTGTGCCTGGTACTCAAGGTGAGTGTTCTTAGGGAAGCATTTCTGGATCCACCTACACTCATCAATTTTTTTTAAGTCAACACTTACTGTAAAGAAAAGTGCCAAAGTGCCTTTATCTTGCTACAAGACACATTTTCCAGACACCTTCTGCTGTTGCTACAGCCAGACACCTCAAGTGCCACCAGCCCAAATGCCAGGCTGGCAGCCAGGCCACATGTCCCCGAGAGGCAGGGTACAGCAGAAAGAAATGGGGGGAGCATGTCATTCACTTATGCTGCCCAGACTGGAAAAACCAGGACACAGATGGGAAAGAGAGGGAAGGCCACTNGAACATGCATAATTGATGTTAAACAACATGCTAATCACCTCATAATGTGAATAGAGGGGCAACCTACCCTCAGTTTATGTATAAGTAACAAGATGTAAGCCTGCTGAGCTCTGTATAATAGTTCCCCCCCCTTACATTTGTGTCTCAGCATGATGGTAAACCACAGTTTAGAATGGAAACCTAATGTATTATTTATGCTAAGCTTTGAACTTAAATGCTTTTCTCTATTTTAAATAAATATATATATTCCTTCTAACACAGTCATTTATTCTGTCAGGCCACTGAAGAATAAGTTCCCCACTGCAGTTAAGAAGGGGTCAGCCACGCAGTGAATGCCAGCAATGGGGCGAGATGCTCGTTTCTCAGTGCAATGCAACAGACCCGATCCTCTTCCCATTCCTGTAGCTGCTTTGGAAACTTCACAGAAATCCAAGGGGCCTACACTGGGGAGCACTGCAAGAGATGCCTGCACAGATGCCCTGTGATCTTTTACCTCCGCCATCTTTAAGACTAGGGAGATTTAATCCTCTGGGGAGTAAAGTACCACCAAGAGAATCCAGAGCAGTTACTACTTCTAAGACCAAAGTCCTAACCTTCTGGAGACTGACAATGACCTTCGTATGAATGTGCCACAGCAAACTGTTTGGAAACAAACTCTGAAATTATGCTCTGGTGAAGACAGGGATGCTGATATGCAGAAATCCCACTCCACAATCAGTGCTGTTGCAAATACAGATGCCATCAGCAGTGATGAAAAAGTACCTTTACTCCAAGTATTGCTACTCAGAATGAAGGCAGAAGGTCTGTCTGCTCTCACAGAAACTGACGGTATCTATCCAGAGGAAAACAGAGGCATTATTAGGGAAATAAGGGAAAGCATCTAGGAAACAAACCCAACAGTAACAGTACATGGAGCAGGAACCACAGAGGGAGAGCAGCAGGCATGCCTTGCTCCAGCACACAGACAGCAGGCTTTACAGGGAAGCCAAAAAGCCACGAACACCAGGATGCTGAAAGCAGGGACAGAGCTCCCGTTGACTTCAGAAGGAACATGACTGAGCTTAGCAGGAAAATTAACATTAATTTTTATCACATTTTCTCCTCCCAAGATGACGCAGATGGGGCTGAGTTGGACTGAGAGGTATTGCATGAAAACACAGCAATGAATCCACAAGTAGCTTCCATTTAGCTAACACAATACATACAACTTTTGCCTAGTCAGAGGTCTGGCTTTAATTAAAATCAATCTTAAATAATTTACATGGCATTTCATTAAATGCCTGCTGAGTTAGACCAGGGCACTACCAGTGCAATTTGCTGTATCCAGGATATAAGCTGGGAAGTGAAGGTCATGACAGCGCATTTCTGTTTCTTTCTCCTTTTTGGAACCTGCTGTTTAAAGACAGAACACCAAATAATTTTTAACCTTGCACCAGTCAGACCAGCTCTCTGCCACGCAATACATTAGCCAGATAATTAAAGGACCACAGGTCGCCACAAACAGATGCGAGTCATTCTGTTTTAATGCCAGAGCTGTTTCACCAGTGGCACTATAGAAGTTTGACGTGAATTCCAGCAGGCCCAAATCACACTCTCAGCTGAACAAGGGGGAAATATTTAATGCTGGGGGGGGGAAATTCAGCCCCAAACCAAAAAACAACAACAACAAAAAAAAACCCACCCTAATGAGGCGGAAAGAGAAACAAAAGATTGTATGAAGTAAGAGAATTGAGTAAAAGCCTAAAGGACAAAACATTAAACGATGGAGTTAAAAAAAATAAATCACAATCTTAAATAAGACTTGCAAAGTCAGGCTCCTATTAGAGAAATCTGCAAAACGAAAGGCTTTGAACTGCAGGGATTTCTCCTTGGCTTCTCTCTCACCCCTCTGCGAAGCAAGATATGCTCCATTTGAGCTCAATACTCTGCCTTTACTGGGAGCCCAAGGGAAGCAGGGAACTCACGATCAGGAAGAGCAGGGAAAGCACGGTGCTTTGTAGGCGCACAGCAAACCTTTTCTATTTACAAGTCAATGAAGGAAACAGAGTGTGTGCACATGTGAGAGAAAGATGCCTCATATAGAGGGAGATTGGTGTAGAATTGCATTGCTGGGAATGAAATTCATCTCTAAGCCAGATGGAGTCGAGTCTGTTTATCAGTCTGAACTGTGATACCCACCCAGTCCATCTGGCTGACACTGAAGGGAAGTCCTCTCAGCAGATACCCTGGAAGTACCGTTTGTCTCGAGCTTGCATTTCATCATTCTGTGTGAATCAGTGTGTTATCTAGACTAGTGGGGAAGGTGTCATGTAGAGAAAATGCCACACTATCAAATTCAGCATGCTCTTCCTGATCAATACTAATAATTAGAAGGAAAAAAAAAAAAAAAAGTGTCTTGAGCAAAACCTGCCAAATTTCTGGAGTCTGCAAAGTCAAGCCCTGAATCTCATTTATACAAAGGGTACTCTCCAGCCCTCTTACACCTCGCTAGTGCCTTATTGTGCCCGTAAATTGCATTAACACACCCAAAGCCCTGTAACACTGCCAGGGGATTTAAAGATCAAGATCAACAGGAACGTTTTTCTGGACTATTATTTTTCCTGCAACAGTTGAGGTGTCCTGAGTGTAACAGCACTGATATTCATGAGGGAAGAAACAACACTGGATACCCTGCCAAGAACCTTTAGGAGACTGTTCTCTTGGATACAGTCAAAAAGTAGCCTAATAGGAAAAAAGTAACCATCTCTTCCTCCTTGCCATTGCAATGAGTTGCTGACCTGCAATAATAAGCTGGGGTGATGCTGGTATTTACAGTTGCCCATCTGAACGATGTGATGAAGGGCTCACAACAAACACAAAGAGCAATGCACTAAAAATCACTTCCCTTTGTATTTAATAAAAACACATTGTGATACAAAGCACAAAGAGCTGAGCAAAAACATCTGAGAAAACTCCATTGCAATTTACATTCCACAAGCTTTGAAGCGGATTTCAGATTTGGAAGAAAATACTTTAGCATGGTCAAACTCCTCAACCTGCTTACAGAGTTTTGCCAGTGGAACAGTCTCCCATTGTGCGAGAGCACACAAATAGCCGAGCTTGCTACAAATGCTTCTGGGACAGCAGAACCTTCACTGACAAATGGGGAACAAGGATCTTCCAGAATTGAAAGCCACAGACCGTACAACAGCCTGGTTGTATGGACCAGGCTCCGCCTGGGTTACCCCGCTGCATCCCTCCATGGATTAGCTGGTGAGGGGTTTCATTTTATCACAAACAACAAATAGCTTATACAACAAGCAGGTTTTACTACTACTTGTTTTCCACTGGGAAACAGCCTATCCCTGTTTTTGCATTACCAAATAGGACTCTTGTTAGAGGGCCTAAAAATCACAGTAGACTTCCACACAGATGCTTTAGAAATCCAAAATATTTTGATGCCATTCCAAAGAGACAGAGTTACGATTGTAGGCACAACAGCTCAGGCTTCTGGGAAATTCTGTTTGCTTGGGAGCTTTCAGAAGAACACTCTCCTCCCACATCAAGTAGCTGAGCTCTCTTGCCATTCTGGAGAGCTCTGTGGAGAAAGATTAAGAGGTTTTTTGTTATTGTTTGTTGATATTTTTTTTTTAAATCTTAGGAAACCTAGAGGATTACTAAAATTAGAGTTCTGGCTAGTAGTTTGAGAAGACAGGGAAACAAGGTCTTCTATAGTGATTTTTTCCGATAACAAGAGAGTCTGGAACGTGTCTCATACAAATCACAGTCTCTCCACTGACTCCAAGGCAGCAACACAGAGGGAAGAGACGGCCCTTTGAGTAAAGCAGCACCTTGTCAGCAGAGTCCAGTTCTCCAACAGACCAGATAGAGTTTTAGCTCTGTTCAGCAGGAAGCATTGCGTATTAGTCCAAAAAAGTTTTCATGACTAATTACTTGGCGTATTTGCTAATAATAAAACTCAGTGAAGGCACACAAAAATACATTCTCAGTGCTGATGCCACAGCTTTGTTATCCTCATTTCTCTTAAGTGATACAGGCTTAACATCCCAAATTAAACCATGAATAAACTGAAAACAAGCACCCGTTTAATATTTGCTGTGAAAATTGCCTCTCATTTCAAAGGAGAAAGTAGAAACAAAATAAGAAACTTAAGCAGGGTAAAAGTGATGATTATTGCTTTTAATTTAGCAGAGCCTGTTCTTCTCCACTGTGGATGCAGTCAAATTACTCCAGAGAACATTCAGTTTCAAGCACAGCAAAGTCAGTCTATGTGACAGCACTGTCATCTAGTGGGCATCTGCGATTATAACATATTTCTCCCTCCCTCCCAAAACTCCTTCTTCTGGTTTGGGACCCCATAAGGTGCTCCTCTGATTGGGTACCACAACCCTGGGAAACCAAGCTGAGCGTTCCCTCTGTGGACCCACATGAGAGCGCTGTTCTTTGAGGTCCCTCATCACCTCCATCACCGCCTAGTACAGAGCATGGCTCCCTCTGGACTTGTAGAAATAAGCGGCCAGATTTTCAGAAACAGAGCTGCCCTACCATACCTACCCCGGTTAAGGCTCAGGCATTTCCTTTTTGCAATCAGGAGAAAGACTCCTCTCCAGTAACAAGTGAGGAGTTCAGGCTGGGAAATAATGGACATTCATACCTGGAGGCATTTATCTAATTAAAGGTTGCACAGGACACCAACCTTAGAGATCCCCAGTTAGAACTACTGCCCTCTTCAAAGTAAAGCTTCTTAGTAAAGTCATAAGAAGAAACTTTTCTGAATGGTGACCCTGATCCATCACTGAGTTCTCTCTTGGGAGAAAACAGTAAAACCGCCAAGCCTAGAAGGGTTGCAACCACATCAACTACTCCTGAGTTGCAGCGTTTAGGTCTGTATCCAGATCGTAGCCATCACGTCCATCACTAAATCCATCAACTATTCTCCAATACTTATTGCTCCAATTAAACTCTCCCACCTTCCTTCTAATTCCCCTCCCTGTTCCTAAGACAATATTGTCACCAGGCTCTGCCTCTGGACCGCTATGTGTTGGACCTTTCTTCCAGAGGATGCTTAGCAGGGGGGCTGCCCCCTTGTCTTTAGCTGAGGGAAGCAAGAGCATTGAAACAGTGATATTGATTTATTTTTTTATTCTAGTTTTACATTTTGCCCTCCGTCTGCAATCCCTCTGGACAGCACCTGGAGCCTAGATGAGGACAGAGCCGGGACTGGGAGCATCAGGTGGAAATTGCAACACTTGAGTCTGTTGTGCCACATCAAGCTCCTGTTTAAAAGCTGAGTCTTTACTGTTAAGACATCAGCCTAGTTTTAAGTTACAGGCTTTTCTTCATGTTCCTACTCATCTCCTTTTTCTAGCAGTCCGTCTTTCCTTTCAGTTTTATATCGTGATCAAGATTGCCCTTTATAACCCAGTTCGCTCCTTCTCCACTTCATTTGCTGCCTGCTGAGTAAACAGATAAAAGGACTCTGCTTATATCAATTTAAGCTCTCTCTTAATAAAGCTAACTAGAGCATTTATGCCAGCAACTATTTACCTCATTATGTGGCATTATAGCCAAGTTTAAAGCAAGAGGCTAAAATCCATTCTCTGTTTCTTTCTCTAAGAGAGGGAGTGCAATCTATTACTAATGAGACCCCAAATTCTTCATTCCCAGCAGAGGAGGATAGAGCTATATTTACAAGCTCATCAGCATAAGAAAAAGTAGAGTCTCTTAATTTTAAAGCAGACATGTATAACACAAATTAAACAGCCAAGCTTAACTACGTTGCAGCGGGATCATCACATTTGCTATGATCAATTTATTACATGAGACTCATCAGCTCCTATGGGGCTGTAAGATGCAGGAAGGTCAGATACCATCATCATCCTGAGAGCATTCAACTCCCCATTGTACATAGGCAAGACTGGAACACTCTAAAACATCACCCTGAGGTGCTTTTACAAGCACCTCCCTTTGAGGACTACAGCTACTTATAAAATACCTCCAGATCTGAATTGGCCAGATGTGTTGGCTGGTTGTCTCACTTTCAGATGACTTGTGTATCAAATAGAGAGAAACTTCCCCATTCTCTTGAAGCAAGACATCATGAATATCAAGTCTTAATTTATCCATCCTCCAAGTTCTACCTCTTGCCAAGTAATTGACTCTCCTTACCCAAAAAAGAAGCCTTAAAAAACCAAACATGCTTTACTTAATGTTTTGCCTTCGTAAGTTTCAAATAACCAGAGTTGGAACACTCATTGTGAACCTGCAGAAGAGGTATTTTTCCACTCTTCCCACTGTGTAAGAGCTTTTCTGCCTCTTTTTCAGTTCTCAGCAGGTAAATCTGGCCCTGGAAATCCCATAGACACTGCCTTCACTTTCATTTTGACTTGGAGCTAAAGGAAACACAAATATTTGTTTCGCTTCGTGGTGCAAATGGCATTCATTCAGCCACAAAGGAAAAAAAAAGTGTTTCTAAGCTTATATAAGCTTTGCTGAAGCAAAAATTAAGTTGAGACCACTGAAACCAGCAACAGCAAAGCAAACCTGAAGAATGAGGATTCAGCTTGCAGAATTTCTTTAAATGAGCAGGTGGGAGGGATTAAAAATTAGGAGTTGGATTCCAAGCATAAAAACAGCAAAGGAAAACCCTGATACTCTGCTTTAAAATATTCTCATGTAAAATAATCCCAGAAGTCTCACTTGAAGCCACTAGATGTCATTCTTGGACTTTCAGTTAAAGCACCTGTTTGATGGGTTTGTTTTTTTTCCCTCTAGCTGTTATGCCAGTTGCCACAAAGAATGAAAAGCTTGCTGTAATTTTACACCTTAATTTAATACGATCGTTCCACACATATATATTGGGCTGAATGCTTATGGGAGAAGACACATGCTGAATATTCCTTCTATGAGACAGGGATTGGTCTGCTTGTAATTCACTTCATCACATGATCTTCTTAAAAGGAACACAAGCCTCAAGAACTTCTTGTTTAAATATTTATGTTATTCTTAGCATTGTTTAATCCCTCTAGAAACAGCAGAAGAAAGCAGTACTTTACCAGGGGCAGGGGAAGTAAGGTTGTGGGGATTGGTTCGTTTTGGTCATCTTCTGTTTGCCAGAGCTGGAAGCATAAGATGAGATAATGTTTCTGGAGGTCTTGTTATTTAAGGAAACTCTGATGGAGGCACATGGCAAAATCCTTACAATTTCCCCTCGTGAGGAGGGAAGGGTACAATGGGGGGAACTGAGAGCCATAAAGCAGCAGGGTGAAAAAGGAGCAAGAGTAAAGCACAGCACAGCAAGCACACCAAGCCAGGACACTACCACCAAAGGGAATTTAAAAAACAAAACAAAACAAAACAAAAAACAACCAAACAACTTCTCAGATCATCAGCACCAGGATATGACTCCTCAGGAAAGACAGCTACATATAGCCTATGATGAACAACATGACAGAACTGGGGGGTATTGAGAAACAAAAAGTGCTCTGGTGTCAGCATCAGACCACAATCTTCATAGAATCCTCATGGATGGAAAGGCTCTTGAGATCGTCAAGTCCAACCATACACACACACCCCAAAAAACTCAACACATAACACAAATCACCCAACCCAACAGTCTCAGGCACCAGAGCATGCCCTGAAGCGCCACATCTACACATTTCTTAAATATTTCCAGGGTTGGTGACTTCACCACCTCCCTGGGCCGCCCGTTCTGGTGATGCTATAAAAGCTTCAAACTCCAGACAGCACTATTCCGAGTCCAGGACTACAGACAGCCCTTTAACACTCACAGGGGGGCTTCTACCTTTTACCATGAAGGTTACTTAGATGCTTGAGTAAATCCATCTGACCCTTTTTCAAGGTTGATTAATCAACACGCTGGATAAACATTCCCTTGCTAGCAGCAAGTGCACTTGGCCATGGAGTGATGCGCCCTCTGCGCTGATCCCAGCCAGGAAAGGTCACTGCATCACAAGGCACAGGCTCGCCTTGTTCCAGGCAGCAGCTCTGACGCGATCGGCTCTCAGCAAAGCACAGGTTTCAATCCTGGCAGGATTAACCCAGCTCCTCACCTCGCAATTTACCCATGTTCAGTTCTTTTACAAAGAGGGCCAGGCAGAATTGCCCTTAAAACCAGTGGAGTTATCTGCCAGCTCCTCAGCTGGGGTCAATTCCTCTGGGTCTCATTTTCCTCTCTGCAGCCAAGCAGAGTTCACTGCTCGCAGCCCTCCGTGTTTCTCCCTGCACAACTGAAGGGAGAACAACAACCAAGGAGCAGAAGTTATGCTGCTTTCCTCACCCTGAAGTGCAGAGGGAGGAGGATTCCCACTGCCAGAAGGACCCAAGGGTGTCTGTTGTCAGCCAACCAGCAGACGTGCTCCAACCACCTGAAACCCATCACATCAGTGACACCCCTTTCCTGTTCCACTTCCCACAAGATCTCTAATGTTTAAGCCTGTGGAAGTAATGATTTATAGACTAGTACTCATGATAAAGTAAACAAAAAAAAAAAAAAAAGACTGAAATCATAGAAATTGGAATCTAGTCAGGAAACAGGAAAAAAATACCATCTCAGACAATCAAAACAACCTCATTGCAACAGGCTCACAAGAGAAAACCTCACACAATCTTTAAACAGGGAGACAACTGGAGAGTAATAAACAGATCTAAAAAATGCGATCTGTTTTAAAAGAGTGGGTTTTTTTCTTTACTGAAGGAAAAATGGGTAACATTGAACTGGAAATAATTCATCAAGCATCAGTGAAAGGGCCCATTTTAGCACTTTTTATCCTGAGGCATACTCAAGAGTGAAAACTTCTCATGTAGGGATTGTTTCATTTATTGTAAACTACAACTATCAGCCTTGGAGAGCCTGGTGACCACCAACCAGTAGCACCACACAAGAACTCAAGATGCAGTTGAACAAAGATTTTTCTCCTGGACATGAAGTCACTGAACTTAAAAATAGCCCATTTTGTAGCTGAAGAAGCTCTAGTGGTCCTTATGATGGACACATAGCTGTAATTACAGCTAAGCAGCTGCTTGCTCTCAATCTTGACTCAGTCTTTTTATCGTACGAAGCTGCTTCCTATATAAGCAATCAACTTGACAAACAACCCAGATGTTTTCTCCCTCTCCTGCACCATAGCAGCTATGTAAACTATGAAGTGCTTCAGCGTTCTTTGTCCTGACCAAGAAATAGGACATCTGCAGCTGGATTTTAGGATGCAGTATTACAAGACTTCTCAGCATGTCCCAGTCCTGCTTTGGCGCTGCGAACACAAGGGGCAGAGCACCCTCACCGCCTGATTAAAGCAGCCTTGATTTATGCAGACAGCAGACTGGAGCTCCAGTAAATAGATGTGTAAGAGCACAACACAACCATGTAACAAGGGGTCACTGGGGATGAGTTCAGGGCAGGGGTTTGGCAGAATTTATAATCCACATCTGTATCATGAAGCAGCTTATTTAAAAGGACAACAAGGCTGGGGACAGAGTCTGAACTGTCCTCTCCTCTCCTTTCTTTTCTTTTTTTTTTCCCCAAATGCAGGGGGTAGTGGGAAATCCAGACAGTATTTGCACTGAGCCAGTGGTCCCACTGCACTTCTAACATGCTTAACATAGGGAAAAACATCTTAAGGGAGTTTGAAGTGGTAATGGGCCATGAAGCATATGGCAGTGTTGTGGCATCTCAAGAGCCATATGCACGGGCCTACAAACTGTCGGGATGTGATACACTACAGATAATATCCATGATAAATTATTCACTTAACCAAAAATTGTACATCAACCCTCAACAGCTGGTAAAAGCTGGATCCTTGCCCAGTACATTAAGGAAGTTTGCTTCCTCAAAGCTCTACTGTTCTTTGGGGGATTTGAATTATGCATGTTACCATGAAAGCTAATGCTGTACATATGCATTCAAAGTTATTATTAACCTCATCAGGCAAAGAAGGAGTAGAGAAGGCAGCTGTTTTCCTAGCTCATGGGCTTAGGATGCAGTGATGTTTTAAAGGACTTGATGAGAGCAAGGATATAGGAGAGTTTATTTTTCCCCTCACAGTAGCCTGACAGTAGCCAGTTCAACCTGAAGGGTCTCCTTTAGGGTGGTCACTGACAGTGCTCAGTGTCCTCTTTGCTATTTTTATACCAGAAGAAATAAAAAGTAACTTTTTTGTGACCTGTATCTGTACTGCACCATCCATTCAAGGATGTGGTGGACAAGGCTGACCCAGCTCCCCAAGAGCAGAGGTGCTACAGTTAGTGACAAACCCGAACTCCACTGCAGCTCCTGGAGAACCTGGCTCGAAGGGTACACCCCTGCAGGATTTGATGGGATATAGATTAAACATTCTGTCTTTGCTGGCAACCACCTTAGAAAGTAAGGAACCGGACCTTAAATCTTCAGTACATAAAGCTTGAGATGAAGGATTAAAAAATTATGGTGTGTCTTTGAAAGTTGGAATGTCTTTTGCACAGATTTTGCAGGTGGCTGCAGAGCTCAACGAGTGTGAGGAAAGCCCAAAGTGCACCCCACGCACGTCTATGCTAGCTCTGAATTAGCTCAAGTGAAAACTCAATTGTTTGGCTCCCAAATCTATGACTCAGTTAACACGGTCACCATAACAGCACTTATGTCACCAGATCAGTACAGCATTAATAGCAAGAGCCAGGAAAAAATTTAGCAGAAGTTAGAGCTGCTTAAGGCCTCCCCCCACCTTCAAAATTGTCCCAGCTTCTCTCTCTTCTCCTGTCCTCTAAGGATGAATGTTAAAATGGAGCAGTTTTCTATTCAACTTCACACACAACCATCACTTCGTCCTCTATCCAGGCAAGGTTCAGGATGCAAAAGAATATAGAGCAGCTTTTTCTCCCTATTGCAATATCCAGTATTTTTCCCAGATACCAGTTTGCCAGTCTCCCCTTTCTCAGCCTCCCCCAGCCCCTGGGACTGCTTTCCCCCCCATCTGCTTTGGGGAATGGTCTCCTCATGACAATACCACAAATTTTCCCTCAAGGTTTCAAATTCACCGGGCTCCTACCTTCGACGTTCACACATCATTATATCAATCGTGAGTTGAATTTGCTACTATAGATGCAAAAACAATTTAGGTAGCTTCAAAAACCCCTCCTCATCCACACCCTAATTTCATTGGAGAAGCTTAGCTTCCCATTTTGATTTTCTCTATGCAACTTTATGCTGTATCTTCAAATACTACCTGCAGGACTGACATTTTTCTCTTGATCCTGAACAGCAGGAGCGTAGCTGTGGCACGATGTGCAGATGGAGTGCCTGGGACAGTGAAGGAAGCACCATTATCTCCTGCTTGGCATACACACGCTCTTGGCATTCACCTCCTGTAGCACCCCCAGTCTCTCATTTCTCTCCCTTTCAAATATTTTGCCCTGCCAAGAGGTTCAAAGCCAGGCTATCTGGATAAATGACCAGCTGGTGCTATAGCACAGAGTTTTGCTGCTTAGAAATGGGTTTGAACAAGTTTGGGGATAATTTACATCCCATGGCCAAATTAGACAGGGGAGACAGACCAGACACGCTGCTGGGACCTGGGATAAGATTTTGCAGCATTAACTGGTCTATTCTAGCAGCTGCTCGGTAGAGCAATAATCTTTGAACATGACTTCTTGGTCTCATCTTCCAGAAAGACAAGCTAATTAAAAAGGGGTTACAGAGAGATTATGTAGACTAAGGGCAGATTTCTGAAAGGCATAAAGAGCAGCTCAGCAGCCAGATCTCCCCAAAAGTCAATGTAAATTAGGCAACTAACTCCCAATGGTCCTTCAAAAATCTCTGTTCTCAGCTTTTAAAGTTTGTCCCCTGGTTAAAAATAAATAAATAAATAAATCCCAATTTATTCTAGCAAAGCTATGCATCACCTAACACAAATTTGTGATCCTTGAGAGGATCAGTGGGCAATCGCTGTACAGAGATTTTTGATAGTGCTGTTCCCTCATCACATCCTTTAAATGATCAATCCTTTAAACGCAACCCATCGAACTTCGCTCCATCTTTAGTGAAAAGGATTTAGTAAATACAGACAGCACATCCTCGGTCCTTGGCCACACACACGTGAGCAGCGCTCACCATCACCGGTTGTGGAAAAGCAACGATTAAATCTGCGTGTCCCCATGTTTCCTGGAGACACGAAAGGAATCAAGAAGCGCTGAAGCGAGGACAAGGCTCTCTTTGCTCGCTCTTCTTCCCAAACAGCAACCGGCTCGGGAGGCCAAAGCACCGCCCGTGGCAAAAGCAGCCACTCTTTGCTGGGGGCTCTTCTCCTGGGAGACCCCAGGAGGAATTAACAAGCCGCTGTAAAAGCCAACATCTCATCTTGAATGTCAGTGTCATTTACACAGTAAATGTCACTTAAAGCCAACACCAGAAGGAGCTTGTTGGTGTAATTCAGCAAGAAGCGGCAACAGCAGCTTAGCAGCTCTTTTCCCACATACATGTGTATATATAAAAATATATTTATCTAAAACTGGATTTAGGCTCGGAAAGGTTTTCTAGTCACGACATCAGAGTGCCAAGCTCGAGTTTACAGCAGTAAGATCTCCTACATGGTACAATCATGTGCAACAACCCAGACTTAAAAAAGACACTCCTGAAGAAGCAGGTAGTTTACTGTCAGTACTGGCTAAATCTTCAGCAGCTCTGTCAGTGGCAAGGGTAGGGTAAGCTGGCACCCTGCCTGGGGAAGCCATTGCAGATCTTACCGGATTGACTCTGGCCACACGCTTTCAGCCCCGAATAGAAAAGAAAGGTATTTACAGCATTTTTTACAGAGATAATTAACGCTTCCCTTGAACCACTAAATCATGCACTGGTGTTTTTTAGGATATATCCATCTCCTCCCAAACTCTTTCACGCAAATTACCTGGGACCTGTAGAGCAAGCACAAGGGCAAGGTGGGGAAGCAAATACAGGAGAAGCACTGTTCATGGGATTTTGTGACCGCACATCCATTTCACTGCTCTAACACAACCCACGTGCCTCACACCTGCACACAGAATTTCCACCTGTTGAATGGCATTACCTACGGTAATATGAGCAGTATATTGTTATAATGTAAAACACAGATTGGAGTCTTCATTGTCTCCTTCCTTGACATAATGCAGCTGCACGGAATTGAGACATAACGCGAGAGGCTCATGAATCCAGAGCTAAGCTACGGGAGACCAGAAGCAAATAAATATTTCACAAAGTGTTAGCACAAGACACGACAGCATAAATAAAACAGAAGTGTGAGGATAACAGCTCCAAATGCAATTTGGCTTAAGTCATCTGTTCCTTCAGAAATAGAAAGATGATTTATTTTAAACCTGAACGACCTGAGAGGGAGGCAGTGGGCTTTTCTTGGGTTATTTATTTATTTTTAATCATTAACTTTGACCTTTCTGCAGGCAGCAAAGGGAGCAGAAGCAGTGGGTCACTGGTACAGTACGTAGGTTAGCACTGGAAACATTCCTCAGTGGTGTGACAGATACCTGATGAAGTTAGCAGAGATGATCCGCACAGTCCCCAACGTCCCTTTTGCTGGAAGTTGTTAAGTGTGTGCCTGTGCCGTGAGCCCGCGCCATGGCCAAGGCTGATGAAAGCTTTTATATTTAATAGCCCTCAATGGACATTTCCTCCTTGAATTCATCCAATTGCTTTTCAGGCCACATAAAAATTTAACATCCACAAGACCTTGTGGCCACAGCTTGGCAGAGCCCTGTACAAGGAGAGATGTCCTCTTTGTTTCAGATCTGCCACCCAATTGTTTCATTTGATGCCCTGTAAGTCGCACCCTGCAAGACAGCGTAGGGTTGTTCCCTACTCAGTTTTCCTGGTTTACTCAGGATTTTGTAGCTCTCAGTCACATCCTCTTCAGTTACCTCTCTCCCAAGAGGACAGCCCTTTTCTAGATCTACTGAATGCTATTTGAGTCAGAGCAAGGCCCAAAACCAAACACGTTTGTCATGCAGCAGACGTCCCATGGATTCAAACAGTGGCAGAACAACGCTGGGCATGTTACAGTCTAAAATGAGCCAAACTGCTGGAGTGAAGAAAACTGTGATTCAAGCAAAGACTTGCTAAA
This sequence comes from Nycticryphes semicollaris, assembly GCA_013400055.1. Taxonomy (NCBI): domain Eukaryota; kingdom Metazoa; phylum Chordata; class Aves; order Charadriiformes; family Rostratulidae; genus Nycticryphes; species Nycticryphes semicollaris. Next base: position 1,293,331 of record VXBJ01006753.1, read on the forward strand.
GCAGTGTCCTAGATCCAACTCACTCCAAGATCCAGCCCCAGGTTGGAGGGCTTGGCAGTAACGGGAGAGAAAAAGTGCTTTTAATGTATTCCTTATCTTACGGTTTAACCCATTTTCGTATATTGCCCTATTTCATGCAGAATTAGGCAATATAAAAATCAGGCAGTTAAAAAGCCTTCATCAGGTATCAGTCCCTAATCTGAAGCACTGGAAAACAGTAATGAAACAAACATCAAACTCTGGAATTCACAGAATTTAAATTAGCGCAAACTTAGACCTGCTAGACACTATGGAATCAGCTCGTGAAGCAGAGGGGTTCAGGGTTTTTTCACAGAAAAGTGTGCTGGGATTCCCAGTTACACAGACAACGTCCTGCGCATCAGAGGAACAAGCGTGTGTTATATATAGCCACGTGCTAAGTTTTCCACTCACTATTTGGAGCCCGGCAGTTCTTTCGGGCACCAGCAGCCCTTCCTGGCTGCAGAGGAACCTCTCCCATTTTCCACTGAAGTAGCTGGAATTTACCCATTCGGATTTCATGCTGGAGGCGGCATGACAGGGGCTGGCAAGCTGCCACCCTCTTTCAGGCAAACCTCACGGCGCCGAGCCAAAGGCAGAGCTGCACTGGCACCTCCAACTCTCCAAGCAGCAGAAGATATGGTGAGGGACAAGTTAAAAGCCACATAAGGGTTCAGGTAGGAAGGAAGGTAAGGGTTACACACGGGCTGGAGAGGGAGTCATTTCCATTGAGCCAGCTGGAAGCACAATGACAAGTCAGTCAACACAAGCACCTTATCTCCAGCCTTAATTCCCATCACAGGCTGAGGCTAGCTCTGGAAAGACCCCACTGGGGAACACTGTACTTGGCACTGCAGCTGTGCTGGCAGCTACATTTAGATGCTCTCTAACGTTAGAGTGGGAGGCAGGTTTGAGGAGGAAGCGTGCAGATTATGATTTCCTCCTCCAAAATCCCTGCTTGATTTGGCAATCCTGCAGCAAACGCCTTAGTGAGAGCCAACGTGGCAGCCATCCCTTCTTCCACCTTCCTGCTTTGAGTGACTGGCAATAATACATCCAAACCCTAAATATCTGCTAGCCAAATAAAGAAAAGAAACCCGTAACTATACTCCGGGAAGCAAAATATCTGGTTTGAGAGAGCGGTGCTCTCAGCCACAGAGGCAGCCTGCAGTTCTCTGCACCAACACAAAGCAACAGAGGGTACTTGACCATCTGCAGCAGGGCTGAAATGCTATTTAAAAGCAAACAAAGGGCCAAACGGCTGCTGAGTGCGCACAGATCAGTCCATGCTCACCCAGTAGTTCCTGTGGCACATGGTAAGGCCACGCTGACATCCACCAGGTCATCGGGAAACCAGCCAGGAGGCAACCCTTCACTCCACGCTGCTTCTCAAGAGCCATCCCAGAGGAAGCCAAACCAGAACCCACCACTTACAGGTAAGGAAGCAAATGCACTGTAGCATTTAAGAAGGCAGCGTTTGCTATCATTTTGCAGCCTTATTCCGTTAATACAACAACAAGCAGACTCAAGGCCTGATCCTCAGGCAGCTGTAAACCAGCCGAGCCCTGCTGATTTCAGTGGACTGACGCTGACACGCTTCAGTGAAGGGCTAGATCCTCAGCATTAGAGCAGCAGCTTAATTGAATCCAACCCATTTGACTCTGGGGCTGGATGCAGTACCACAACAAACATCCCTTGACTGCCGAGGGAGCAGAGTTCAGCCAAGGCTGGATGCTTCTGAAAATCCTGCCCTGCAGCTATCACAAGGGCTGGCTTCAGCGTAGGAATTTAAGAGTGTAGCAAGGGTTAGAAATGTGACTCAGTAAAAATGATGGTCTCATTCTCAGCTGGTATCATCTGGCATAGCTCCACTGACCTCAAGTGGAGCAGCAGCTATTTAGACCAGCTGACAATCTAATCAAATTACCCTGCTTTGGACTGAGAGAAGGTACACAGTTCCTATCCACAGAAAGCAGCCGCACTGATCAAGGCCACGTATACGCACGTAGGAAAAAACAGGAATCGCTGTCCAGAAGAAATTGTAAAATCTTCTGTGAGATTACTACCCAATTCCTATGGTCTTATTCAATTAAAGGAAAAAGATGCTATGAAAGACTTCTATCTGCTGAGGATTGTATTTTAAATCCTCCCCCCTCTATTTCTGCTCGTGCCCTGTTCCCCAAAATACATCTTATCTCCTGTAAGCACGCTCTACTCGCATAGGCTCACATGGCACAAAGTCATACCAGAAAGAGAACTCAATTACATCCAGTTACGGTTCAAGTACAGAAGTCCACTCAGTCATAGACGCCAATGAAGACTAATTAGCTCTACCTGAACTCTATGCAAAATTCAGCTATGCTGCTTTTAGTATCCATTCTGGATCATTTAAAACTGGCTAGAATTACCCATGACAATCTGTGCTTTAGAGCCATGTCCTTAGCCCCCTTCATGAAGATGCACAGAAAGCTACCTTTGATCTAAGAGCAGTCAAGTTTTTATAGCCTAGCAAGCCTTAGGTTGCCTCACTTGTAACATGTTTAGGTGGCCTGATTTTTCAATAGACACTCCCTATCAAGTCTTAAATATGAGACATTCTCAAATGACTGTCTTAAATCCTCAGCAAATGCTGAAAATATAGACTTTTATTGTCCCAAAAAGCAGGAAGGCATCTTTCTGCTGGAAGATGCCCAGCCCATCACTATGTCAACAGACTGTGTGATGTTTTCTCACAGATTTTTACAACCCTGAATGAGGGGGTATCCACAGTCCCACCCTACCCATGCAGTAGACTTTAACCACAAGACAAACAGACATAATAAACTCAGTCTTCATGTATTTCATTCAAGTGTACCAGTTACCTCGCTTCATCATCGTTTTATATACACATGCTCATGGTATCTCCAAAGCTAAAACTAATGATGAATTAAAGGCAGATTAATTTCTTTAAAAGCTGTTCTTATGCTTTACTCACATGTGTTGTCATAGTTGCTTTTGTAAGCCCAAGGAGAGATGAGAAAGCTCTGTTGGAAGGTTCTGCTGTTCAGTTCAATCTTTGTAAAGTGCCCACGTTTGGGATCATCACAACACAGAAGAATATTGAGTTTCCATTGAAAGCTGGCTGTGCTCCTAGCAGAAGTTGGATCAGGTAAACTCCAAAGATCCCTTCCAATTTAAATTACTCTGCAATTTCTTTACACCTGGGTGGAACTCAATCTACTGTAGTTAAGAGTACATAACCGGAGTAAGACTAAAAGTCTTTTCAACCTACCCATCTGGTTGACAGATCAATTAAAAAAACCAAAACCCACTAGATCAAATAATGCTCAGTATCCCAAATTAGCTGCATTACAAATATTGTTTTACACAGTGTCATGATTTATTGGTCCCCTCCCTCTCGAGAGCTTCTAATGACCTCAGGTTCACCTCAATAAATCTTGATTTTTGAATGAAAACAGCAGTCAATAACATTTACTTGCTATTGACTTCATCCTCAACAGCACAAGGAAAAGACTGAACTACTCGTGACCTCCCTTGTCTTAGTTCTAATCACAGCAGTAAGATCCGAGGCATCGCCTCTGCAGGTCAGAAAGAGTTAGCACCCAACAAGGACCCCAACCATAAGGTGATGGACAATTCACGCATCCAACAAGTTTATTTATGCAGAGAGGCAATGAGTTCCCTGAAACCTCATGGCCAGTTTTGTGAGACAAGAACTGTAGTTCAAAAAGTTATCCTGCTGCTATTGCTAGTCAGCTCTGTTACATCTATTATCAGGAAGTAGCAACTTCAAACCATGATATGAAGACTTGCTATGAATATCTGGCAGTAAAACAAATCACTGCCAGAGTGATTCAATTGCATTCCAAGGTTACTGCTGTTTATTTACACCTTTCCTGATGATGCAGTGATTTTAAATGGAAAAGCTTCCATTTGCTACTCACCCTATGACCATCAGTTTGTCAGTCAAGTGTCTTTCAGATGGTCAAAGTCACAGGTTTTCTTAATTGTGACTGACAAAGGGAAACTCAAACTCTTCCCAGCACACCTAACAGAAGGACAGAAAGGGCTTTTCAGGTGCTGAGTTTGCTTTCTGCCTGCAGGATCATCTGTAAACAGACTTGTTAGCCCTGATTCAGACTTGATGGGTCCTAAGGAACACATGAGAATCCCTTGCAAACTCACACTCTGCATTTATCAGCCTATCATTTATCACCTTATCTACTAGTCATGTTTTATTAGACTCTCTCCTTCAAATTCACCTTGTTCTTTCTCTGACAAATGCAATCATTGCATCGACAGGAGTCTTGCATTCAACACCCTCCTACATTCCCATACACAGATGCCATGTGTCTTGCCACGTTGTTACAAGCAAAAGCTTGGTACAGTAAGTCCAGGAGCATTCTCTACCCACACGCTAAATCATGGCTCCTATTCTCAGCCTCCCCAGTTCTGTGGCCATTTCTGTGGCCATAAACCAGACCACATCTTTTTTTTCCTCACTTTGCTTCTAAACCACCTGCTTAGGTTTCCTCTTCTGTCTCCTCTGCTTCTGTAGAGCTTTTTGCCTAGACACATTGTTAGACTTTTTTTATAACCATACACACTAAATTAAGCATATATCCCCTTTCTCGTGCCATGGGTTGAAAGCAAAGAAAGCATCACTGTCAGGGAATGTGGGCAAGTCCCATGTGTCCCGCAAGGCATAGTTGTGACAACCACTTGCACCCACCCAGCAGGCACTAGCTAAAATAGTCCGATTACCTACATTTTTTTTCCCCTTGGTACACTCAGGCTCGAGGAAGCAGTTCCAGGTTACCCCTCATTAGGCAGATGTTCTTTAAATGATTTATGCTTCTATCAAGCTTGATATCCCCACAGAAGATTGTTAGTGAAAAGCTCTGTGTAATCATTTATAGTGGGATTTACGATGTTTAACTTGGTAACTCTCTGCAGGCCTTCTAACAGGATGAAGGTGGGCTGTGGGCAGTAAAAGGTCAGTCCCAAAGGAAGCCGAATACGATGCTAAGAGGAAACTCGAATAGGGCTCGAAAGGGCTTTGTTCACATTAGAGGGGAAGCAGCAGAGACTTTAATCAACCCTGCCAAAGGCACACACATGTAAGGAACAGAGGGATCGAGAAAGACTTTGCCTCAAATTGTCAAGGCTGGTGGTAAATGTAGGTTTAGAATGTTTTTTTGGCTTAATCTTGCCCTCATTTCTTTCTCTGTTTATATTATTTAAGTTGCCTCAATTACAGTCCTACATTAAGCAAGCAGCCAGTCATGCAAAAAGTTTTGGTTGCTGGGGCTTGGGGCGTTTTTTTAAAGTGTTGTTAATTTATTTTTCAGGAAAAAAACCCAAACCATCCAAGCTAGAAAAACACCAAATTGCAAGGTAAATACCAGCCTTTGGTCCCCTATTGCAGCACCAGCAAAGCTGGAGGAAAGAGCCGATAAAGTCATTTCAGGGACATCTGCAAACCACAAGGACTCTCTGGAATTAAATTTCAAGTTTTAGTCATCTTCATCTTTCCCTTTTTCATCCAGGACTGGGAGGGAAAGTGCTAAAATGCACCCAAAAGGCCAGAAACGCCACAAGAAAGGTTCGATTAACTCCAGAAGCAGGAATTACTGACAGGCTCCTGGGAACATCCTGAGTTTTGCTGCTCTGCGGTGCAGTCCCCTCAATTCTCAGAGGTTGGGAATTTACCTGCCCAGGCTGACCTAAACCACCTGGAAACCCCTGCTCCTGCAGTCCGGGAATCTCGCAGGTATTACTCTGAGGTATTTTAATTGTCCTTGCTCCAGATTTCTAACCAAATCACTACCCAGTTCTGGCACAGTGCCTGTCGAGGCCAGCAGCTTACCGTCACGGACAGCATCACTGGCCAGGGTGGAAATGCGTACTAAAGACAGCCGAATAATAGCTCATGGAAGGAAACAGCATTATCCAGCAGCACCCTGGGGAAAGAACAAGCAGCTCTGCCTTCTCCTCACCAATGTCCTCAGCAAAGCTTCTGCAGTGCTTCGCTGAGCCTAGTTATCTGCTTTCTGTCTCAGTTTCTTCACCTGCAAGATGAGGTTTTGTTTAAAAACCGATTGCCAGAGCAGGCCGTGAGTGAATGCTCCTGGGGTAGCAGCTTTTCTCACAAAACTATGCAGTTTACAAATCTCTTACTGGTTTTATGCAAAGTAGCCAAAAGACATGGGTCTCACGGTTCATCACAGGGTAAGTGATGCCTTCTACCCTAGAGAAGCTGCAGACAGAATAGCCCAGACGGTCCCACAGGGGTGGGAGGAAAGAGCAAATAGGCAAATATTGCTCCAGACAGCAGGCACCCTGCTCAGCGCCTGCCCTCAGCACACACAGCACAGGCTCTGCGGCCAGGGCAGATCATTAATGCTGCTGCAAATGGAAACCTGGCTCTTCCACAAAGCCTACCAACACCCTGAGAAAAGCCTCGCTGCTTCCTTCCCACCCACTTCTCCCCCAGGCCAGCTCTGCTGGAAAATCCCATCCTCCCTCCCACATAGCACAGAGCAGGGGTTTGACAGTTCCTAGAAGAAAATGTTTTAAACACGCACCTGCAGCGCCTGGCCCCGCGTGTCACTGAATTCAGAATTAAGTAGCACAGCTATTGTAAAAATGAGTTACAGCAAAAGCTCCTTCATCTCAGTCATCACAAGGGCTATATCCCACTTCTGTTTTGGTACCAGATGGCTCAAGGTCTATTTTTCAACAAGTGCTGTCTGCTGTACTTGCTGACACAAAGCCCTTTGAGTTACAAGCCAAATCTCTTCCCTTAATATCTTTTTCATCCTTTTTTTTCCCCCTTTTTGAGCTCACAAGTATGTCTTTTCTTAAGGAAAAAAAAATCTATTATACTTCAAAGGCCCAGTTGTGTCCTTCATTTACTGAAGTAGTCAAAGAATATTATGGGTCATTTTGTCACCATGGAAACCACAAATAGACCTTCAGGGTTTTGGAGAGGTGATATTATTTTGGAGAGGCCATGTAGGGTTCTCTGACAGAAAATAATAGGGATGGCAAATCAAGGAGACCTTTTATACGGACTGTGTGAAATGCAAAGGGTATCAAACATCATTTCTCTGCCACCGAAGACTACTCCAGGCAGCAGTTTAATGTGGTATCCTCTGACAGCTGAGCCCAAATGGAAAATTAATGAGGCAGCATGATATATGAGTCTTTTTAAAACTCATAACCAGCCTCCTTTATAGAATAAAAATGGCCAAATCAGTTTAATATTAGTGGAGAGGTTCTCTGTATGTCTTTCTTCAGAGCCTCGTCAGTGCAGCGCTGAAGAGACAGTTTTGGTTTATTGACTGTGTAAGTCTAGCTGTTTTCAAGTTTTGGATTATCTACATCAAAATAATTCTGACCTTTATTGGTTTATCAGAACACAGCAAAGCTATGAAAGCCTAAGGAACTGCTGGGATCTCAGGGGCCCTGCCTCCATCCCTTTGGGGCCAGCAGCACAGAAAGCAGACCAAGGGGGGTCCCGGCTGCCCTGCACCCCTGGCCCAGGACAACAGTCCCTTCTCTGCCTCCTGCCAGCATGGCTTTCCCACGCCCACCATTTCTGTCCTGGTAAGGCCTGCACAAAAAGAAGGACTTCTCCCCAGTGACAATACGCTCTCTGCTAAGAGAAAATAGCAACTTGGTCCAGGAAAACGCCCTGGATGGAAGGTTCTCCCCCTGCCCATGCAGACGTCTCCTCTCCGAGGCGTGAGAGTGGGAAAGAGCCAACATCCATTTAGAGCACGAACTCTCCGTCTGGGTACACGATGCCTGCCCCTGCTGCTCTGTCTCACACAGAGCTCTTCTTCATCCCACAGAAATCAGACAATGCCCTCCCGCACCAACCTTCCTGACGCTCACAGCCTCGCAGGCCCTGCCTGTACCGCAGGTCTGAGACCTCTTGAATCTTCGTTGTTAAGAACCAAACCAAACCAACTCATTTGGTATCAGACACACTTTAAAGGCCAAGCCTGGCACTAGCCTATAAAAATTCTTTGAGCATTGCTTTTGATATGACTTACTCTTTTTCGAGCCAAACTCTTAATTGCACAAATAAGGGAAACCACGTAATTCCCAAATCAGAAGGCCTTTTCCATCGGCACCACAGCAAACACATGCTCATAACCAAGGGCCAATCTGAAGACCCACAGAGGTGAAGGAAGAGGCAATTACGAATGGAGCTTACAAAAAGGACTACCAGGAGTTGGATGGATTCCAAACCTACAGAGTATCCTGAATGTTTCAAAGGTTGCTGCTACTATGAATTAGAGCAAAATTTCAAGTCATTCTGCAGAACAAAAATTTCAAAATGCTTCTGTCTAGAAACAAGCAACCACTTTACTGAAGCATCAGGGGGGGAAAGAAATCACCTTAAACAAAACAAAGGAGTCAAAGCAAACAGTTCTTTCGAAACTTTTCTGCTAAAACATCTTTGAAATAGACATCTTCCTGCAAAACATTTCAACTTCAGCAGAAGAAGAGCTTCCTTTGGAAAACTACTTTATAAAGGATACAAACTCTCCTAATTTTCCCCATGGAACAGTTATAGGCAGCTCTGTAACACACAATCACTCACTGTGGTTCAAAAGCAGTGGCTTCCCTGTTGTCCCCTAGCTAGGCCAATATAATTATCTGGGCATCTTCAGTGTCCAAGCCTCCAAGAAGGCAGTGCTCTAACGACTGGAACTTCGTAACATTCAAGCAGAGGGATCAGCAGAAGTTAGACAAACGGCACTTCATCAAATTTAATAAAATTGTGCATTCAACATACAGCGAGAGAAGGAAGTTGCCATGAGCTTTGTTTTAGCTTCCCACCTCGTTAAGGCACACTCCACTCCTTTGAAACGTTACCCTGGCTAAGGTTCAAAACACACCGATGGCACTTTGCCTCTTCCATTCCAACTCAGCCAGCTCTGTGCATCTCCTGCAAAGAACCACACTGCAAACAGACTTAGGGGCACGGGAGAAATTTGGCCTCCCGCCATCTTACCTCTACCCCTTCACCCCACTCAACCCCAACATGGACATCAAGATGTTTTCTTGATTTCTACCCCACTGACCTCCACAACCAGAAGGGCCCAGGAAAGCATGTGCCAGAGCAGCAATGTAGCACAGCAGTATCCAGAAGGAGTAAAGGCAGGATCCCTTACTTAGCTGTTGGCTCATGGGTGAGCAATTGGATGAAGCTGTGTGAAAAAGGGTGGGGAACAGAGCATCAGCCAGGCCACAGTTGTTTCAAAGATGCCCCATTTGACGTTTGAGAAGCATGATGAGGGGGAAACAAGGACATCACATTGAAAAGGTAACTTTTCAGGATTTACCTTGCTCCTCATGCCTTTTTAGGCAGTGATTTTTTTTATCCTTCAGTACTGCTAAAAGCTCAGACTAAAATTAGTGTTTGATAGAAAACAGATTGAACCAAGCTCCTCTTGTGCCTTATGGAACCTCCTGCACCAGTGCAAGGCCTAGGCGATTCTCACCTTTGCATATGCAGTTTTCTATCCTCATTCAGGACATGGGTACATGTCTGGGTGCTCTAAGGTTACCAAAGTGGTATGTGGAAAAATAAATCCCCAGCAATGTAGCAGAGAGAGAGAAATGCTAATAAGAAGGCAGGACTGTTGCTGCACTAACACTCCAGGCATCAGAAACATTGGGATGCCTGGGATATGAATTTTTATGGTTTTTTGTGTGAGTTTAAATGAAGATACTGATTGGTTTCATTTCATTGAACAGCATGATAATACCAATAAATGTATTTATTGGCTTAATAACATCTCCATCCCTATTTCATCAAGAAGACTTCACTCAGTGGGTGGGAAGGCGAACAAGGAGGTCATTTAGTATTTCATGTGAAAATAAAGTTCACTGCCCAAAGCAAACAGTGAATGTGGAATAATGTGTACTTGTTTCCTTTACCATCTACTGGTGTGTTGGTTTTGCTCAAGCTGTAAATGCCAATGTTGTTTCAAGTCCTCCTGCTCCCTGCAATTTTGGCTGCAATGCGGTGGCTGTAGATGGACTGCACTAAGATTTTGCCTGCTTTAATCTTCCCCACCCAAGCAGCCCCATATTCTAGGAGCAGGACTCTGCATGGCATGAAATACTGCCCCAGTGTCGGCAAGAATATAGCAGCCCAGTGTTTAACTTTTTCCTCTACTAAGTACTTAGAGACCTTTTCTTCCCTAGGCTCCCTAAATGCTCTATAAACATTTATAAACAGGCAGAGTGAAAAATCAATGCAGAGATAATGTGGGGAGGAAGAGGGAGCAGGGAAAGAAAAGACAAAGTCATTGAAAAATGAAATGGTGCCCATATGTTAGCTACCATCAGCCGTACTGTTCCAGGGCTTTATCCTTACTCCTCCCTACCCCAGGCTTTCCGTGCAGGAAGGAAAACCCAGGTATTTTGTAATGATCAACTGAAAGGAAAAACGTGGTTTAAATAAGGGGACTGTTTCTTCATCCCCCTTAAGCCAAATTTAGGTTTGGAAACTCAAAGACCGTTTGTGAGTTCTGCTAACAACTTCATTCTGGAGCCCTGACCACTCCTAACTGCAGTAACTAGTGCTCATGGCCTGGCCTGGAGCCCCAGGGCTGTCACTAGGCTCCACTGCCATGTTTCAGTACAGCCTGTGGGATCAAGGGGAGCAGCCCTCTGTGAGAACACAGCTGATGAATGCTGGTCCCCAAGCACAGCTCCCTGGATCGATGGTGATCCGGAGCCCATGGTGTGAAGCAGCTCTGTCTCCCCTCTGGGCAGGCTTCTGTCCCTGCCTGTGCATCCCCTCCGGCAGAGAATCAGAGCGATGGGAAGGCAACCGTTCGGTACCTGTACTTGTAAATCAGTACCGTGCCCTCAAAAAGGACTTATGTTAAGGGGGAGAAGAGAAGACTACTGCCAGGTAACTGAGGAATTCAATTTCCTTGGTCATTCTTAAGTAGTAAAAATTAATGATCAAGCAGTGAAAATTAATTTCATTGCTTAAGAAAGGTTTCTACATGTGCAGATGTTGGGGTCCTTAACCAACCATTAATTGGACACTCCAGTTAGCAGTAACAGAGACTCCCATCAGAATTAATTTTACTTATTCCAGTTATTTCCTGAGAGGGGGGTCCCTGCCCAGGGCAACCTTTTGGCTGAGAAGCTACTTTTCAGGGACACTATTTATCCACCATGGGGGTCAGAGGGTCCCCAGTGCAAGTCGAGACTACTGTTCTGATGCTGCAAGTGGGAGCGAGAGGCAAAATGCTCCCCAGCCTGCACTGTGGGTGGGCAATAGGCCTGAGAGTAGACCCCAAAAGGGCTGTATCCCTACATACAAGTTGCTGAAAAGCAAGACTAAGACTCAATGAAGTCAGTAGGACTGTGCAGACACACAGCCAAGAGGAGATCAGTCAGAGCCCACTCCAGCCTTGTTCTGCTGCCTACCTTTCTCCGGTGAATTCAGAGACATTCATCATGAATGTAGTAACTCAGCCACACTAAGCTCAAAACCTCTGCACAACCTAGACAAGACCTGCCCTTGCCCTGACTTAAGCTGCTGGGTGTTTTACTTTTGCCTTCAGCAGGATCAGCAGCAGATCCTGAAACAACAACATTTGGGAGGAACATGCTTGGTGCACCTTGCCCAGGTGCTGCATTTTATGTAGCTTAATACAAACACTGTTATCTCCCTCACTCTGGCAGACTACTAATAACAAGTTTATACAGTTCATCTTAAACAAATATTGGGCAAGTCAGTCCATACAAGGTCTGCTAAATTGCAGAGAGGTCTGTGCAATTGCAGTTGATGACACAGTGTTGAATTATACACAGGAAGAGGTCAATGCCAGTGAGGCTATTTCTCAGAGCAGATTGCAAGGAGGTCTCATTTAACACTGCCAACTCCCAACATGTGCACTGTATAAAGCAGAGCTTTTATTGTTCTATCACAGGTCCCTAATTTGGCTCTAGGAGCCATCTGCTGATTTAATAGGGGAACTGGGTTGTTACGAGGTTGTTTTGGGTTTTGTTTTTTTTTTTTTGTTCTTATAAATACTTAAAGCTTAGGCATTTAATAGAGAAAAATATTGCAGTGAGATAATCCTCTGTGCAGTAAAAAAGGAGAGAAATAAATGCATTCGGCTTTGTTTAATTTTGTCTCCTAAGCAACCAACATATTGGATGTTGTTGGTACCAAACCTTAAGTGTGTGAAAGTTATTAAAGCAGCCCTTCCAAGACTGCTGCAACCGTATTATTAGGAAATTTTAGATAAATTATACTGTCAAGATTGTTAAATATCACCTTGTGCTTTTATCAGCCACTAATTAAGGCTGAAACAGAATGTTAATGCCCGTTGTACTTCAGCTAAACAAACATAGATAATACACACAGTGCTACCTATACATAGATAATAGGCACAACACCCTCTATACACATGTTCTTCTATCTTTTCCTGAGCTTGCCTACGTGATCATTAAAAGCCCACTGCTGTCAGAATATGGAACCTTGAAAGGGTATTTCACCTACTAAGCACCACAGCCAACGCTGGTGACATTTTCATTTATCTTCCAAGGCAACAAATCTTAAGACTGTGCTTCCAGCCGGGCACGAGGGGAGAAGGAGTGGGTTCAGCCGCTCACCAAGCCCCAGTGCTGGATCTGGGATCACCAAGCCCCAGTGCTGGATCTCTCCACACAGATGACCTACTGTTGTGAATTTTTTAAAAAACCTGAGCTGATACAAAGGCACATGGGACCCAATTTGAACAGGAGCGGCAGAGCAAAACCAAGGATTGCACAGGACCTCTCTGACAGCTCAAGCTTTGCAAATGCCAGTGATAACCCCTGTAAGGTGCTCCCTAAACCTCTCCTCCCTTCCTTGGTCGGGTACAAGGGCAGACACATGCCCTGGGCAGTCTGCAGCCCCCGCAGCTCTGCTCTGTGTTATTCAATGCAAGCATTTCTGGTAAGACAAATGCCTGCAGTGCACGCTGCACAGCAACTGCTCTGCTCCTCGAGAACCTGGGCTGCAACTCATGAAACAGAAGGTCTGCTCCTGCCCCTCAACCTGTGGTGTCCAGCGGTGCCCAAGAAAAGAGTTGGCCAAGGAGCCCTGACCAAGAGATCTAAAACAGAAGGCTTTCCTACTCCCTGTGAGCTTCTGCCCATTATCACACTGCACTCACATGAGGCTGTCACACCCCGGCTCCTCTAAATAATATCGGTTGCCCCCAGTTCAGTCTTTGTTGGCAACAATTTGCTTCTTTGACAGTAGCCATCTGATTCTGCTTAAACACTTAGGGTGTGTTCTTGTGCTGTCAGCCTGAACCACGTGTCCGACCCGTGGCAGCTGGACTTACATTATTAGTGTTTCCACGCACAATCAGTGCAGCGCTGGTGTTCCTCACTCGCACATCAGCTCTCCAGGGAAGGGGAGTAAAAGGCAGCGTGACAGAGGCAGGAGTCCAGCGTCCTTAGCTGCCTCTCCCATGCAGAAATAATGGCTTCAGCGACCACCGTTTCTCCTTCTTGCCTGTATATCATCTTTGTAGAAAAGGCTAAGAGCCCCATACTGGTCCCTAATGAAGCTGAGACTAAGTCACTCATTCAACGTCTGTCTGAAGGTGAACCAGCGGCAGCATGGAGTGAAGACTTCATCCAAAGCCATGTTAACACAGTGGCGCTGAAATCAGCCTACCTTCGCTGGGGCTTCAATTCAATCACATTCCCTCATTTAATAAAGACTCTTGAATAAACAGTTTATGCAAAGGGCTGAGATTTCTCATTTCAAGGGCTGTGATTCTCTCAGGCCATTCAGAAGGTACAGAAACGGGCCAGAGGTAATTATCTTTAACTGAGTCGCACCTCAATTCCCTTCCAAATCCAGAGTAAGCAATGAGCTGGCAGCTGAGCACTTCCCCAAGATATTTTGCACAATAACAAAGGCAGTTTCAGTAGTATAGGAAGATAGTATGAATGGCCACTGGACACAACAACTGACCTCACCACCAGAATCTCTTCAAGATTTTATCCTTAATTCATGCAGTTGTTTTCAGGTCAAACACGTTTATCTGGGTTATTTGCTTGATTCAGGCTAATAGGTAGGAGCACAAATAAGTAAACATATAAATAAAAAAAGGAGACCTACAGCTAATGTGTTTTTGTTATAGCAGTAAAGATGAGAGAGAAAACAATTTACCAACCAATTTACTGAAAAGCCACGGTACATCTCCTGCTACTTGTGTAATGGAAAGTGCTTTGAAAATGGGGTTTCCAGATTTCTCATTTGTGGTGTGTTATGAGCACACATGGATTTAATAACATGGGTAAAATTGTTAATTAGACAAGACAAAGTGTGCCTTGAGTTCATATTATCTTGTCATCCTCATATTATCTTGTGATGCAGTATAATTCCTTCTCATTCTCAGTCCATGGTTCCAACGGACCTGAAGCATTTCTTAAGCCTGGGGGAAAGGAGGACCCAGTTTATCCAGCACCTGAACATATCCACGTTCAAGCAAAAGGGGTTAGATCACTGATGAGTTACACCCTTAATGAAAACAAACCTTTTCAGGTTCACTCAAATTCAAATGTTTTTTAACTAAGAAAACCTGGATTTCTTAATAGGGCAGGTGTCTCACACGATGGCTTGATCCTCTTGGATGTGACTGGGAAGACAAGAGCTTCCTGACAGGTCTGTCCTGATCTGGGCCCAGCAGCAAATGGATATAGTGGAAAATTAGCAGATGAGAGAAGGATAAAAAAGCTTAAAGTATTTGTGCTTATCCTTACTCTAGAACACAAAGTGAACTCTTAAGATGCTACTCAGACCATGGCACCCATGTGCTTGGGGCGTTGCAGTTGTACTTTCAGTTTATCGAGCCACATAACACAACTTCTCAGCAGCTTCTCCAAGAACTGAGCCACCCCAGCAGCAGGGGAGGCGAGGTCTGGGAGACGGGTAAATCAGAGCAGACACCTATAGGCAACCACCCCACTTGTGTGTACCCCATCCCACTCTGCTCTTGAAGCATGTCCAGTTTTCAGGGAAAGACGTTCCTCCACATGCTGGATGCAGAAGCCCGTCAGCAGCCTTGAGCTCAGAGAACACCACCTCTCCGTCACAGTCATCGGGGACAGCCACAGCCTTAATAATCATTAATTATCCTATAACCCATCATTCAGTGGAGCCAGCGACCAGCAACAGATCCCTGGGCTCACAGAATATAACTGAAATCTTGAGGCCAAAGAGTCATTGCTACTTCTTTGTCCAATGGAAAAAGTGACCCCCTTAGCTCTCAGACACAGCTTTGAGACAGGTCTATGTGGAAAATCCTGTAGTGCTTTTTCTTGTGATGGTGTGGATTGCAAAGACCATGACCTGGACCAAAGAGAAACAAGGTGGGCACAGGGGCAAGACACTAAGACTTTACAGGGCTGTCATTCCAGCAATTGGCAGACCGTAAGCAGAAAGCCAGAATGAGAGGTGGGAAATCAGAGGAGAATCAAGCCTTGGCCTGGGAGCTGGGTCTGTCAGTGTGCAGGGACAGACCAGAGAAAGCCTGATGCAAAACCTGGCACTGCATTCTGGCACTCTGATTGACCTCTTACGGGAGATAACTTAACAGTCTCTCTGTTTTTGTTCTTTTAAATACACGTACAGTCTGCTCCAGCTGCTTGGCTCCGGTGCTAGCTCATGGTGCCAAGCCAGACATACTTGGCTGGGATACAAAGTTGGCTCAGCCCTCAAATAAACCACTGCTGTATTGCCGTTACGAAACAGGAGCTTTTAAGTGATTTCACTGGAGAGGTCTCAGAGCTGCAATACCAGTTGGTGCTGGGGTGCAGCCGTGCTCTTGGGCCTAAGGAGGCTCAGGAGCAGCAGCAGAGTGACTGGAGGCAACCAACTGTTGAAGAAAGATCCTTCATTTTCTGCAACTGTTGTTTATTTCTCAGTCTCATGTGATTTGTGACATACTGAAAGCAAGCAGTTTGGACAACCAGTATATCAAACGTGACAACCCTTTAGAGTTTGGGTTTGTTCTAATTTATTTCAGGACTTTTAGGATAATACTGCCCAAATCTATGGCTGCTAACACTAAAACTGAGGTCTTTCGTGAGCTTTACACAAGAACTCTGCTAGTTCATTCACTCAGTTAAACTTGAGTCATCCTCCAAGGCCAAGACAGCAGTCAGGCTGAGCACAGTGATGGGAAGGTCTATCCTATTGCTACAGATAAAATGAGGACAGCCTAAGCACCGGACCGAGGTACTGCATTGTCTTCATGGTCCTCTCCCACTCTTGGTAAGGCCACCCCTTATGCACATGTAACGCCACAACTCCCTTCTGCATGGTGTGCTCTAGATATGAAACACTCTGTGAGCACCAGCCAGCTCATGAAATCATTGGGCTTGGGCTCAGGAGAAAACAAAGTCCCTCCTGGCATCCCGTTGTGGCACTTCTCCACAATCCCTCATATAGCTCGCCCCAGGGCATGCCCATGATGAGGTCTGACTGCAGGAGCACTGCCGGGGCAGGACATGCCAGGAAAGCAGAAGCAGAAAAGGATCAAGTTAGAAATACTTGCCAGAAGCCAACAGCGATCTTGCTTTCATCTGCTGACAGAAACTCTGACAACTGTGTATAATCTGCCTGATTTTCTTTAGTCCAAATAGTTTTAAAAATAGAAGTAGTTTAGCTTTTACAGGAGCTGGCCCTAGAGAACACAAAGCTTGCTAGACAAAACAGTGACCATGGAGGAAGACTCCCCACTCTTTTATCCCATCTCTTCAGCATGACAGATCCAGAAAAACAAACACATCCATCAGACCGTTCCCCTGAAGATGGGAAAGGCAAGAAGTGGGGAGAGAGGGAAACCGCAAGAGGCATCGTTCTATTTTAAAACACTTGAAAATGGCTCCAGAACTACTGAGAACAGCAAGGAAAGCACTTAGAAAATATCACACAAGTACACATCCAAACTATAACCGTCTCCACCACAGGCTTTGTGCTCAGCCATACTAGGCAGGATGTTTTCCTTCTTCCCGGCCGGGCTGCCCACATCCCCAGCCAGCGCACAGCCCAGGAAGGGACAGAGGCTGGAGAGGAGGCTGCTGCGCTGCCCATCCTGCCTTCTGCTCCTGCCCACCACCTCACCGCTCCGTGCCCCACACAGCTCCGTTTCCCCAAGTGCTTTCCCCTTGCCCTGTGAATGTTGTCATTCCTGCTGCAGATTCTCAGAACACTGCAGGGCAGAGAGGGCTAAGGGGAAAGAGGTGTTTGATCAGCAGAAGACTGAAAAGTCACACTGTTCTTTCAAACTAGGGGGGAATTGCTTGACTAGAAATCAAGGGTTAAAATCCTGAGTGGTGTCAAAGGATTCGGCAATTTTATTCACTTCCCTATATTCCCAACATTATCCCAACCGTCTGGCAAAATTTATGAGAAACCTATTTAAGATCTGAGAGGAGGCTTTTTGAATCATACTCGGGGATTTATGCAGGGTCGGGAGGTAAAAATTACAACCAAGTTATGGATTTCATCAAAGAAAATTCTATTAAAGTGAAAAATGAAATAACTATCCAGATGCTAATACAAAACAGGTGTTAGGCTTTAAACATGATAGCATTTACTGTTTTAGCCACATTAATATTATAGTTGAGACATACTGTACTGATTAAAGCTTTAATTTAATAAATGTCAGTGATGCAGAGCATCATATCATTTATTTACACATGGCATCCTTCCTCCACAGAAGAAAGCAAGCAGAAAAAGCACAGGGACTTTTACCAAGTGAAGTTCACCTCGGATTAAAGAAAGCTCTACATGAGATTTATGGTTTTAACAAACAACGCTGCTGAACTAATGGCAACACTATATTGGGTGGTGTGGGAGAGCCATGGGGCAGGAGGGCTGCAGTGACTGTCAGCATCTGCATTCCTCTTCTCCATTATGGTTTTTTTTTTTTCCTCCTATTTTAGGAGGAAGGAGGCAAGAATCATTTTCAAAGAAGAGCCCAGCATTTCTGGAACACAGTGCACTGCCTGCTTAAGTCAAGGCGAAAAGGCAAAGACCAAAAAAAATAAACAAAAAGGAATATTCTTTCAAAAAATTAGGGGGGAATGTGTCATGAAATCCTGATGCAGTGGATGAAAAAAAAAATCCTCAAGAATCCTTAGAAGCTCTGTCAAACCTTAATCACGAGATATAGGGGGAAAGGAAGAAAAAGAGAACACGCAAATACTTTGGAAAGAAAAGAAGCCAAATACTGCCAAGGTGTACGTTTAATCCTCAGTAACTTTCTCTGTAAGGACCCCCCAGTAAAGCTGCTGTTTGCTCTCCAGCAGCGGATCCCCCAACAGACTAGAACCATCAGCTCAAGCTCCCGTGTAGCCAGAGCTGCTCCGCGGGGTCAGCCAGCCAGCTGCACTAGGGAGGGAGGAAGGTTGATAGCCATTCCTAATAGCATTTTGAAAGTAATGTTTGCACAAACCATAAGAACAATAGCAATAACATTCTATTGTCTCTAGGTTTTAGAGCCACTAAGACTAATGAGTTCATTTATAGCCCTGATGGAAGTAATTAAATCTGAAAATCAAAGCACAAAATTCTTGTTTAGTGCTCTTTGAAACCAATATTCTAATGGAATGCTATCAACAGCTAATTGAAGCACTAATCTTGCCCAGGGTTGGGCCCATTGCCCAGATGGCTAATATATCATTTTCTAGTCTGGCAAGCAACATATTGCATTGGCTGGATGGAGCTGCTATTAGATATAGCTATATGATACAATGGAAACATTTTCCAATCAATATTTTGATAAAATTGGCGGTTTATGTCAATTATTCAATAAACTTCTTGCTGAAGTACAAGGACACGTCCTTAGCTTTATAAATAAATGAAACATCTGCTGCCTTTTGCAAATACAAGTTCCTACCAACTGCATAGGAATGGCAATACAGAAACATCAGAAGGTGAATGCCCAGTGACTGCTGTGAGGACATCTGGGAATCTAAACAGCTTCCTCCTATAGTTGAACGACTCAATGAACAAAGGTCACAATTTTCATAGAATCATTCAGGTTGGAGAAGAGCCTTGGGATCATCGAATCCAACCATCAGCCCCACTCTACAAAGTCCTCCCCTACACCAGATCCCCCAACACCACATCCAAACAACTCTGAAATACATCCAGGGATGGGGACTCCATCACCTCCCTGGGTAGCCTATTCCAGTGTCTGACCACTCTTTCTGGGAAAAATTACTTCCTAGTATTCAGCCTAACCCTACCCTGTTGCAGCTTGAAGCCATTCCCTCTCCTTCTATCGCTAATTTCCTGTGAGAAGAGACCAGCACCAACCTCTCTACGATGTCCTTTCAAGTAGTTGTAGAGAGTGATGAGGTCTCCCCTCAGCCTCTTCTTCCTCAAACTAAACAGTCCCAGCTCCTTCAATCGCTCTTCATAGGATTTATTCTCCAGGCCCCTCAGCAGCTTCGTTGCCCTCCTCTGCACTCGCTCCAGCACCTCGACATCTCTCTTGTGTTGAGGTGCCCAGAACTGGACACAACACTCAAGGTGTGGCCTCACCGGTGCTGAGTGCAGGGGGACAATCACCTCCCTACTTCTGCTGGTATTTTCTGCCATAACATGTGCTTTCTGCAAGTTTTTGCATTTTGAATAGTCAGTCAGAAGGAGGGGTGCAGGAGAGTGCAGTCATGTGGAAGGTACATCTGACAGGGATGTCTGATCAGTTGTACAGACAGGAGAATTCTCATCACTTAACGCTCATTGTAAGGTGCCTTCACTGTCCATGCTTGGGATGCAATATTCTGCTGTTCTCAGAATTGGAGATTAAAAGTATCAGAGACTGTGTCAGCAATTTTCACAAGCAAGCAACATGACTAATGCTGCATTTCAAGTTGGCATATTGATTTGTAAATATTTTTTTCCTGGTCGGTAATTCCTTTTCTTTTTTTTTTTTTCCAGGTTAATGATGGCACAGTTGTTGGCATCTGGTTTAAATGTTCAGCAGCTTTGGCCTCTGTTATCCCTTTTCCCACTGTCTGCACATTCAGGTATTTTCATTCAATTGTATATTGTTTATTCAGTCAGACCCTCAGCTGGTGTAAATCAGCACAATCCTGCAAACACCAGGGGAGCGGTGCCAGTTCACACCAGCCTCAAATGGGCTTCTGAGCATTTGGCACTTGGAAACAGGGAGTCAATGAAGCAAGATAACAGGAAGAATGTCCTTAAGGTGGCCAGTGATCTGTGTCTGCGCTCCCTGAAAATGCGGTTTGAACTTCAGCCCTGAACCATGAATTAGGAACTACTCGCAGCCCATGTTTTTTCTTGTCAAGCGCTGCATGAACCCTGGATTTTGTGGGCAGCACGGATGACTTTATGCTTCTGTGCTTGTGCATGCTGCTCACACAAGCTTCTGAAACTGTACCACTGTGTGTACAAGCACCCAGTTCTCTCTAGAAGGCATAAATAATCTCAAGAATATCCTGATTTATTTATATTTTTCCAGCAGGCTGGTCAGACAGAGTATTTCAAAAGTTACAAATATTTTAAGCCACTAAATGGGATATGGCTTAATGTCACTAGTAGTACAAATGCAGCATTATCCAGAGCCCTGAGAAAAGGCAGCAATTGCTGCCTATCATGATACAATGCTGTCTTACTTGAGAAGGATCTTCTTTGAGAAGCAGTAGAAGTGACAGAACTAAACATCTACGTTTATCTACAACATTTTTTTAAAGTGTACATCAAATATTTTGTATTTCTGGCCCTCTACCCTTAATACACATTTTGTGGCATTATTTTCTATAATATAACCCTTGCTGTTAAGCATAATTAAGTATTGTCCTGAGGCGTCTAAGTTAGAAGTGTAATCATTCAAGTCTCCCTCAAGGACAGGGAAAAAGAGTAAACATACAGAAACAGCAGCAGATTACAACACTGGCAATTTCTAAAAACTCAGCATAAAATTAGCATAAATCTGGCATAACAGACCCAAAACAACATTGTCAGATGGCCCAAAGGACTACTCGCCCTGCTTGATCCCTTTGTATCTGGGTACGTTCCACCCCATGAGGGATCATCCAAACTGAGACTGCAGACAAGGAAGAACAGATTGGCATTTAATCCCCATCATGTGCTCCTCTTCTTGAAATCAAATGCCTACATTTGACTGGGGCCAGATGATCTGGCAGGGCACAGATCTGATATTAACGCTGTGGAATGACATTTTTCAGTGTAAAGGAAACCTGAGAACTAAGTCACAGGTTCAGCAATCACAGATGGGATCCTGCTTCTTCAAGAGCCCTATTAAAAAGAAACAGAGAGATTAACGTCTCTGGTGGATTCAAGCTGCTGGGAAGCAAGAGGCATAAAAATGACCCCTAAAGAGTTAAGCTGTTTGGTTTACTGTCCATTCTATTCTATAGATTTAAGGCTGGATGCAGACACGACAGGTACCCAACACTGGCATCGTTCCCCAAAAGCCTTTTGAGGGTGTCAGGAATCCACTGGCAGTTAACGGCAAAGCGCATAATTGTTTCCACTCTATTCCATGTTACCAGGATACATTTCCTATTACTTTCTTGTTACCATCTCCGTTTAAGTTCTTAATTGGGCAAAATAATTTCGCTCAAGCATGGAGAAGAAAACCCACACGCGTTATGTTTTTTCTAAACAGTAATTAAAAGGCACGGCGAGCGATCCTTCAGCACGAGCTCAATACAAAAGCATATTACAGCCTGTCTTGACAACTACCCAACGGGCCCAACTGCCAGATGAGGAGCGAGCAGGTCCCACGACAGGAGCCAGCAAACTCTCGTGGGCCTGCAGGGGAAGGGAAGGAAGGTGCTGCCCAGCCACGCTGGTGAGGTGGGGGTTGTTAAGTGCCTCTCAGAGATAGCTGTTAAGAATAATGAACTTGACCTTGTCAAAGGCTGCCGTTATTGATAATAACAAAGTTCAACAGCATTATTATAGGATTTCACAACTGTTAACCTTTATTGCTGGAGGGCTAATTGTGACCTTCCTTGTGTCTCCTTCACACCTAATTAGGTTTCCGTTGTAAAGAGATAAAAGAGTGTTTGTATCAGTGGGGCATCTTTTTCTGCAGCTGAATGAATTCATGAAAGCGCGAGATTGTTAAGAGAGAGAAACAGAAGTGGGGGGCTTGTGGGATGGGGGTGGAAATACAGAAAAAGGCAGGAGGCATTAATAGACTTTAGAATAAAATCCTGACAGATTCAAATTGATTCTGCTGCCTGAGAAAATTGAGTGCGGAGGGAATTAGATTTATGCACTGTTAAATGTAACTGCCTGGCAGTATCCATACAGAAAGCTGTTAAAATGGTAATCTTTAGAGATGTATGAAAATTGTGTGTGAATAGACCAATGAACCATCACTCAGAGCATGCCTCTTCTAGCCGAATAACACCAGACAGTATTATTATTATTAATAATGTATTACAAACACTATGCATTATGTATGTAATTTAATCACAGTATCTAAATGTATAAACAACAGCACAGGCACTCAGTAACTTTTTTTTTTTGTGCTTGCAGTTATATATATTAACTTTTTCTCTCCCTAGGACCCCCTGAGGAAATGGAAAGCGCTGCTGGCAACTCGGTAACAGCTCGGGACCAGCTGAGCCAGTGTCCCCAGCACCCCGGCTGGGAGAGCCTGGTGGGGTGCAAGGGGCAGCCCGTGCTGGGACTTGGTGTGTGTGGTACTGCGGTGGGTCCTCAGGGCAAGAAAGCAGCAGATGGCCTGAGAAGGAGCTTCCTTCAGACAGGACAACTGGGTGGATGTGGGCAGACAGCCAAAGTATCTCAGATGGGATTTTTTTTTGTTGTTTTAAACTTCTCAGCCAGAAATACCTGGTTGACCAATCTCCTAAAGGCTAATTTCTAGAAAGAGGTGTGGACAGCACACCAAGTCCATGGGAATTTTGAGTTACCATGAAGGAAGCTGGGAACAGGTTTCTAATAAACACATCCATAGCTCACACTGGGGCAGGGGGGAGGAATCAAGCTAGAAATAACTTCTTGATTCCCCCATTTGAATGCGGATCTGTGGTTCTTACATCAGGCTTATCTCCATCATCAAGGCAACTCAGAGTGAGACAATATTACCAGTGATGATAGGGACAATCACTGATTGATCTTTCAAGATCTGATTTAGATTAGATGCTGTCATAGGCTCTTTTTATAACTCTAATGATTGTAGCTTTGCTCTACCCGTATTTGGAAGAGCACTCTGTAGTAATTGAGCTATTTCAGAACACTGGTTCTTGCTTTAGCCCATCAAGTACGGGGGACTGTGAAAAGTTGTACACCCAGGAATACTTAGAAGTCAGATAGTTACTCCCTTTGGACATCTCTAGTGCCAAGCTCAAGCTCCTCACACGCTTTCTTCCTTTGAGAAAATGCAATTTCTACACAAAACTATTAATTCACTGAAGCTTTGCAAAGCAGCATAGCCATTTCCCAGGTCCAACCCAATAAACCATCAGCTAGTACCCAGTGCAAGGGTCTGAACAAAGCCTCACATGTTCCAAGGCAACTCTTTGCCAGCTGTACAGTTATCTTGAAAGGGGCGCTTCATGTTATTTCATTAACTTTATTCCCATTTTGTTCCAGTGCAGATACCAACAGTCACATGGAACTTCTGTTTTTCAGCCACCCTGATGATGGCACTGATGCACTAGTCAAGCGCACAGTGTTCAGTGCTCCAGCTTGAATGCTGTGTCCCCATCCCTGTCTTGCATGTAGGAACACGTTGCATTTAATATTCATAAGGAGTTATGCTGCCAAATGGCTTCTCCACAGAGATCTGGTTGGAGTCAGACGAAATCCCCCTTACATACATCTATAGTTCACACCACCACAGCAAAGCACAGTAAACTGGCGTCTGATGGAGGCACTGAGGGGAATCTCAGCATCTACCTGTAGGGTCACTGCATCTCATAAACACACCCCACCCGTTCCTTCCACCAAGGTTCACCTTCATCCTACCGCTATGCACAGGTACCAAGCATTACAGTGTAAACACAAACAGAGCATTTGATAAAACAACAGGGACCAGCCACGAGTGGTTCACTTGCAAAGGACCAACACTGCACAACAGAATTCTTTCCTTGGGGAGTGTTACTCTCCCAGGCTGGCCCAGCTCCTCAGGAGGGAAAGTGCAGGAAGAGGACCTTGATCCTCCCATATTTGAATGCTGTATGTAATACAGGATTGAAGACCATCTGGTTAATGCAGGCACATGTACCTCTGCTTGTGAATTCCCTGAATTTAAGTGTAAATCCCAGGAAAACCAGTGGGATTATTATCTATGACTATCGTAGGCAAGTTCAGATTTAGTCTTGAACACAAGAACCAAAGAATACCAGTTCTGGAGTATCAGCATTGCCAAAATTGACACTGTAGGAGGAGCCTGTCTAATTTCACATCTTGTCTCTGAAAAACGCTGGCATGTAAGGAACAGACGGAAATAACAAAAATTATAAAACTGGGCAACCTACAGAGGAAAGCCATTCCTGCCCAGCTCCCACCCTAACCAGCGGCTGGAGTATGCCCTGAAATAAGGTTGTTTGTATCCTCCTCTGGGAGATAAGATACCTTATCTACAGCATCTGGTTCCATTCCAGTAACTCCAGAGTCAACAAACTCCATCAGGCTTCCTGAAGCTGCCAAGCGAGAGAAACAGGAGTAGACAATCCACACTTTGTCAGATGAGGAAAGAGCTCAATAAGCAAACAGAGCAAGAGTTTTGTCTTCAGACATCTTGGAGAGAGCTACCAAAATGCGTATTATAAACACAGAAAGCTATCAAAAAATCTTACTGGTTTCTTACTTCAGAAGCATCCAAGGTGCTTTCCTGGTATAAAAAGCTGAAGGAGATGATAAAAGTCTGTCTTTTATGGGATACAGACTTCACTAAAGATTTATTTTCATGCATATTTCTGGAAAAACTTTCAGAAGAGTACAGAGAATTAGGGCCACAAGTACTCACAATTATGGAGATTTTCTGTATGGGGATTTTTTTACTCTTGCTGTAGAGACAGCTATCGGGTGTTCCCCACAACCGCCCTGGCTACACCTTAGGGGAGTGCTAACCAGGTGCAGGGTAGGGCTGATGATAGGGCTAGATATGCAAGTTCAGTGTGCTGTTTCTCTTGCAAATACACAAGTCCCCAAACCAATTGCATTAACAGCTTTTCAAACAATCAATAGCAGCAACATTTTAAATGCATTTCGGATCAGCAGCAGAAGCAACGCAGTGCCCTCTCCACCCAGGCAGTCAGAGCAGCGGGGTTTTTAAGGATAAAGAGACAATTTGAAGGCACAGCTGGTAAAGATCCTGGCCACACAGTAGGTTTCAGTTTTGAAACCTAAATGCTCACAGCCAAAACTCCCCCAAACCGGGCAATGGGAGAAGAAATTCAAATACAGAAACGTGAACTGGAAGCAGACCCTGGAACTGAAGTTCAGACCAACACATCCACTAAAAGTAGAACTGCCTCCACTAACGGGGTGATGGAGAGCTCACTCAAAGGCCAGAGTGCACCCATTTTTAGGTGAAAATGCATTCAGAATGGCCTAGGAAAGGAAAAAGAGGTCAAAACATGACTATAGAGTCACAGTACAGTGAAAGCTACCCATTCTCTGGCTTACCCCCTCCTCCTCCAGCGCACAGGACTGAGCACGGTGCACCAGGGCAAACCACCGCACAAGTCTGTCCTGTAGGTACCACATACCATGACGGTGCTGTCACCAGGGCAAGGGCAGCTTCCGCAGACTTTCCTGAAGACAGACGTGGCCAGATGAAAAGAAGCCACAGAGGGGGTCCATTTTGTTTATCGTTTCATTTTTGTTGAGCAGATGTTTTCTGGGCAACACAGACTCCAGCTCTAATTCACTTTGTTAATAATGCAGAGCAGAAAACCCTGATTAACAAAATAATTAAGCCTTTGAAGTATCTTTGGGGGTTGTTTGGTAGCATGTTTCATTGTAGCAGATACTGTAGGTAGACTCTTTGCACTGGAAGAACAACTGGGGCATGGTTGAAGCAGTAACTCATCCTGCTCAGCAAGCTGTTGAAGGGCCAAAATAACCTTAGTCTTTGAGAAGACTCCAAGTTATACTTAGAGATGTAGCCCTAAAGTGATCTACCCCCTCCAGACTTTGCTTTCTGCTTCCCTTGCATCAAGTCTGGTTGGACTCAATATTAAGGATCGATTCCAACCCAGACAATTTGATGATTCTCTTCCCAGTCCATCCTAAAGCACCCAGCTCTGCATGGCCCACGCTTCCAAAATGAACCCCAAACCCATGTTCTGACCCCAACAGGTCTGCCATCCAGCTGCCCCACAGCACAGCTCACCCAGCAGGGCACGGCTGTCCTCCTCCATCTCCTCTTACAACCTACCTGACCTGCATGACCCTACGGGCTCTGCTGCTGCCCCAGTCCACAGGAGCAGCACCCAGTCCTCATGCAGCACCCAGAGGAGCACGCAGAGGGATGAGGCCCAACCTGCCAGCACTGCCTTATGCAGGAAGATTTGGTGCCTGGGGATGGGACAGAAGCAGCCTCTGTCCCTGCACGGCCACTGAGACACCCAGCCAAGCCTGTCCTATGGGCTGGAGAGCACCTCTGCACCATCCACACACACCCTGGCCTGAACCAGCACGCAAACAGCTCCTCAAAGCACCCGCCATGATGCAGTTCAAGGTCATCAGAACCCAAGCAGACGCTTGGGCTGCCTAAGAATATACAGGGAATAAACTTCCCTGCTCCCCTGCACATCCCCCCTAGGCTTTTGGGTCAGGAATTACCCAGCGCTGTCTGCTCATGACTTCCATAATCCCCACCCACGAAAGGACAAGCAAGTGCTCTGGGAACGCACTCAAACTGGTTTACTGTTTGAACGGGCATATGCAATAACATGTTGACAAAAACATATGGGGAAAATATTCTTCAGTGTATTGCCCTGTGGAGATAAGTACGCTAGCTAAAGCAAGCGTTATGTTTTATTTACCAGGTAGCCTCATTTGCAGACTAGCTTTCTATAACAAAAGAGTTTAATAATATTGTTGAAGGCAAGGAAGATAGCTATAAATAGGACCAAGACTTGTCTGTAGAACTTTTACGTAAAACTTCAATGACAAGAGAAATAGCCTTAATGTATCGCACTTGGCAAATTCTTCATTGCATTTCTGCCTACACTAACTTAGCAGAATCAAGGAAAGATTTCTTTATGTGTTCACAACCTAATTTCCTTAAGGCTTCTCTACCCCAAAGCCTGGGTACTAGCCCCTGTATTACCTCTCTTGCTCTGCCCTTGGATGCAGGAACAGCACAGTATCAGCACTGCTTAACAACACCGGCAGTTTCCTGTTGACTCAGTTCCCGTCCTTATCCAAGCATCTCTGCCTTCCCTGAGATCAGGGACAGCTGGATGCTCCAGCCAAGCAAAAGGCAGTATTTTCCTCAAAGGAAAAAAAAAAACCCCAAAACCAAACAACACAGCTCACAGCTTTCTCTAGAAACCTTCTCCCCCAACACAGTGACCAGCTGCAGGGCTCACTAAAGCTCTACCTCTGGAGGAGGTTCCCAGCACTTGGGGTTCATGAAGGATGCATCTGCCCTGTAGAAGTATAAACATCTCAAGCCTAAGCCATTCACTATGTCTATATGTTGTCAAACCTTGGCCGCACACAGGGACTCTGAAATAAATGACCTATTCATTTCCCTTCATCTGTTCAGGTGGCCTTTGCTTTATCTATTCACTACTGAATCTCCAGTCTATCGAAAATGCAATCTATCTTCCAAGACTTCAAAGATTTTATCTACATGCCCTCTACACATATACTGCTATGAGAAAACGAGAGGGATTTAATTCTGGGCAGTTCGAATGTTACATATAGCCCATTAGAAATTTCAGATGAAAAAGTATTTTTCAGTAAGAAATGGTAATTTCTATTACTAATTTCCATTTTAATAATTTATGTGTATTACACATTACCAAATATTGATAACAAGTATCATTGTTTTAATTACTTACGACTAATAATGATTTTAAGTGTGATATTGTGGATTGCAAAGCCTTTTGTCTCTCCTTCCTCTTCATTCTTTCCTGCCTGAAATCTTTGCAGTGCACGTAATAAAGAAAGAGCAGTGTGCCTAGCCTGAGATTGCTCAGAAACAATCCAGAACTACATTTCTGTTACTGGCTGCTGTGCATGTTTATATGGACATCTGAGAAAGATTATAAATATCTCTACTTCTTAGTCATTTGGCTTCCTAGAACTATACAGGAATATTTCTGGTTGGTGCCACCACTCATCTGTCAAGCACCTCGGTGTTTTTACGGTCTGTGTGTCTCTAGTTCCATAAACCTCCCAGAGGCTTTATTTTCCTTTAGACATGCCCCTAGAGAAGGCAGTAGAAAATGTGACATATCCCAAATTGCTTTTACTACTTCACAGTCTTGTAAAAGACTGGAATTTGCAAATGGAGCCTAAGGGAATTCAGTACCCAAATCCTATCGATTTCAAATGGGTTTGGGACACCAGAATTCACAGCCTGAAGGAAGACTGCAGTGTTGCTGAATTCCCAAATACTTCAGAGCAGAGCCAATAATATTATCATGTCAATTTATAACTAGCAAGGGGAAGGGCTAGGCAAAGCATGTTTTCAGCTGGAATTTAAAATACACTGGAAGCCCCTTGCAGAGCAGTGGGGAGGACTGTTCCAGGCAGGAGGAGCAGAGCAAGAGGTGTTACACTGCCAGGGATTTGCATGGCAAAGGCAGGAAAAGGCAGGAAAAGGCCAGGGAGGAAGAGTATATCCACCTGACCTGCGGAGAAGAGACTTGCAGCAGCTAATGTAAATCTTGACGATGACAGCTCAGATGAGAATTTCTCCTACCTCTCCTTCATTCATGAGCTTATTTCACAATCAGAGTTTCAGGCTGTCACTACGCCCACAGTGTTTAAAAACCAGCTCATGCTTCAAGGAAAATCACTTCTACAGCAAGTACACAAACAGACGCTTTGGATCACACGCAGCCAGAGAAGAGGCAGCCGATGGCAATGGCTTTCTTAGCTCCAGAGGTGTTTGAATGTTGTGGCCAGAGAAACAAACCCCTCGGGTCCCTCTCTGCAGCATCCTCCCTACAGTTTTTCCTCTCACAGATGACTTTACAAGTGCAAAATCACCTGGTAGTTTCAATGACCTCTCTCTCCGAGGACTACTCCACCAGTAGCTGTTTCCTTCTGCAAGGCAAATATCCAGCACTCCTGCCCATCTTAGCAACACGGCTTAATACTAACATCCACCCAGCTGCATTTCTCCAGCCGTTTAGAGCAAAACATCATTCACAGCCCTGGCACTACAACTCTCTACCAGGTCCTGAACTCCTCTACCACCAGCGGGTACCTCTGCAACACTACAGCTGTAGTGGTTGGTGTAGGTGCAGCTGTAACAGCTCTAAACCCGAGAGCATCTGCAGCCCGTGTGGGTAATGGGGCTGTCCCAACACCCTGCTGCTTCCACGGCTTGACAGGAGTGCCTGGCTGGAAATCATCAGCCGCTGCTGCACACCAGGGCCAGGCGGTGTTTACCTAATCTGCAGACCAGGCACATCCACTCCTGGAGAAAAAAAGAAAATCACAGGCAATTTGTCAGAGCATTAGCTGATAATTCAGACAGAAATGTTAGATCTTGAGGCACAGCTCCAGGCTGCAGGGGAAATGTTATTGACTCTGACAGATCCCTGATGACATCTCCACTCCCTCTCCCAGGGGCAAGGCTACATTTAGATACACTTAAATTTTCATTCAAATTCCAGATTAACACAGCAAGTGGACAGACAGCAGGGGAAGAAAGGGAGAGAAGGTTAGCGGAGGAAGAGGGAGCTTGGGTGGCTGGGGTTTGGCTTTTCTGCCCACCTCTGTAATTTTGGCCTAATTATTTCCGTTAAAACTCATTGACTTCACCATGGTAATTACTACTCAAGCTCAGAAATAAATATTCCTTCTGTTCAGAGACAGCCTTTCCTGCCTATTCAATGCTACTTATTCACCGTAATAGCTCAGAGTCCAGATTTAGACAACACCAAATCCTTTTGAGACCTGATCAAATGTTTCACAGCTATCTTCCCATCACCTCTGGCTTCCCAGCCAGCTGCACTTATTAACTGTCTCTCAGGCAGAGATTTTAAGAACCTTAAGGTTAATTTTTTTTTTTCTCTTTGTATGTATTCATAGCATCCAGCACAAAGCTGTCCTGAGCCTTCAATGACAGCTGTTAAGTAGCAGATAATAGTAATAATTGGAGCATATCTAATCGGGCTGCAGTTTTCAAATTCAGGCGCCTAAGGAGGTGCATTATCATTGAACGTGTCTCTGCTCCTAATTCACTCCAGTTGCCCTGAAAGTACCACACTTGCAGTCGTATTTAAGCGCCTAAAGAAACACCTTCTTATCTGGAGAGGCTAAATACTCAGTTTGGTAGAGCTCGGGTCTGACGCCTCCAAGCATCAGGATAACTTCTGCCCATCTTTAAATGTATATCCTCAATTAGATGGCTTTCTTTGACATCTGCACACCAAAAATATTGACTGTTTCTACCTGGGAATGATGTTCATGTGCTTCATCTCCCTTCGTCCCTGTTCCCACACCATCCAGGACTAAACTCCATTTCTCCAAGTGCATTTATTGTTTCTCAGCTTTTGCTTAATGATTTGCTTCAGCCAACAATTCTGCTTCTGTGTGGCAACATGTGGTCCCAGATTCAGCTACTGGAGCATCCAGACATACTCCTCTGCAGCCTGCTGGGGAAAGGCGCTCACACGTGTGACTGGCCCTGGCTTGCTGGTCACCAGTCCCAGAGATCAGCACAAAGGCTGAGTTTGGAAGGCTCTTCTCCTGCTTTCCCTCAAGATAAGGAAATGACTGCAAAATGCTTTCTTAGTTCTTCCAGATTCCTGGAATCATAGAATCATTCAGGTTGGAAAAGACCCTTGGGGTCATCGAGTCCAACCAAGATTGTACTAAGCTCACCAGCTGCTGGGTTTATAGGGAACGTGGTTTATTCATATCAGTCTTCACAGTGGCTTTCAGGGGGCTTCTTCCTCGAAAATTATGGGCACCACCAATTTTGTTATTTGACCCTAGAAGAAATTTCCATGTTTGATTGTGGGATTTTTAACAGGACTTTTCTTTCTTGATTTATGCTAAGTTATGAGTTTAAAAAACACCACTGTCTTAGTGGGGGAAAAAAGCACGTTTCACTTGATTTTTCATCAGAATTGGGAAAGTTTTGCATACAAATAGTTTTCCAAGTACATGGTTTGAACCCCAGTTTGTCAAAATTGAGCCTGACTAACATCAAAACCTTGCAAATGTCAGCATAACCTTAACTAGATGTGCTGCACTGTGTTTCTGGTATCCCTGAAAGCACCTGCCTTGCCCACCTCACATTTCATCCTTTCCAACTGACTGTACTGCCTTTCAGGCTCTATATTCCTTTCTTTCCTGCCCAGGTATTGCCACTGACTTTGGGAATGCTGTTCACGGATTCAGGTAAGAGCTGCTTGACTTTTGGCAGGTGACCAGACCCAGCTGCTCCAGTGGCTATTAGCCTGTTTACAACAGCATAAAGACTCTGCTGAAGCAAGCACAACCTCTCCCAAAGCATCACGTACCCCATGAATCAGAGCCACAATGAGCACAAGGGAAACAGGATCCCATTTAATCCTGGACATGTGCAATAATTTAAAGAAGACCCTCTTACGTCCCGGCTAGCATACGGGATGCAGCTGTTAACTTCCAACAGGCTAAAGGCCAAAGACAATGAAAAATCCAGACACTTTGGAGGTTAAATCAGCGCGTCATTTGACAGGGAACTGTGAGACATTAACCTTTCCACTGGCACTCGTGACGAAGAGCTGAAAGATAAACACATTGGGTAGGAAACAAATTGGTTCATTCGAACGCTATTAATGTGCGTGCCCTTGGAGGCCACATTTATGCTTTTGGAAAATTACACATTCATGCATAATGAAGTGAGATATAGCTCACCGATTACCAACAGGGTGCAAAACCCACGATCAGGATTTATAGCAGGTGCCTAATTCTCTAAACATTTGCAAATTAAGTATTTACAAGTGTAATGCTGGCTATTTTATTGCCAGTTTAAGTTACCATCATTTGAGCTCTTTATTTTGCACTGAAACTGAGCTGAGAATTTAATATCCATGATGTGTAATTTATTCAAGTGTAATTTGGTGGTTATAGCGGGAATTAGGGCAATACCCAGAGACCCTAATTATGACACAACTACACATAAACATAGGAAGAAATCTTCTCTCCTAAAGAACTTGTTCTTAGCTGCCAGCACCAGATAAAGATTGTAATACATTCTGCAGAGCAGAGAAACATTGTAAAGAGAAATTGAACTACTTGCCCAATGCCACGTGAATTGTATGTTATAGCTGGAAAAAAAAAAACCAGGCCTCCTTCCTTACACACTTGGGGCATAAAAGCAGATTCTTTTACCTGCTCATGGATGATGGGCTACTCTCCCAGCCTGAAAACCCTGGGCTGAAAACAGCCTCAAAGTACAGCTCAGCTGCTGAAATGACTTGCTTCCTTGAGAAGCTGCCAGAGCTTACAAGTGAGGAAATACAAAGATTTCAAGTAACACTGAATAGAGAGAGCATGCATAAGAGGTGAAAGTATGGCTTAAAGAGAACATGCCAACTAAATAATCCTACTGTAACTATTTCCCATGGAATACAGGGATTCTCTCAGTGGTGAGCTCATAAGAGAGATTTTGCACATTCCCTGCTAGTTGCAGGGGGTGGGTTATCTCCTTTAACTGCTTCCCAAGTGCCACACCATGTGCAGATCAATGGGGTACTTAGAGGAGCATCAGCTCACGCCCCAAGAGGAGCTGCCAGTGCCCTACCAAAACCCAGCTTAGTATCTTTAATGTTCCTCTTCTCCCGTGTCCCACCGCAGCTGCTGCAGCCTGGCTGGGCCAGAGGAAAGGGCTGCTCGCTTTGGAAGGCACCCAATTCCCCCTGCAGCTCCCGCTACAGCTAAAGGAAAGCACGGACAGGCAGTTAAGTTCCAGCCTTGGAATGGCTTTAAAACTCAACATAAAGGATTCCCAGGAGGAGGAAGGGATGAAATGATTCACATTGGTATTCTCCTCACAGGTGGAGGGAGCACGTCTGTTTTTCTGGAAGGGAAGGAGCAGGATCTCCCTCCCAGCCCGAGCAGCCAGTGACATGTTCAACCTGTCAACCTCCTACTCTGGATCTGCTGGTCAGCCCTCCGGCTGGAAGGTAAATAATTTCCCTGTCTCTCTCCTAACAGTTTAGAAAGAGCGGAAGAGAACAGATTACTCATTCATTAAAAATGTGGCTTTGAACCAGGCCCAAAGTGTTAGTCCAAGACTCTTGTAATGAAACACATAAAGGCCACTGCTTTTTCGCTCTGCTGAGTAGCCCTGGTATAAGGAGATATTGCTCTTCAGGAGTGACAAACAGCACTGCACATCCAGAGAAATGCCATTTCCCCAGGCAACACTGGGAGGATTTAACCTGATCTAAGCACTCCTCCCATGCCAGTACCCGCTGCTGCTGGACACCAGCAGTATCCTAAGCAAATTAACTTAATGGCCATGACTTAAAGAAGCAGACCGTAAGATAAGAGATTTGTCTTGGCCAAGTCACACTCTTAGTCCAAACCAAAACAGTAACTCCCTTTTGACATTGTCCAGACACAAGTGAAAGGAGCAGACTGGTCTTTGCTGCACGTAAAGGCAGCTCCCGTGAATCAAGAGAGAAAAATCTGACACCTTACCTACTGTAACGTTTTTAAAGATGAGGATCAACTAATCCAGATGAATTCATGCCATACCCTGGGAGCCACTAAACTTATTAAGTATTTCTGGTCTGCTGGAAAGCGGATAAAATGATATCATTATGGGAAAACTGTTAATGCACAGTTCAATGCACAGTTCAAGAAAAAGGAGAGGAGGGGAAGAAACCTGATAGGACTGGAACAACGACTAAGTACTTAAGCTGTTTTCCAGCCAACACTTACTGAGAATGTATTTTCAAGTGTAGCAAAGGATGCTGTTAGTAATTGGTGAGTAAGCCCTGATGCTAAGTGCTGCATATAGGTTTAGAACAATTGACATTCGTAGAGGTTACAGTGGAGATTCTTCATCCATAAGATGCTACTTCAGTTCCTTCCTGAGATGCTGAATGAAACGCACATAGTTACAATGACAGATTCACAAGAGCTGTTAACACCGGAGCAGCATTTGAAAGCACCTATTTTCCCATGAGAAGCTAAGTAGGGAAGGACACATGGGTCCCTAATTGTTTTCCTTAAACCAATAGTGCTGCTTTTCCATTCAGTCTCGTCAATTCCCCTCTCCTGGGAAAGGCAGAAATAGAAAGGCAGGCAGAATTCTCAATGTTTGAGTTTAATTTGGTGACAAAGTGAACAGGTCAAGGCTGTGTGACTTTGAAAATCCCATCCTTTATCTGGGGCTGAAGCAATGACAGGAAAACACGATGAGATGGAAGACACAAAGTGCTGTTGTGCTCTTCTGAGATCAGAACATATCTCTATCCGCTAGCACAAAGCTCATCGCTATTAACAGGCCTCACACACCTCACCTTCCCATATTGGTTCAATATGAAGCATTTAATTCCCTCTCTTCAAATCATTCTCAGTTTGAAATTGTTCTTACATTACTTTTTCAGACTGCCTGCTTTCCCTTCCAAAGGCATTGTTCTTCCTGTTGCTTTACACACATGTAAGCTTGGAGCGGCAGAGTTTGATTTTTAGCTACAGAGCACTACAAAGACACAGGGAATTCTCTTATACCTTCATTTTTCCCATTATTAATTCAGATTTTCATGGACTTCTGTATGAACTAATGAAATCATCTCATTAAACAACAAAACATCGATCTAGGGCAAACACTCAAAGCTAGAAGCATTAAGTGAAGCATAGGCCATGCATCAGTAGAAGAGATCTTGCAGCTTATCCAGGTCAGGTGCAATAAAAATGAAGGATCCGTACCAGAAGCGCTGGTGATGGAGTTATCTTCACTTTCAAGATCTTTTTTTTATCCTTGTGATGTTCAAGGATCTTCACAAACTGAGAACATACTGAAGTCGAAGACTTGGTTCTGGCACTATTACAAACCGCTTTGCTTGTTTTATTTTCAAGATAGATACAAGCCAAGATATCCAGCAGTACCCAACAACTGCGCATATTTTCAGTTCTAAATAGCCTTATTTATCAGAGATGGGGCACTCCACATTTGTGGCATCCAGCCTTGATGAGATGATCAAGCTGGGCAACTGAAATCACCACTACAAATCGTTTTTGAGAAGGAAAGGAAAATCTTACAACTGCCACCGCGCTAGCAAGTGGAGGAGGAAACTTCCTTCACACATAGAGCAAATACTTAAAACTGTGCAGCATATTGATGGCTACAATCAGACATTTTTATTAAAACTCGCTTCCCTTCAACTACATGAGTGTGCAGTCAAGGCTTATCACCTGTATAAATATTATTTCTGAATGTAGTTAAGCCTATGCTGGGACTCCCTTGAGAAATAAACCTAGAGGAACCAGTGATTTGTCACGCATGTCCTGCACGTGTTTACAGGGAGTCTATATGTGAAGCAAAAGTCACGAACAAGCACATGATTTTGCACACAGAGCTGAGAAGATGTGGCCAGATACCCATAAAAATGCTACAAGATTGGAGCAGACAAGCACTATAAAACTTCTGAGGAGGTAAGGATGTGGTCTTGGAAAGATTGACAGAAAACTGTCACAGAAAGAACCTGTTCTCCTAAAATATGACTTATTTGAGACTTGTGACCATTCTCACCTTCCAGACTAAAAAGATGAAAGGCTAGCAGACAACTGGCTTTGAGGCTAGCAGAAAACTCAGTTGCCATACAAATCTTTGCCTACTAAGAAAGATACCCTTCTTGCAACCAGGAGAGATACACTAATTCCCAGACATACTATGTACTTGGACATTTCTTGTGATTTTTTTAAAGAAACCTGTTTTTATTTTAAATTTCAAAAGCAACCTGAGTGGACGAGGGATACTCGTAAATCAGAGTGAGCATGTATTGAGGTTATCAGACAGAAAACACCCTATGCTAGAGAAAAAATAAATGATATCTGGTGACATGTAGTTCTGCACCATGATCCATCTCTGGTCAATCACACAAGAGAGGTTATTCCTCCTGTCCATGGAGGGACACAAAGAGCCACCAATCTCAAAAGCTGAAAACAAGGTTCCATGCAAGCAGACGAGTCTTCACCCAGAAATACAGCTGGGGAATGCCAGTTCCTACCACAGCCTGGTGGGATTTCACCACTGAGAAGCAGTGCCCTGGTTCAAACCTGCTGATGGGATCCCAGTACCAAGTTAAACACAGAGGTGCCAAGGGTCAGGGCACATGGGCACTTCATGGAACCTAAGTGCCTCCTCCTCGCTATCATCATCTGAGATGAGGGTCCCATCACAACCCTCTTCAGTGGCCCTGCTGGCCTCATTACCATCAAAGAAAAGCTTTTGCTGTCAAATTGTCAAAAACCGAGATCAGGATTGGCTCAGCTACCACCTACCATCACTCAGCACCCCCTCCTTTGGCTGCTTCATGCTTGCCCCCACCCAACACGCATCAGCTCAGGAGAAGGGTGTTGTTTCTAATTGCTATTTTCATTCTTTAGCTTAAAAGCAGCTGAAGGAGGAAGCAAAGTGCTGGTGCACGCTTCCTCCGGCAGGCGCAGGTCACCAGTCCTGCCCCAGCACACCCACCACCACTCGTCCTGAACCTCTCAGCCGCACTGCCTGTGGCAAGGGACAGAATCCAAATGGGGAGCCGTCAGGATGCCAGACAGCACACAGGAGCCCTGAAAGGGGCTACTGACAAGTGGGGGCCCCTGCTGCTCTCCAGCGTGCACACTCCTTCCCCTCCAGCTGAAAAACAATGGAGGAAACCTGTACCAGCCTGAATACAAAACAACCCCTGGCCGCCAAAACAAAGCCGGACGTGTTCCTGTGAAACAGAGACAGTCACCGGCCCAAGCCAGCCTCACCACGGCACAATTACATCTCTTAATTATTACCAGCCTGCCTCCCCGAATGTTCGCATTTTTTTCACAGTTACTAAATAAGTTAATCACTTCATGAACAAGAAATCTGCAGATGCCTTTGAGGCTTTGTTAACATAGTGCCTAAGCCAGCTTTACACTCTCTTCTAATCCTCTTTAAGACAGTATGAGGCAGTGAAGTAGCCTATAATCAGTTTTTAAGGTTATAGACAATATCCCCACTCAAGCTGGTTGCCTAGAGCAACAGTGCGGGAACTGAATACTAGCAATGAGATTGGATTACTTGCCTTGTTTATTCATCCATATATATTTATCCTCTGCTCTGCCTACAGCCGAAGCAGGATTTTTTGTAGCCTGTGCCATACATGTCCGGATGCAGAATTTATGTAAAAAAATGCAGGCAGGCTTCAAGAATTAATCTCTTTCCATTTCTGATTCTCTCCTTTCCCTCTCCACCTCAATACCTGAAAGTTCAAAACACTCCCAGAATTGAGATTGCTCGCACTGTCTCAGCAGCAGTAACAGCCTTCCCACTGCTTGGCATCTACAGGGAGGTGGAAAGCCCTCTTTCAGGAGCGCTGGTGTCACCAGCAACATTCAGGCACCCTGAACCACCTCCAGAGATGGTGCACGCTCCCCAGCAGGAGCTGCTATTTCACCACCACACAGCATCTGTCCCAGCCTGGCCTACGGAGCCCCCGCGACTGTTTGCATAAAGCAAATGGCTCCGTATTTCAAATCCACCAACGAGAACTCAGTCCACATCCCTCTTCCTCTCTGTTACAAGCTTTCCAACTTCACCTTCACTCCTTGAAAAGCTGATTTTTTCCTCGTTAAACTTAGGAGTAGTTTTAACTGCAGACAGGTGTACTTGTCCATCCATTCTTGTCTACGGTGGTTCTTCAGGCTGACCTGGTCTAAGTGGTGTTAAATCCAGGCTCTTCCTTAGAAAACGGGGTGATACAAAATCCCAGTTACAAACGCAAGACTCATAGGAAAGGCGGTAAGATTGCAGTCAGTGACTGCCCTGTTGTTCTCCACAAACTTCTTTGTCCATCTGCTGGCTCTGAACGACTCAGGCAGCATCCTGAAGAGAAACAGCCTACAAAAGGCGGTGTAAAGGTTTAGAACAACCTACAAAAAGGTCAAATCAAAATGCTGCGGAGTGGCTTTCAACAAGATCTACTCCTACTGCAAGAATAAATTTCAGTGGGGTTTTGGTATCCCATCAGCCTCTTTGAAAATCTCAAAGTGCACCGAGGAAGTATATTCTATGACTGCTATGGTTCGCCTTATCTGAATCTTCCTGGAGTTCACACCTTCTGCATCAAACTTAACCAGTCTCTCTTATGCATAGGCAAAAATACCTTCTTGGAGGTTCCTCTAACCTCAACCAGTAATGAAAGCTCAAGATCAGTCATTAACAATAAAGCTGAAAGGATCTTCTTCGCCTCTCACATTCCAAAGCTTCCCCGGAGCTCGGCGGCATTTAGTGGCCAAACCGACCTACAGAACTGACCTCTGCTGTGCAGCGAGCATCATTTATCAGAGCAGCTTCTCAAAGAAAAAATAATTCACCCAATTTCCTCCCACAATTGGAGTAGCACATCGTCGTGCAGCCCGGCTACATGACAGCTATGTTTTATTACACATCAGCTCGCTGGGGCACTGGTGTTTCCAGCTCTTAGGGGAAGAGGGGCTGCGGGAAAGTTAAGATGGAGGACAAGGTCCCAGGGGAACCGCCACATATTTTTTAACGTAATCTGAGATGTGTCACTTTGTAATTCAGTTCTTTACCAGTAAAATGGTGTGTTCATTCAAGAAAAGAGATTAGAGGTTTGACAGATAATAAATTTGCTGAGAAATTGAGTTTTAAAAGAGCTAACTGAATGGCACATGAACTCGGCAAATGGTTGTCACTGAAGCAAAGAGAATGAGGGGTGGAAAGGTTGATGCTAGGAGGGAAACCTAAAAAAAGAGTTAAGATCTTGCATTTCACAACATAGTTAAAATGAAAGGCCTCATTTTGGGAAGGATGAGGTGTATTCCTTCAGTAGTTCAAAAAGAAACTTTCTGGCTTTTCAGTTTAAGTGGTTTGGTTTTTCTCACATTAAAACTTGTCTAAATTAAGAGGATCTAAATTTTGGATCTAAAAGGACATTTCAGGTTGACCTGAAATGAAGGTTTCGTGGGTTTCATTTCACTGAAAAAACTGAAACCATAAACATTGGTCTCAAACTGACACAAACCATTTCCCCCCAAACCTCCTCCCTTGAAACCCATCTTCAGTTTCTCAGCTAGCAGAAAAGACCAACAACTCCCGCATATTATTTTTTGACTTCTTGCACCATTCATCCAGCTGGTGACGCCCAGCATAATCTGTTTGGGACCTTCTCGGATGTGTCTGTAAAGAGTCTCCCACAGGGGGTTCTCCTATGCCACCCACCATCATCTCCCTGCTTTTCCTAAATTCTCAGAAAATGAGCACCTAATGATGGCAGACTGCCTCCAGCCCCAGGCCCCTGTGGGCTCCCCTGCAGATGGCACTATGGGAGCGTTCAAGCCCCCCTGCAGCCAGGAGGGGACTCAGCTCCTCACGTTATCCCCAGCACTCAAATCATTTCCTTGGCCTACTTTCTACTACTTTTTTTTTTTTCCCTCCCAGAGAAATTATTTATCGTAGGGATTGCCAGCGCTTAATAAACATCCCTCCAAGAATAAATTTGTTTATCTAAGGTATTTTATTATGCTGCCTCAGATAAAAGAGAGGGGGGAAAAAATCCTCCCCAGAATGTTTTTGACTGTGTGAACAGTGGAAGAGCAGTGTCCTTGAGCACGATTTTCAAAGGAGAGGTTTGTCAGAAGCCATTTCAGCTGTTAAGGAGTGAGTTATCTTCCAAATGAACAAAAAGAGGTGGCGGCATAGGCCCTGGCAATTGATCCGGTGTGACAGAGACAGATTTAGGAACCTCAAAGCATTTTGTTCCAGGGGCTGCGCTGGTTGTCCTCCTGTTTCACCTTCTGTTGTCATCTAGATGGGGCGGCGGGGGGAGGAAGATGGAAGCGTTTTAAAATTCAGGTTGCACAGGTTCGAGAAGCAACACAAGACAGCAGGTCACGGAAAATCAGGACTTCTGTCACTCAATCCCATGGCGGTTCCTGCCTCTGCCTCATCCCCCTCCTTTCTCTGGTGGAGCAGCCTGTGTCTCTGTGCTGATGAGCATTACACCAGCTCGCAGATCCGCTACACCAGCCAGGCTCCCCACACCACCAAGTCATCGAGTAACACCAGCTGGGTCCCTGGCAAGAGCAGCCCTGGGCTGTGAGAGGAGATAATACAGTGAAAGGAATGCTTATTAGAAGCAGGAAGCCTGGCAGTAGGATTTCTCATCCAAATACGAGGTTTGCAGCAATATAAATAATGCATGTCAATTGCCAGCATCCTGAAAATTAGTTAAAGTAGGTTAGGGGGAAAAAAAGAAGCAAAAGAATAATCACACACCAATGCTCTCCATTTAAAAGGAGGTAGCTGCTCATAACAGGCCAGTATGGAAAGAAGGAACAGTAATTAAAACCTCATCTTTTTTTGCATGAGACTGTGCTAACAAGAGACAGAATATTTTTCAAGTTGTTGGACTCAGACCTTAAGCGTCTGGCCCAAACTGCCTGGCGTTGCCCTGCCTGTCACATGTATCTCAAATCCTGTACCAAATCCCAAATGTGTGCCCGGCTCTCCCTCCAAGACGACACCTGGAAAAATGCCTACATCTCCCCAGGCTCCAGTGCCTGCTCAAGGACGGGGCAGTGCTGGCCCCTTTCCCCTGAGGATCCACTCTGCTTTGGGTGCTCAAACCACTCACAAGTCACATCCAGGGAGATATGATTTTCCAAAGCTCCGGAAAGCCTTCACCGAACTGGCGCCTCCAGAGTTTTGAAAATTTGCCAGAACTGGCCACTTTTCCTTTTGGGGACTGGAGGAGGGAAGAAACCTCCTCTGCTGCTCTTGCCTGCAGCAGCCCCACCTGGGAGCTCCTGCCCCAACCAGTGGAACACACCGAAGCCCTACAAAGCCAAAAGCCAAGGTGACAGGATTTACCAGGAAACATTCAATGCCCTCAATGCTGCTGTTAGGCACTGACTTTACTTCTTTCCCCATGTTGCTGCTCGAGTATAACGAAGCTACAAGCCTAAGCAAAACCAGTTAAGATGGAGCCTTCTGAATTCCCTAGCTCCATCCAACAGCAACCTGCACACCGCAGACAGAATTAGCGTAGTGGACACCAGCAGCTCCCTCTGACTAGTCAAAAGCAATTCCATTACCAGCAGCAATTCAAGCAATGAGTTGTTCCCCTTCAGATCCATCCAAATTCCAGCTCCCACTGAATTCCCCCCTTCCTCCGCTGCAATCTTCTCCCTAATCTAATAATAATTCCACCAGCAATAAAACAGCCACGCCGGTAGAATGCTTCTTTGCTAAAATGCCTCTGTGCACATCAATGATGATCTCTGTAAAACTGTTAGAGTAAAAAAAACACCCTAAAAACAAAATTCTGAAAAACTCTGCATCTTTTTCCACTTAATTTTGATCACTGTGGCTGAACTCCAGCTCCAAGTGCATAGAGCCTTTAGAAAACATCAGAGATCATGAAAAAATGGTCCCAAAGGAAAGCTAAGGATTAAACCAGTGATTGTCTCAAATAATCACCAGATACATAAAAATACATCTTTCTGCATATGGCACCAAACCTTTCACTCCTGCTGGACCACACATATGTCTTCACAGAAGCTTTCCAGGAACGAACGCCCATCCAAACACACAGGATACCACTGTCTGCTCCACCCGGCAAGAACGTGTCTTCAGCACAGCAGCTGGTAGATCTGTCAGCATTACAGAAATTAAATGCTCTGACTCCATCCCAGCTCGGGTCTCCAGAGACTAAAACTCCTTACAGCATGGGAAGCAATTTGACTCGGAAAACACAGAAACATCCTCATCTGGCTTCCTGTCTATCCTGACCCAAAATTTGGATGCCATTCAAAAACACATCAGGGATCCAGAAAACTACTGAAGCTGCCTCTTTCACATTGAAACAAAGCATCCATTCAAAAGATGGCATTTCCAGTACAGATCCTGGGAAACAAAATATTTTCCGTGTTACTTCTAGAGGATAAAGTTTCAGGAAAAACAACTGGGACTCAGGGAGCTATTGAGAAACCTATGGTTTTCTTTTTCAAAACCCAAATGATTCAGCATAAGAACGGAGAGAAGATGTGTCACACCTTGTGGACAAGGAAGAGTGTCTTTCTCCCACACTAAGTTATGACCTGGCTGTGGGTGTTCACTAGACCCCAATTCTTTTTGTAGCCAGACTGAAAGCATTATGGTTGGGAAGCTCTTTTCAATCGGAAAAGTTCCACATCCTCTGTGGAGTTATCCCATACAAGCTGTACCTTGCTCAAAGACCAAGGTGCTCTTAATGAAAACTTCTTCTTTTTTTTTATTTTTCTTTTTTTTTTTCCCCTGTACATTTTCAGCCAGAAAGGAGCAAGTAAGCCACGGGGTCAGAGGATGCACTCAGTGCCAGAGTCAGGCAAGGGTTACAAACCACCATTTATATGTTTTTGAAAGATAGCTGGACCCTGGCATTAACACACGACAAATGCTAATGAATGTGATCAACAGAACTCCCCAGTCCATCAGCCACACTGCCGAACACACCAATGTAAGACATCACAGATGCTGGTGATAACCAGCAGCAGAAGTATTAACTAGAATACCAAACCCCCCTATGTATACTAAAGTGCTAAAGAGAAGCACCTGATATTTAGCTCTTTGGCTGAATCGAGCCCCATAACACTAGCAAGGTGAAGGCATGTTTTAGGATGTATTCTCTAACCCTCCCTAGATACGTACATTAATCCTGAGGCTGCACCTCCACTTGTATGGCTTATATCGTGAAGTAGAGCTCCTGAACTAGAATTAAATCCCGACAGGCTGCTCCGAGGGAGGTTCTGTTGGGATGTGGACTTCGCCTGCTTCTCATTTTCAGACGGTAACCAACATAGTGAAGGCTTTTTCCAAACTGAAGCTTTTCCTGGGGAGGAAAGCACCTGGATGGCACTCAGGTGGTTGCGTTCAGTTCCTGTTACATCAAGCCTCAAAACTGGCTGTGATTAATTGTATGTCTATGTTACTTCTCAGTAAAATAGCAATAATACTTCCTCCTGTGTCCTTTGTCCATTTCTGTTAAGACTGAGCTGTGTGTGTCAAAAAGCATCTCTCACAATGGGTAGACAGAGCATCTGGAGTAATTCATGTTCCCCACTTCTCTGTTCCGATAAAACTGAATCACAACAGCATAACTGAGTTCATTTTCCACTTAAAAGGGAGGTCTCTCATCGCAATACGGTAAAGTTTTGTAATGAATGTGCTTCCTATGCTATTTTACAAAAACAGCGTTCAGGGAAATTAATATTAAATACAAATACACGTGTTAAAATGCCATTTATACCTTATTTTGTGACAAGTTCAAAAGCAGAGCTTCTAGCATTGGGAGCAGACACATTTCACAGCACAGTCTGTATTTAATGGAGTCATAATCAAAAGATAATTTTGTGGGATTTAGAACAGAACACAGTTTACCTCTTACGAGTAAAGAAGAAACAAAACCAGCTTAGTTTGACTGTTCTCCCCACTGGCCACAGCCACACCGAGCTGAACTCTTTCCAGTTTTTTCCCTGCGTTTGCTTAGGAAGCCTTGCTTGAATTTTTGATTTACAGTGGTCAAGTGCATATTTTTTTGCTTAAGCAGAACAAATAAAACAGTAATATGAAAATTGCTCACTCAGTAGAGTCTCACAGTCAGCAGAGGTGTAGGATTGCTCCTCGCTCACTGCAGAGCGGTTGCCTCACATGCCCCCACAGTGCTCTGTATTGAGTACAGTAATTGCACCACTTCCTTCCCATCTGGGATTCAGGCCAAAGACATTTTACCAAGTAACAATGCTTTCTCTATTCGCCCTCTTCAGAACAGAATAGCATTGTTTAGTTTAAGTGGGCTTCCAGCCAGAAGAAGGTCAATCATAACAAAGCACTGACATTAAGATAAAGGCTAAAAGTATGCGTTATGAAAAGTATCCAACTCTTGACAGTTGGCCCTTGAGTGACAAGTTTGCACTGGGGGCGTTTCATCTACTTAGCTTTTGTAATGTGGGTAGTGTTCGATTTCACATTTGTGTTTATTTATTGCAAACCACAGAATCACCCTCCAGGTTTTCTCAATTTTCTCTTAA
The DNA here is from genome assembly GCA_013400055.1 of Nycticryphes semicollaris. Lineage (NCBI taxonomy): Eukaryota > Metazoa > Chordata > Aves > Charadriiformes > Rostratulidae > Nycticryphes > Nycticryphes semicollaris. Next base: position 1,337,873 of record VXBJ01006753.1, read on the forward strand.
GGAAAATACAATGTTCTGTTGCAATTAAATAAACAAAGTTGGTTTTAACGTACATTTACAAAAAAAAAAAAAACCCAACATTGGTTTTTAAGCCTGCCAGTGGCTCAGATTGTTTACAGTTTGCGGGTCTCAGGCATTTTCCCTGTGGTTCTCTATATGGTAATTTTGCTGTAGAAAATAGCTGTCATTGTCTAGTCTCCTTTTTTGGTGATAATTCCATGGCAAGCTGTAAGGGTGAGAATCTCTTTCCAACTATTCACATACCTACAGATTAATACAGCTTCTTTTATTTCTGTTTTTCTTCCCTACAACAGCCCCACTTGACAACTGGTCTAAACTACCCCTCGTGTTTCCCCTCCGCGCTTTGATCCGCACTGTTTTCCTATCAGTTCTCCAACACGTCTCCGATATCTCACTAGTATCCTCTGGAGAACTTGTTTGAAGTTTTGCTGTGTCTCATCTTTCAGTCTCTCTGTAATTGAGCATTTTTTGCTCTTTCAGAGTAGGACTAGATAACCCTTCTTGGTTAATTTACCATCCACTCTAATATAAAGGGTTTCAAATTGAGATCTGAGAGGGGAGGACAGGTATGTGTTTAAGACCCTAAAATGAGACCTAGGGATATTCATAGTCTCTACTTTCTTGCTTAACCTTATGTACGTCACTCGACGATACCATGTGTTCATTCCCATCTATAAAAGAGGACAATCCTTTCATTTATTTAACTCCCCGCCCCCTTCTTGGCTATTCAGAAGGTAGGGGGCTATACAAAGCCCAGTGCAGTGGAGCCCCAGGGTGTTCTGGGGTTTCCAGCTGCTAGTGTAATAAAACTAACACAGTCCACTCGCCTCTTGCATCCTTCCCCTGGTGTTATGTAGCAGTTATGCTCTCTCATAAACACTCTCGCAGACAGACGGAGCCTGTGTCAAGTTAAAATGTTCACGAAGCACGCCTTCACTGGTTACCACGTTGTCACTACCCTCCTATTGCCAAAAGGGCTTAAATTAAGAATGAGAACATATTTTTGAAGGTTGGGAAGGAGAGTTTGTGATACACAACATACTGGCCAAATATTTAACATATGCCTCAGGCAAAAATTCCTCCCTTGCCTTTCACATAATCCATATTTAAGTACTCCCTATGTGCTACATCATCTCACTAATTTTATCCCTCCACAGCCAGCAAAGGAAGAATTAACACCTCAAAATTACAGTTGAAGACACACTGATCGGGCTAAAAAGTTTAGGGACAGTCCCACTGATGTCAACTGTCTTGCCCAAGAGCTGCAGCTCAGGAAGAAAATGATAACAGCTCCCAGGAGTCCCCTGCGCTGCCACTTGATGAACATCTCTCCTGCCCCTCAGTTAACTCTCCCTTGAAATATTTCAGGGTCTAGTACTCAAACCAAAGGTGTTAAGGAGAGAGAGGTGCTGCAGCTCGTTATGACAAGACAGGAGAAAACAAACTTCCAGTCACGGAGTCTGTTCAGTCCTGTCAGATAAAGACATTTTTGTCACATTTTGGTAACTGCTGTCAGGTGATTTAATGCAAGACGGTGTGTTTCCCCACAAACCTTGCATCTCTTATGCGCTTAAACCACTGTACTAGTAATTCATTTTTAATAATTTATTCCTCCCCCTTCTTGGAAATCTAGAAATATATTTAAATATTCATTTAAAGCACTTATGTTGAAGGAGGAGGGATGAGAGGAGAGAAGGATGACCAGGCATGCACTAGGGATGTCAGACAACCCTGCGGACTGCAGTCTTGGGAGAACTGCACTTAGACTCCGTCGTCTTGCTTCCTCCTCTCCTCAGCCGTATCATCATCATCAACAGCCACCGCACAGCCTGCTGCGCTGCCAGCTCTCCCTGCACCCCGTCAAGCAGACACAAACCCTCATCACAGAAGTCATCCTCGTACTAACCAAAAGCCCTTACTGACAGCATATGCTATGTGCAATCAGGAGAAATTAAATCACCCTTCATCTCTGCCTGTGGATCCCTCCAGAGGCCGGGCAGGAGAGTGTTAATGAGGCTGTACCTGACGCCAGGGATATCTGCAGCTTGCAGCACACCGGGTGTTGTCTGCTGCCTTTTGTCTCTAAGCTAGTTATGCTGGTTTCATTTGTCAGAACTAAAATTAACTCACACACACTCTCAATGTTATCTTAATTTGCTAAATTCTACAGTTCAACCTAGATTATCCAAACTTCAATTATCCAAAACTCTCTGGTATTCAAAACAGGGTCAAGTCTCTTGACATCCATTAAATACATGGAAAATTCCCTCAGTTATCAGAGACCTCATTTATATGAACATATTCCATATCCCCAATGGTTTTTATATAATTGAAGCTGAATGTCAGTAAGGTTTTGATTTCAGGATATTTTGACTGATAATTGAAATTTCCAGAGATAGCACTTATTTCACTATATTATTTTTTGCCTCCATTTTTTTTTCCTGTCCTGAGAAACTGGTTTTATTAAACGTTCAAATTCTGTCTAAAAACTCCTTTTGACATCTCACCAGGCACTTCCAGACCTTCTACATCTCCTGATTGCAGCACACTGCACTGCAGGAGCTCCTCGAGGCCCCACGCGAGCTGGGAGCGCAGCAGCAGATGACGGTGCCTCAAGGGGCTCCTCCAATGCTTCTCCTCCTCTTCCTCCTCCTCTGGGCAGCGAGATGGGAGTTGGAGGTGAGCTCAGATGGAGCACAAAATTTACAACCTCATTCAAGCTCAGTCTAAGTGCTGGACAATGAAGCTCACCTGGTAACACCAGTTAAGCACCAGGGACGCAGTTACGGTCTCAGACATAGGTTTGGTAATTGAACCTCAACCCAGAGAATCTTAGGCCAGTGATTTGCCAAAGGCCACTCTTCTCTACGCTTCACCAAGGCACTACCCAGCCTGAGCAGGGGGTAACGGCTGGCTCCTGTGTAACACTCTCTGCAAGAAGAGTTTTCACCTGACGCCAAAACAATTTTTCCTGTAGCTGAACGTGGACAGAGTCCACTTCTGTGTTTTCCATCAGTGAGACAATCTTCACCAGATATATAACAAAATGTTTTCAAAGCTAAAATCAACAGGAAAAAAAAAATCAATTAATATGAAATGCAAATACTTACGGCATATGAGGCTTGCATAAATATTGCAAGTTAACTACTTTGTATTACAACTTCTTAAAATTTACATTCCATACTTATTTAATTAAAATAACATACCTTGCAATCAGGATAGGTAATGCAAAATGTACATTTTGCACAAAATTCAAAGGTTTTCAGCTGTTTTAGCATTTCAGTGTTGCAAAGAATTTGCATAACATGGCGAGCATGTCCCTGGCAGGACTTATCTGGGAATGTGAATTTCAGAGCCCCTGGCAATAAGCAGAACACATCATTCACTGAACTGCCCCTGCTCCTCACACATGATGCCATCAGGCCTGGAAGGGACCTGCATAGCTGGGAATCAGCGTGGTGACAATGCTGGGGAAGGGTTATGTGCAAGTTTGAGGGACACCAGCTCTTCACCATTTCCTCACCTACGTCCCTGGGAAGGAACTGGTACGATATGGATCTACCAGAATTAAATCAGGTGCTCCCTCTCAAACTGGCTCATGATTATGCAGGCAGATGTCTTTCTTCATAACACATCATACAATGCTTTTAGAGTTCCAAAGCGCTAAACTTGCCAGCTGTACATCTCTGAGTAAAAAGAGAGGCTGTTTGACTTGCATCACGGAGAATAATCACAAAGATCTCACACATTCTATGACACTGACCCGTAACTGCTCAAGGGTTAGGTGGCATCTCCAGTCAGCAGGCAGAGTTTGAGCAAGCCCACCAGAGGGCTTGTATGTGACAGCACCAAGGAAGATCATTGCACAGGAGCTGTGAATACACTTTATAAACTATTTATGTAAGAAAGCATAATCTAAAGCACTAACAGAAAACTCACGGCTGCACTAATAAATTTGTAGCCAAAGTTTCCGGACGGGTCACAAGGCAAGAGGTTGCTCATCAATATCCCCTTCCCCCTGCCTGCAACACCTGCTCCTGATGCTTAGCACACACACATTGCCTTATCTGTACGTGTCAATAATATTTGATAATTGGTTTTTATTCCTTCCTCACTGGAACCTTTAGGAGTGAGCTGAAGTATCCGGTGAGTGAAAGCCTCCCCCATAATTACTGGGATCGAACTGTCCTCTGGAAACAGCTTTTTTGTTTTTTTTTTCTTGCATGCTGTGTGCATGAAAAATATGTTCCACAGCAAATTGAACTACAGCTCCAAACACTAACTCATACACTTAAACGTACACATCTGTGTACTGTTTAACTTACTCTAGCTTTAGCAGAAGCCATGCAGTGTTAAGATACGACAGCTGATAAGAGAAGGCACCGGTGTCCCGGTGTGAAATGATTTGATGTCCAGAGCAGGGACGCGAGGTGAGTGCACAATGTGACATAAGATGTCACCACCCCTTTCCTCCTGATGCTTGCCATTTGTTTGCCGTCATGCCCAGGCTGAGAAGGGATGCGCAGAGCAGAGAAGCAGGAGCTGTGCAATCCATGAAGGGTCGGGGCTATCTTTCAGCTCACAGCAACCCCAGTTGATATGACGTGAGTATGCAATGAAAACCACAAAACCGTCCTTGTTAGCAGTGTCCTGGAAGATGGATACTCTTTGTGCTTACAAAATCTGTGGTTAAAAACAGCTGCCTTGCCTAAGCAAAGAGCCTTGGGATAGTAAATTTGCTTGCTTTGTTGGAGGACAGCTCATCCTTCAATATAAAACAAACAAATAAAAATAAAAGAACAAAACCTAAGGATGAGAAAGGATGCCATAAAAGTGGAATATTAACAACAACAATAAAAATCAGACAAAGGCGGCTGACAAAGGTCTCATGAGGAAGGCAGTCCCAGGAAGTTTTGGGAAAGAGAAAAAAGGACTGTATCATTCAGATCCCTCTTGAATGTTGAGCCAACCAACATCAGAAGAGACAAACCATAATGCATCCTGCTTCTTGTGCTTAAGGTGGAAAGGCTGTCTTGGGGCATCTTCTGTAGATCTAATTATTGTATCTCTTGTGTTTTAAATAAAACCAAGATACACTGAGAAATTTTGGGAAGGTCCATGAAAAGGATCCCAGAGCTACACTTCCAAATTTACTTCTGAAGAAGTATTTCAGGAGAAGGTCTGCGTTTTGGCATTATCCTGAGGAGTCAGGACTGAATCATGGGAGGAGGAAACACCAGAAATCAAGTTCTTGTTAAGTTCTAGCAGCTGAGAATCCTGACATCTGCCTTCATAATGTATCCAAACTCACAAATTTGCAAAGAGCAAAGAATACAGAGAATTTTCCTGAATTTTCACATTTCGGGCAACATGAGATGCTCATTACTCACTGGGGAAAAAAGCGTTCTGGATTGTTTTCAAGACATGGTGTTAGGAGGGGAGTCCCAGTCTGTCCCTTTGAATTGGAAAACACCCTTGTGCTCAACAGCACTCGACTAGAAAAAGAATTACAGAAACAGATCCTGGCAGACCCCAAATCTGGTTTGGATACAAATTACACAGCGAGGTGGCCAGGGAGGAAGGGATACTTTCCCCTGCCTTAGGTCACTCTTCAGCACGTTACCCTGATAAAGCTAAAACACATCTTGAATTGCCTGCTTTCGTGGGCTTTATCAAGCAAAGTTATTTTCCGCCGACCCACAGCTGCACCAGCAGGAAGCGAGCAGCTCTCCTCTCCGGCCCCATGTGCATGCCTACTGTAACCACATTAACCGCAAAGCATGTTTTTATCTTGTTAAGCCGCTAAGCTCTGAAGTGTTCCGTTTAGTATGGTAATAACAAGGCTGAGTGATAAAGCTTTTAGTGGGTAGAGAAATAGCAGCCAAGATCTCCTGTGAAGGGGACATGCAGTTTGTTTTCTTTACACGGATTCTTCTGGACATGCCAGCACAGAAATAAATCACATTCCATACGCTAGATAACACCCTGGCTATGAGAGAGACCAACAAAAGCCGGGAATTCAGCACTAAAGAGGCTCTGTTAAGTAACTTAGGCCAAGAAGTTGACCCCTCAAACCTGATAAGGAATATCATCTCGATACTAACCAACCAATAAAATAAACCACACTATTAAGGTACTCAGATGATTTTAAATAAAGCCAATATATTGTCAAAGTAGTTATTTTTTTTCCTGTTTTGGTTCTGCATCAGTAGTCCCCTAATGAAAACAGGAGCAGTAAATGCACCCACCCAAGGTTCTAGCCCCCCTGCTCTCTGCTGCACGCACAAAACAGGCATGCTATCCACCCAAAATACTCTCATCATTCAAATTAGGAGACTGGTCAAGACTCTCAAACTAATGATTCAGACCTAGAATGAGGACCATGCGAAAGAGTTCAGGCTCGAACAACCCTCGTGGTGTCACTGCCTTTCCCTGCACTTGGGCAATCCCCATCAGTTCTCTGGCCCTCAGCTCCACCTGGCTCCCGAAGATCCACCTCTACTTTTCTTTTGTCTCCAACAATGCTGGAGCAGGTTGTTCTTCAGGATTCAGATCTTTCTACTGGCCTCGTCAATGTAAATTGCTTTTCATTTTTTGGACTCAGGCCTCACTGATTGGAAAGTTCCATCATAGATCAAAAGAGATGCTCATTTGCAACTCAGTTTAAACTAATGGAAAGTTATTCAAGTACCTACAGATGAAAGAAACCAGACTTGAATCACTTACATTGTTATTGCACCCTTCCACTTCGACCAGCCTGCTTCATACCAAGGCAACTACTCTGACACAGCTGCAGATCAGCAGCTCATTTTTCACAGCTACACGTGTGCTTTGTCTCCAAGACATGGTTTCAAGTCTAACAGTCTGTTTACAACCCTGCCCTGCACTCAGAGAGCAGTTTCAAACAAAAGTTTCAAAGTTTAAAGGAACAATTTTCACGGTGTTTCTTTGTTTTGATCACTTGCAATAGAAAATAAAGTCAATGAGGAAAAAAAAAAACCCTGACAGAAGAGGTAGAGCTTTGCTGCTGGCTCCTAATCCTTACAAACCACAGGGTTGGGGCTCCTCCAGCCTGCTGCAAAGGCGGCTCCAAACCAAGCCATGTGCACGGAGAGACCAAGCCCACTGTCAGCCTGCTGCTAGCGATGAGACACTGTGCACAGTGCCCGCACCACACGAATATTCCCCTTGGCAAAGACCCTTCTGTTTTGCACATCTGAGAACCATGATGTTCCCAAAAGACAGAGGATCTTGCTTCAATTTCCTGCTGGAGATCAAGTAAGCAGTAAGATCGCTAAGAGTGGAGCACTTAGCACATGTTATCAGCTCCAGGTACTCTGCATTTTGGTCCATTATTTTACTTCTCTCTCTCTCGTCACAAACAGCAGCATCAGTTGCTAATTTGCAGATAACTGTTCCTGTCACCAAAGCCAGTGGCTTCCATCTCCAATATCACTGGCTTCTGCCTTTTAAGATAAGAGAATTTTATTTTATTTTTAGTTTAATTACTGTGAAACAGTCTTTTGGAGACATAAATTACACTTCTGACTCGCCAACTTTCTGTTCAATGCAGTTTTGCAGCAATGCACATTTCCTCTGTATCTCTACTCCTGCAGAAAACAGAAGTTCAAATAACAAAACAGTGGAAAGATTTTCACCTTTAAATTAACCATGTTCTCCTGCAGACAACAGAGCTCTCATCAAATATATGGCCTACTGCTTGAATGAACTTGCTTCCCACAACTTGAAGTTTTGCAATACCAGAGAGCAAGGCTTATAAATTCAATATTCACATCCTTAGAGGCCAGGAACGAAAGAACTGAGATCTGTGTCAATAACTACACCAGTCCCCACAGACAGCATACACACATCTGCAGAATATTATTCATACAAACACTGTGAAATGCGTGGTGGGAAACTGAAGTTCACATAGTGAGGGACCTAAGTGAAGAAAAACAGGTCTCACATATGTGCTTCTGCCTTCTACTTTTCCAGACTTGATAAAAAAATGGAGGTTTTATAGTCCCAAGCAGTCTGCCTGCAAAGAAAACTGCCTATTTTGCCCATGCCTAGTGCTGCCTCTGAATGGCAGGGACAGACCCAAAGGAAAAAAAACAGGAGAACAGGAAAACATCAAGTAGATGGCCAAGGCCAGGCTCCTCCTGCAAACACATACTTCCAAGACTAGCACATATGGGGCGTGCTCCAAACCGGATGCTCCAATGGTGGAGCAAGACTTGGGAATGTCACTGCTCTCCACAATGTCCAACCGAGGATCTTGGATGCTTTGCGAATCAACAGGATGAAACACTCAGAAGAGTCAAGTGCCTTCATCTTGTTTGCCAAGTGCCACTGGATCTTTGGCTGAAAGCAAAGGGTGGGATGCAAAGAACAAAAATAGCAGAGAATAGGCTTTTTAAAATTATTTAAGAAGAATTGGGGCCCACAACCCCCTTCAGAAACCCATCAATACTGCTGCCCCTCAGAGCTGTAGGTACTTGACCAGGAGAGCAGCAGCTGGCGTCGAACTCGCTAAGCTTGAATTATCACAGTCTGATCGGCAGATTAGGCTGGATCACAGCTCAAAGCCATATTTGACCATTAGCACTCACAAGGGGCTGCATCTCTCTAAGCAGCTCCGTATGGCATGGCTGGTACCTTAGCTGCAGATAGCTGGGGATTAAACCCTGTAGAGTCCACTCAGCTACCTAGGAGACACTTTAATCTGTTAAGAAAACTGCCTAAGCACTTGGAGCAACCAAAAGGGACGTGGTTCAGTGGTGCTTTTGGAAGTGTTAGGTTAGTGGTTGGACTCTTAGGATTTTAAAGGTCCCTTCCAACCTAGACTATTCTATGATTCTAAGAAAAATCAGATATCTGGGGACCTGCAAGGGTATCTTTTCAGCCACCATCCAGATGCAGGCGTGGGTTTCCACGTAGAAGAAGGCAGGCTCCATCCCGCTGCAAGCCAGCTGGATGAGGAAATTAATCTCCTCCATCTTTAACAAGCACAAAGAGTCAAAGTGATTTCTAGCCTCCCCCCTTTCCTAATGTCCCCTGCAAAACCAGAAAAAAAAAAGAAAACCATGGGTCAAAACACTAGCAAACCCCTACTGCAGAAACTCGAAGCCAATTCTTTTGCATGCAAGGGTTTCCAGGGGAGCATGTCAGCCAACAGCAAACCACCCCCACAGCTAATTCTTCAGTTGCACTAATAAGTAGATTTACAGGTGTCTCAGCTCCTTCTTCATACCCATTTTGTTCAAACTGCTTTGTTCAAACATCGATTAGCAAACTATGCCAGGCTCCTGGTCACCCAACAGACTTTCCAGCACCCTGTCTGATCCCACACTCACTGAGATTGGTGCAAACACATGGTGACCAGGTTCTGGCCATAGTCCGTTCCCTGATTCCCAGTGCCTGACGTTTCTGGTTACTTTCATCTACCAGCTCTCTTGGCACAGGGCTGTTTAATTTCATTCCCCACAAATATTTTTGTTTCCATTCCCCTACTATTCTTCTCCATCCAGTTGTCTCCACATCACATATTTACTCTTTCTGACCTTGTCACCTTGCACCCTTTCTTCTCGACATTTGTCTAAGTGTGTACTGCTCTTCCCAAGGCTGCATTTTAAAGAACTGTGAGTTACTAACAGTGACCCATGCTGAAGTCACAGAGGAGTTTATTGGCATCACCTGGTGAGTAGCTGACAGCAGAGGACACTCTGAGGGGTCTCCAGTACAGCTCCACTCCAACTCCTGTCCAGACCAACACCTACTCAACTTTGGCTGTGAGAGCTTACAGAGCAAGAGAACACATTCATCAGCTTGCAGAAACAGCAGCAACAGACACTCCTGTCTCACATTCCCCCTTCATAAATGCTGCCTTGAGGCTTTCTGCCCATTCTATGAATGAGCAAAGGGGCTGAGGCAATGCCTAGTAACAACCTCGCCATTACCTGCAGTGGGTTTGGTTAAGGGCTGCCCTGATATAACAACCAAAACATGAGTAAAGCCCATGGGTGTATTATAAGTTCTTAGACAAACAGTAACTTTACAAACAGACTATACAAGAACATTTCGGCGCCTGTAACTTATGAGGCAGATATTCCAGTATTCTCTTTTCCACATAATATTTTAACTCCCATTTACAATCACTAGAATGCCTATCCCACCAACGCAAATCATGGAAACAAAGGAAATAAGCAGTTAAGTCAGTCAAGCCCCAAGTCCTGTACAGTCACTAGTTCCCTATCGGAACCTCAGTTACCTCCCTCTCACCACCCACTGCCCACATCTCCCCACCCTCACCCCAAGCAGCTGGCACACACACTTCATTCCCCTCCCTATCACTCCCTCTTACAGCCGTGTAGATGCAACAAGGTTGATGTGGCTTGCTTCAATTAGGCTGTAGAAAATTAGGGCGACGCAGAACTAGGGTTACTGCCCAGGTTTCCCCTGATGGGGACTGGATGGGGTTGGATGTGGACAACCTCTTCAAGACAACCTCCAGGTGCAGTATGTGAATTCCACCAGGAACTTCAGCCTGAAAGTAATCTTAAGCCAGTGATTTTGGCTTGGTCTTTTTAGAATGGCTGGACTGCTGCAATCCAGTGGCAGTCTGTAAGAATTCAGCTTTTAGCTCTTTTGAAAAGATGAGTGTCTGGAGGGCTTGGCTCTCACAGGTGAAGCCTTGCACAAGTCAAGCACTTGGCTAAACCTCAGGGGCCTCACACACTGCAGGGCACTGTGGATTCACAAATGAAGACAGCAAAAGGGTGGAGAGAAGGGAAGAGAGGAAGAGAAATTAAGATCTTGGGCATTAAGATTTGACTAACTGGATGAGACAGGATTATTAAAAAAGGGGGGAGGCAGATCGTTTTCCCTAACCTGCCCCATCCTGCCATTAACATTTAAATTAAAATGATGAATTGCTGAAATACCCATGGTCAAGGCCTCCATATCCTCCCCCACTGTAAGTACCATGATGCATTGTCATGTGCAAACAGGTCCTTCATGAGACACCAAAGGGCTCTTAATAATGGATATTACACTTCTGCAATGATCGCAGTGGAAAGCACCCAAAATTACCAGCTTTCTTTGCAGAGTAATTTGTTATTTTAATGCTGTCAACCTGCAGAAATAGATTTATTGTTATTAATAATAGTGATTTGCCACATTTTGCTAGTTAAATTACAGTGCTGTATAGTTAGTTCCACAATAAAGGACTGGAAGGGTGCCAGGAGATTGCTCATAGCTCAGTGTTACAGCAGTTGGCACCGTTCCCATTAAGGCATTAAAATTTGAGTCAGAAACATAACAGATGCAAAACAAAACATGAGGTCGCTCACGGGGATTATATAAAAACAATTAAAACAAATTAATTACCAGTTATGTTAGTGTTGCTTCGTGTACACGTAGAATGATTACAAATCCATGCAGAGGTCTTTTAAACACCATAAAAGTCAATAAGGATCCCCGAGGGACTACGAGGGAACTTTTGGTTTCCAGCATAGCAGTGGGCTTAGGAAGATGAAATATGGGGAGGCACAGGCTGTGGGACAGGCCCAGCTTCCCAGGAGCAGAAGTAGCTTCTGGAAGCTCCCGAGGAAAACCCAGCACAGTGTTACGAGCGGAGAACCAGTCACAGTCCCTTGGTGCTACAGATGGTAAAGGAGCTCAGGTGCACGAGGCAATGAGCTCTTTGGGCAGCCCTGCCAAAGCACTCCAACCCTGGCTCAGAAAAGCCAAGCTGGAGCCAGTGGGATAAACCAGAATCGAGGGGTTGCTCAAGAGCATACGGTGGCATAGACTTCATATAAATCAGATATTTGTTCAAAGAGGTTGCATTAGTTTTCTCCCAAGCTTCCCTTAAGCAAGCCTGAAGCTTTCTGGTCCTTGCAGAAAACTCACTGGAAAGTCTCTACGGGGAATGTGTCCCATCGCTATAGTTTGTTTTCCAGCCATGTGTGCCCCTCTTTGCAAAAAAGGGAAATTGTTTTTAGAATGTTAACACACCTCATTGTTCCCCTACAGACATGGAGGAAGTTGCAGCTTCCCATAGAAGGAGGGATCAGCCACTACTGAATGGGGATTATCTGCTTCACCATACATCCAAACCTAAGCTTTTCCTTTGAAATTTTTACTGGTATTTTGTGAAGAAGTAAAACACAGTGTCACATCAGAAACTCCAGGCACACACAAACCAGAGAAAGCAGTACAGAGGTACAGATTTCCTTAAGAGAACCAGAACTTTCTGGAAACAAACATACAGCAGACTGCCACTTTCAATTATGCCACAGTTTCCAAAATGGAAAGAAAACTCCTTGGGCAGCGTACAAGGTGTTACCCTTCTGTGTGATTATTGCTTCTAGTTTTGTATTACCAGGGAGAAGAAAAAGTGCATTGGTACTTTAGCATCTGAGTAATAGTGTGGAAACATTATCTCACTATTACTCTCTGAAGGGTGATTTAGTTCATATTCTATCCTTTGGAAAGAAACAGGTATGGCATAATCACACCGACTCTGCTTATTGTGCATGCATAATATCTAATATTAGAGAAATCAAATTCAGCCTCACGACAGGTGTCTTCCTCCGTCCCTCATGTTTGCACACTCAAACCATCATTTTTCTTATTAGTTCTTGTTAGGCATCATTTATATGCTTGATGCAGTACAGGAGAGTACCCAGCCCTGCCCCGGCAGCCATGTTATCTCTTCTTTCAAGAGCTGTAACAGCAGGCATCAAGCATTCACGTAAGCACTGATCCTGGGAGGTGGTCAAGATGCACTGCCAGGATTTAGGCCTAAAGCCATTTCTAATCCCTCGAAGGGGGAGAATAACCTGATTTCTTTCTGACACTCCACGTGTTTGAATTAACCCATAGAAACCTCTTTTTCCGAAGTGTTTTAATTTGCAAGAATACTGGGGAGGAAGAGGAAAAAACAGAGGCAACAACTCTGTGGCACTACAAACACATATTTCAGAGTACCGAGTCAATCTTCCAAACACTATGTCAGGTTTTTCCTCCCTCCTGTCTCTCCTCCCTTCCCAGCAAACACATAAAGATCAGAGCTGAGAAACCCTTGGCCAAGATTCACCTTTATTATTCATTTCCTGATTTGAATCTCTCATCCTACTCCCCTTTTTTCTGCTTTCCTCTTCCATGAAAACTGCTAAATTAATGGCTACCAAGCTTCTTTCCCACAGTAGGGGTGAATGACGGGTCAGAAAACATCCTCCACTACCATCCAGTGCAAACTAGGCAGCAAGGCAAGGAGACACCATATCTCATAAAGAAAAAGAAAGGTACATTACCACCTCCTGCAGGACATTCAGGAAGGGAGAAGGAGACAGACAAGAAGTGGTGGTTCATCTCCTTCTGCAAGGAGGCTGTGGTCAGCAGATAACCTGCCTGTACCAATTCCCCTGATGACAATAGGACCCACAGGGAGTAAGCTGTAGTTTTAAACCATACACCTTCCACTAACATTTTGTTATTTGACTCTGGAGCGTTGACAGATTGGCAAAATATTTCTCATCAACGGAGAGCACATTCCATCTCATTTAAACACTTTTCCCCTAGTAATTAAAAAGCCTGAAATTTTGGATAAAAATAATGCCTAACCCCTAACCATGATTTGAGGTCTGCAATGAGAATGACATGCTTCCAGCAGGGATTGCAAGCCTGCATCCATCAGGATGCATTAACAGGAGATGTGAGAGGGGCTCAAGAGGACTCATGGAGATTTATGCCGCTTTTTCTCACCCAAATAGCACAGGACGGCTTGTTACCCCACCCACACAGCGGCACAGCACCCTCCCCTGCTGGTGACATCCCTTTGCATCCAGCCTGTGACCACCAAACCTCAGAGACTGTAGCGCCCACAAACTCAAACCAAACCCAGCAAGCTGGCTGCCAGGAGCAGCCCTGGCAGCTCTCGAGTCAAACCCAAGTGCTTTGCTCTGACTTACTTCTCAAATAATACGGGATTTGCAGGCTCTAACTTCACCCTCTTAAAAAGCAGGTGGAAACAGTAAATGTTGATGGGTATCACCAGATGTCACTGTTGTACAAAGTCATCCAAGTCGCGTTTCTTGGAGAGCACATGGAAGACTTCAAAGGAGGCCTTTGGGCTTTCCCCTCCCCTGCCTCTGTGGCCTCTCCTTGCCCACAGCAGCCCAAGAAAAGCTACAGGAGGAGCAGCAGCAAAGTTTGCTCTCTGGCATGGATGGGTTTAAAGCCAGTTTCTTAAAGCAGAGGCCTGCCAGGTTGTGGTTTGGGGAAGGAACCACAATGATAGCTTTTGTTTCACGTCTGATATGTTTATATCGAGCTTTATTTTCTAGTTTTGTTACAGTACCTTTCTTTCTGCTGGAAAGCTAAATTGCAGGGCTGCATCCACTGCTATCAGCTAGCAAAGAGATAACAATAATTAATACTTGGCAATATTGTGCCTAGAATGTCTTTTGCATGATGCTGCCTTATTAGTTTCAGCAGGGATTCTCTGAGATAATCAAACCCAGGATTTTAGAGTTCATTTGCTGAAAGTCTGTTTCATACAGATTTGGATGTATTTCTGAGATGGCTGGGATATGAGCATTTGCTTTCCACTAATAAAGTATTGCTCCATATCTGCAAGGTATCTGTCAGAAGAGCAGGGCAGTAGCTAGATGAGTTTAGGTTTGAACAAGATATGCACACAAGCAGCATCCTTTAAAAGCAAATCTGCTGAGGAAATAATTTCAGCTAAGAAAATAAACATAACTGGCATTGCCTCAGAAGAGCAACACAGTAATGTTGATCCGCTAAAGGAACACACTTGTTTTAAAACAAAACAGATATGTGCAAGGAAGTGCTTGCTTAAAATATGTGTGTATTTTTATTCTTCAAGACACATTTAAAAACAAAAAGATGACAAAATACACATGCACATAAAACCCTTCAGCCCGAGCATGTGGCTGCTGGTTTGTTACGTATCGTTAGCTATTCCCAAGGTGACAAGTGTTATCTGAATGCGGTTTGTGCAGTAATCCAGAACCAATTATGTACAATAGTTCTTCAGCAACATACATTGAAAAAAAATAAAGAGAACATGCTGATTGACAAATGCACTTCTCAGCATTCAGGTCTCACGGTGGCACAGGCTCATCAGTTCCCTGCTCTCCCCCAGCTCATGAGCAAAACCCAAGCTGCAGCTTGGGCTGGCAGCAGGAGCGAGGAGACGTGGCACCAAGGGGACCCAGCCCCCGAGGAGCAGGGGGGACAGCAGCATGTCACACACCACACCCCCCACTGGAGGCAATCTCCCTCCAGCCCACTGAGGAACAGATGTGCTGGTGTGTTGCTGAGGAGAGGGTGATGTTAGGACAGATGGAGATAGCTGGGGCACTGGACAGAGGGTATTCCTGGGGTAAGCAGTAATGGCCATTAGCCAGGCCTCAGCTTTCCGCTGTCGAGGCATTTAACAGACAGCTCTCTCTGCCACAACTCCTGCTGGGAAACTGTCCGCAGAGTTCGACTTCAGCACTGTGTAGACCATAGGGTAAGTACATTTGTGGTTAGCGGCAACTGCTAATGAGCCCTCAATTATTGTCAGCCCTCAGCCCAGTACATCAGCTGTACACACTCCACACTTCTCGCAGTGATGGTTTTTACCAGTGGAAGGCTCATCCTTTCCCCACAGCTGGGAAATGAGGGATGCACACACCTATGGGTAAGGTACCCCAGCGATCAAGAGACAGGATTTACTTAATCCAAAGATCACATCATCTGAGCTGTGCTGGATTGATACCTTCAGTACTTACTGACATTAACATCAGCCATCCCCTCTCCTCACAGATGTATTTTCACAATATCAGGTTCTTTTACCCCACTCCTCATTGCACAAATGTAAAGAAATTTTTTATTACTCATCAGCTTCCAATTTGGCTGTACACACCGCCATCCCTGTTTAATACTGCCTTAAGCATAATGAACAAAAGCAAAATAAGGACTAGAAATGCATCAGCTTGAAGGAAGATACTCATGGGATACTACAGGGATTTGTCTGTATCCTAGTACGATTTAAATTATTTTTATTCATGTGCAGGAAGTAGAGCAAAGAGCAGAAGGTGCAGGAATTAAGTTCAGATCATTCCAGAATGAAAACTATTGCAAAGAGAAATAAAAATAACAGGCCTGGGGAAGTTCCCAAAATATGGGCAAGAAGTGGCAAAATGGTATTCCAGCCAGAAAAATGCAGACCTAATGTGTCCTGTGGAGGCTGGAGAAATAAATCTCATGTGCAAAAGTCTGAGGAGAAGGAAGATGCTGGTGAGGCTCAATAAGAGGAACGCTGACAGCAGCCTGTTCTCCCCAAGGGGCCAGGACAACATCGTGCTAAGGTCCCTGCCTCTTCCCACTACCCCCAGACTCTCTGTGGGTCATACTGAGGGATTCGAAGGCAGGTCAGACTTTTAACAAGAAAGCTTAAGGCAAGGAGCTTTGGGAGAAAGGCTCCTTGTTTCAGGATATAAACCAAGAGCCAACTACCCAAGGCTAGGCGGTAGGCAGCCTGCCATCGGACTGTAATTGCCTGCTGCAGGATTTCTGACATTTTCGTCTCCTACAGCTGGTAGCACAGTGGGAGACAAAATATTGTACTCTGATCCAGCCCATGAGTAGACTTAATCTCTCATGCTCTCTCCCCCTGCCTTCCTTCAATAGCATTTTCTAATAAAATTGAAGAACTTGTGCTCCAAGTACAAAAAACAACGCTTATTTTTGAAAGCCTCCAACCAAAGCTCAGTAATGCCAGCAGCAGGGTCAGCTACAGGGGATAAATCAAGGTCACCCAGGCAAACTGGGGCTAAGTCAGCAAACCAACCCAGACCTCCTAAATCCCAGCCCCACCAGCCTGAACTTTTGAAAACTCTGTCTCAGTCTGACTTTTTAACACCGCCAAGGGCTTGCTGTGGGGCAAGTTTTTCGGGGACCTCAGGTATCTGCTCTTCCCTCCCTGAAGAGCAGAACCCCTATGAACCCAAGCAGACAGAATGCTCAGGTCGGATGGTCTTTCTCTAGCAGCATGTCTGTCATGCTTGCCTCGCTGCATCCCTCCTGTCTCCACCCCCAGCCTGCTTCTTCCTCACACATCCTGCATCACCGGACCCACACAGTGCCTTTCCAGCTGCTGCCATGGGAAATTATCAGCATCTCCATCACTAAACACAGGGGTGACCTCAGAGCTGTCCTGCAGATTCATAACTTCAGGAGGAACCTACCAAACCACATCTCAGCCTAGCTTCCTCCTACTCCCACTGACTCACTGCCTTCTTGGTTGCCAGCTCTTGGCAAGAGTGACGTCAGTGAGACGGGGCGGGGGGAGAGGGAAATCACAGCAGAATAATGGAGAAGAGCCCAGAACTGAAGACAAACAGCCCTCCATGTTCACTCTTGTGCATCTTGCAACGCATCAGTCTGCAAAGGACTGGGCTCACAAAAGCCTCCATGCAATGTATTTTCACTCTTTACAAAGGAAGGGGTTCTTTCAAAAGGGGTAAGGATAACTGCAGGTTCCTAAAGACACAGAACTGTGTTTATTCCCTCATATCCATCTGTTCAGCTCCAGAATTATTAGTGCAAAGTAAGTTCTAAAAAGCTGAGCAGAAATTAGGGACGTCAAACATAAAAGCTTCGCCATAATGTGAAAATTGGTCCTATAGGTATCAACAGAAAATGTCATTGGCTTTGAGATGATGAGAACATGTGCTAGACTGCAAAAAATCCCCCCTCGCAGCCCTTACCAGTTCACAGGTAGGTAGAGAACTGACAGGTTGAGGGCACCACATCCAGAAAACTGTGAGACACTTTGCAGAGACTCAAACTCTCAATAGCTCACAGTAGGATGAGCAGCACAAGTTAGAAAAACACTAACCCAAGAGGTGGAGTAGCAATGCTGCTGGCCCCAGCTGCGCCGGAGGGGTTCCTCAATACAAATGGGTATTACAGAACTGGAGCAGCTGCTTGTCTTTGCTCCTGTGGCCTTAACCCCTGCAGCAGGTTGGGAGACTAATTGCAGCCTTCCAGAGCTGGTGTTTGGACCCTCACTCTGATGACCGCCTGCTCCTGGCCCACCACTCCCAATTGCCCCCCACCCACCCCAGTTGCAAGGGAAACAGCCCCTCCAGAGGAAACCCCAGCCTCGCTATTCTTAAAAGGCACCAGGGACAGCTTGGCCTCGGGAGAGAACAGGCAAGTGCTGCTGAACGGCTGGAGCCCCGACACTGGATAAACACTGTCACCAAGCCAACAGCGGAGTCATCGGGGGCTAAAGAAAAGAGCAAATGTTTGTCATCAGAGCTGCTGCAAACTTACTGGGTCCTTGCTAAGCCCTAAGAAAAACAAGGAGATGAAAAGTTGGCTTCTGCTCTTTTATAGTAGGCACTGGAAATGCCTTGGCTCAGTACGAACCGATGGTGTTTACACAACCTCCCCATTGCCTCCTGCCTGCCTTCCCTCTGTGAGCGGCTTCTGTTTACAGGCAGCAGGGAATGGGATGTCTTTCCACGAAAATGGATGGTGTCAGGGTTAATTAATCTGACCTGAGGTGACACAGCCAGGAGCAGCCACTACATCTCCCAGTAGGGAGAAGCCACGTATAGTTCTGTGACACGATGCAACATATCAATCATGGATCAAAGAAAATAAAAAGGCACTTCGATTTACCAGCAAAATCTGCTTTGCAATCACAGGATTGCTGGCCAGCTGAAATGGTGCTTGACAGTCGAATACAGTGCAAAATGTATTTTCAGATGTGGCATTTACTGGTAGCGATTTGCACCTTTGAAGGAAGAGACTGTTAGACGATTTGTGCATCTTTAACAGGAAAAATTCCTGATTAGTCTGGAGGTCACAGCTGCGTGAAACACCCAGCAGCTTTGTTTCCCGAGGGTATGTGAACTTCACACCCAGTTCAAGCTGCAGACCCTCTCTCCCCCTAATTTATCTTGAAAATCTGTCTGAGCCCAGAATACAAAGCAAAATTCAGTCAAATACCTGAAGCCACACACAGCCATGAATTCAACATGGATCTTGTTGGGAAACTATAAATCCATCTAGGGTTGCCCCAAAATGTTTCCCAAACCTTCAGGGGACTTTTCAGCTATTTATTTCTGAGATTTCAAACACAGGCCACAGCTGAGAGAAGGTGATGCTCTTAAGGGTGCTAGGATTGTTCCTGAGCCACTTTCAGAGCTGAGGAGGAAAAGCAAAAAAACTCCTTCACTCTCTCTTTCTTCTCACCAATTACCTGACCGTAAATCCAACTCAGTGATCAGCACCTTCAGGGGCTCTATCAGGAACCACTTGATGCTGGACAACACAATAACTAGACAAGACTGAAATTTCCCTTAATATAACACAACATGATTTGAGTGTGTGCATTGTAGACACAGCCAACAGCTCCACTATGTACCAATAACAAATATCAAGAAGAGATGACCACCACTCTGAAGGCCTACAGTCTGGCATCGAAGGACCATGTAGAAAAAACTCAAAAGCAAACAGAAAGGGCTGGCGGGCACAGAAAAATAAAGCCTGGAGCTTTAATATAAAAGCCAAAAATGAATGGACATAGCATAACACGGGGTAAGTGGCCATCAGCTTTTCATCCCTAAAGCATCTTTACTGGGTTCAGACCCATTACAGCACCAGTGCAGCCATTTTGCTCAGCTCCTGCTGTGCCAGACAAGAGAAGTGGGAGTTCAGACACGGTCTTTCCCCCCAAAACTGAGCAGAGAACCAGTGTGAGGTGTGGGAACAGATTGAGGAAAGAGTGGATACCCGGGGTTTCTCACAAGGCAGCAGCTTTGCTTTGGCTGCAGGTCATTGCTGCTCTCTGGGAAGAGTTAGCAGCTCAGAGCAGCCTTTGGACAAGCAGCCTGCTGTGCTGATGTAAGATGCTCCTGCGGGGAGGCAGCTTGCCTGCATCACATCAAGGGCTAGTAGACACCTTAAATTCAGACAAATCCCACGAAGGAAACACCTGACCCTGTTGCTGGTTCCTTCTCTGATAAAGAAACTGATCCCCACTGAACCCTGAACTGCAGTCGGGATCAACAGCAGCTCTGATTCTGCAGGCACTGGCTGAGGGGCCAGGCTGCAGTCGGCTGATACTGCTCTGCAGGGCAGAGTGGATAATGATAAACGCTCCATCTTGGCCTTCAAACAGATTAATCTATAAATATTGATAGCCCTGAAGATTTAAGTTTGCTGTTTATCCACAAAACAGGTGAAATCTTGGCAACAGCCAAGTATCATCCTGGAAGTGGGGTGGGTTTATGTGCTTTCCCTGCCTGGGGAGAAGAAACCTGCAGCGCGGTACAATACCAGGCTACCCAGAGGTTGCCACCTAGCAGTAACACTGCTGCTGGCTGCTACAGCAAGAATGAACAGCCAATTTGTGTTACAAGAAAACCAGAGCTGTGGGATGAGGGATTTTCCTGCCTTAGCTGAGGGACAAGAAGGAAAATTATAAAAAATAAATAAATTCAACAACTCTCTGTCTCTGAAGTAAGACTCAAGTGACTGAACACGGTAATGACACAGTGCAGGTGCAGCAGGGATTTGTCATTGACAAACATGTGCAAAAAGAGTGTATGTTTATCCTGTACATACACTGTGAAAAATATAGCCCCCCATTGGTACCACGCCTGAGCACAGCCCTGCTCAGCACAGCCACAGATTTGGACAGCCTGACAGCTGAGTATTATTTATGGCAGCTTTTCCAGCTAGGTAGACATTTACAAATCAAAATAACTGTCATCCGTGTTGTCTGAATGCAATTTTTGGTGTGTTTTATCCTTCGCTTTCCCCCACCTACTGTATTATTAACAGCCCTAGGCCTCTCCCTGCCAATCTCTCCATCTCCCTATGGATGTTTTCCCAGCACGCTGCAGCCCCCAGAGTAAAGCCCCTCACTCGGTAGATGGCAGTCAGTGGCCCCCAGGAAACCCCCACGCTTCCAGAAATCCCTGCCCACTGAACAAGCAATGGGGTAATTGAGACTTTGTTCTGGCTGACATGGTCTCAGGGATGCAAAGCCCAAGAGGCCCCGCAGGACTACCCAGGGAATCATAGGGTGCAGCCTTTCCCTGGCCAGGAGGGCTGCTGGACACGGACTGGTGCTGTGCAGTCACCCCCAACCCCTCCATGGAGCCCAGCCTAGGGTAGGAGATGGACACAGCACCCATGTTTCCAAAGCACGTCAGCCTATGGCGTGCAGCTGCAAGGGAGGGAGGAGTGGGGAGGATTTTATACTGTCCTTTAAAAGATGCCAGAAGAGGAGGGAGGTGCTACTGCTGCCTAATTACTAGGAGGGTTGCAGGAATGGTCCGGCTCACAGCCGCTTAAGACTGTTTCTTCCCTCTGGGGTGTTTTTCCTGCAAAACCAAGCATGGGGCAAGTTGTGGTGCAAAGCTGGGAAACACCCGCAGGGCGTGTGACCCAGGAGCAGAATTTGGCTAGCAGCTTCTCAAGACGGGGGACAGCTTCCACCAGCACACAGTAGTCAACATGGGACTGACCTGCCTTCTCCCCTGGGTTTACCGTGCACCCACACAGGAGTGAGACCCGCTGACAACACAGCGAACTCTGCCTACAGTTCTCTTTCCCCCGTGGCAGTTTCATCAGGGGAATATTAATAAATAAAAAGATAAATAAATTAAAAACCCTCCTCACCTCCACTCTCCAGAATAATAATCACCAAAAGACAGCGCAGAAAATTTATTTTTAGCCCTTCACTGCAATGGGAACATGCATCTGTTTCCTAAAAATTGCATCTCTTGCATCATGACCTGCCTGTAAGCGGTCCCTGTCCCGAGCGGTGTGTAGCACGGCGGTACCTACAGCCGAGGAGCTGGCGGGGAGGTGGGGGGGGGTTGGATTAACAAGGGCTTAAGGAGGCTGCAGCCCTCCCCATTAGCTCTCTATCATGTGCAATAAGAGCAGCCGTCCTACTGTGCAGCCCTTCCCATTCCCATGGAAACCACTGGTGCATCCAGCCAGGAGTACAAATAAACCTCTCGTATGAACTTCACCCTGTGTGTTATTTCACAACCGTGATGTCTAACAGCCTTATTTGGGGGCACGGATGCCCCCGTGTTTGCAGTGCACGGGCACGCTGCTCTTCCCCCTCGCACCGAAGTACAAGCCAAGGAAGGACAGGCAGGGGCACAGGAGCACAAGGAAGTGAGGAACCATATCAAGAAATAAAACAAGACATGGTCAAACACCACATCTCACAACCATGCAGAAAAATAGTCCTAGCATTAATTTTAATTGTCTTGTATGAATTTTTGAAGTGAAAACAGGACAGTGCTGAAGAGACAGCTAAAACAATAGAATCATACAATCATTCAGTTTGGAAAAGACCCTTGGGATCATCAAGTCCAACCATCAGCCCCACTCTGCAAAAGTTTTCCCCTACACCATATCCCCCAACATCTCATCTAAACGACTCTGAAATACATCCAGGGATGGGGACTCCACCACCTCCCTGGGCAGCCTGTTCCAGTATCTGACCACTCTTTCTGGGAAAAATTCTTTCCTAATGTTCAGCCTAAACCTACCCTGTTGCAGCTTAAAGCCATTCTCTCTTATTCTATCGCTAGTTACCTGTGAGAAGAGACCAGGAAATGCCTATCAGTAAGGAGCCATGCAAAAAATAGCCCAGCACCTTCATTCCTACTGTACTCTTTCAGCAGGGGAGCCCAGGCTCACCTTGAACATTATGACTCTTGTTGGATACTCAAGATGATTGGGAATATCTACTCTGAACCCACCCACAATGCAAGCCAGGAACCTTTGGGCAGAGAGTCCAAAACTCACCTGTAAAGCGCTAGTGTTCAGTGAACATTTTTTTGTTTCATTTTAAGGGCAATTTGGACAACTTGCAGATGATTTAAACAGGTCAGGTCCTGTGGTACACACAATACCCTTAACTCTAGTTAAGGTCCGTCTTTTATCTACATACATTCTCTGCTCACATACACTCCCTTTTCCTGTCTTTCCATACAATTTTTTCCAGGGAAAGAGGTCTGTCCAAACAATTCCATATTTGCTTTACAGAAAGGATTAGACGCAGCACAGCATAAGATCACCTGCTGCTGCACATCAGGATAAGAACTCTGAGTGCTATCAGCTGCCACACTGATAGTCCCCATCCCAGACTCTAGCCCTTACACACAGGCAGAATTAAACATTAGAAGGAATGGCAGCAAAGAAAACGTCAAACCTTTCCAGGGTTTGTTTTTGTCGTTTTCTTGGGGTTTTTTCCCCAGCTCCCCAAAGCCTGCTGCCACCTCTACTTTATCAGTTATTATTATTATTGCTAATAATTATCAGATTAAACTACATGCAGAGGAACTTCTCCAATTAATTACAGCTAGAAATAGTAACAACAAAAGCGTTGTCAGACCTAGATCAAACTCCTCGCTGACTCTGTGAACCTGTGTTAGAGCAGCGAGCCTCTGACAGCAAGGGAAGAAGCCCTGCTTGACTTTGCTGGAGTAATGTTATTAACTCTGGCTGGTTCTGTTAGTTGACAAAGTGACAGGATCCAGGGGAAAAATTCTGTGTGTGTTTAGTACATCTTTGGCAGGTGTCAAGGTATATTCTCTGGCTTGTCACTCACCATGCTGCCCTTTAGATAGTTATTATTTCATGTAATTATGATTATTACATGCTGAGATGCCACCCTTATGAATAGCCTCTGGTTGCTGTCACTCACTGCAATGTGATGCGGGAGGATGAGTTGTCAAGAAGGAACTGCAGGCTATGAAATTGCCACATTTCTCCTTTAAAAAAAAAACAACCCCACGCTCTTGCTGGTCATCCCGTTCCACTTAGAGAGTGGCAGGCTCAGGACAGAAACACTTGGGCAGCATGTAGGGAAAATCATTTTCTACCAAGTACCCGTGACAGAGTTGCACAACAACAGCAGCCATAAACCACCCATAAAATAATTGCAATGAAAAGCCGTCAGGACAAAGAGGGAGGATAATAACCCTTGAGCTGCACACCAGTGCTGTACTGCGAATTCTCTGTGGCATTGCTCTTCCAGAGATGCTCCCTCCTTTGCTGCTCAGTTCAAAATAACTTCTGCAGTTGCCCGCGCCCAGCTGCCGGGTAAGATGCAGTAGGGCATCCCAACTTTATCTATCTCAGCTGAGCTGCCTTCTGGAGTGACCTACACTCCATCTCCTACAGAGATCACACTCTTGAAACTCAGATAAAATCCTCAGTTTTGCAACGGTGAGGTTTCTATAGCAAACATACATAATATGTTTATACTAACTGTCTATAATCCCCGCTCTGGGACTGTTTCACACAAACCAAAGTATTTGACTTAATCCAAGTCAACTTCGGTTCTTTCCTAAAATTTGCTACAAAATCTGACTGACCTTGGGCAAGTAATTTTGTATTTCTGTGGCCGAATGGAAGTCGTGGTATATTCTGATAACTCTTTGAACTAAGTGTTCCTTCATACAGCAAGGTCTGAAAACTACAACCCAAGAAGGCTGCAATTATGACCAAAGCCTTTTGCAGAAACCACAATTTTAAAAAAAATAATTGAAAAGCATTTTTTCAGTTGATTTCCAATACCTAACACTTCATACAGTACACAACTTCCATGGGGAGATATTCACAATTACAAATGGATCGATATTCATAAATCATCCCTCTACAACAGCTGAACATATAATTTGTAATGATTCATTTCCTTGATGCATTTCACCTCCTTTTCTGTTTGCAAATCACACATGAACAGAGTGGGATTTTCCAAATTGATTTTTTTTTCAAGTCTTTTTCCATCCCACATAATTTCTGAAAACCACTTTCAAGCTTCTGGCCTTAAAAGAACTCCAGACCCAGCATCCTTGCCTGCCCAGAGCTCGGGGTCAGACCACAGTCATCATTAGCAGCATCCCACTCCTTAGAACCAGAGTTACCCTAACTGCAAAACTGCACTTGGTTTGATGGCTCAGATGCTCATGGGTTTTTTTGCCAGAAGGAGTACAGCAGTCACCATCAAGTTTCTAGTACAAATACTTAGAATATCTAGGTTTGCAGTCCTCTTTGAGAATAGTTTGAACAAATATTTCCCTTCCCCATGAACACTCCTGCCTGTAAATGTGCTCACTAAAATATTCACCGAAAGCTAACACAAGAAGGACAAAGCAAAGGTAATATTGAAGCCAGGCCTGCTGAAGCGTTTGCTCAACTTAATACCTAGTTTAGCTCAGACACAATTCTCCCTGCTCAGCTCTTTTCCCCTGTCTGGAGCAACGGATGACACACAAAGCATCCCAACTCATGGATACTCCCTGTAATGCTCTGAGCCACCTCTGTGCTAGGCCTACAACCTACGACCCAAGGAGCCATCAGCTGATAAAAACAACAAAAAAACCACACCCACAATCGGCTACAACTCCAGCCCAAAGCAGCACACACACGTCGGCAGCACAGGTATCACCTGGAAGTTCATCTAAGTGGAGCAGTTTGCCCGGACGCTTGGCGGAACCCTTCTGCCCTACCTACCCAGCCGGGATGGCAGCACAGGCCACGGCTCCAGCCAGCGCAGTGAAAAAGCCCTGCAACAGGGGATGGCAGGGAAGATGCTTGCAGGCCTCCACACACCACAGCTGCCTCCATGTCCATTTGTGTTGACATGGTATTGTTGATAAAATGAAGAGCAGCAGCACAGAATTGCAGGCTGTGAGCCCAGACAATAAGTCTCACATCTTCCTTCTGGTGCCAGGAGCCATCTCCCTCCCCCTTGCTTAGCAAGCCCACCTCCCCTCCTCCAGAGCATCCTCAGGTTTATTTTAAGCCCTTGCCACCCCAGCCATGCTGCTGGGGTTACCCAGCTTCCCCCGGGCTTGGGGACGTGGTCTCCAGCCAGCTCTACACCTCCATGCTTGCCTCCCACAGCCGCAGGGATCCTGGTTCCACTTCACTGGCACCGAGATCTGCTCTGCTCCTTGGAGGCAAGGCGGATTGATAATTAAATCCACTATTGAGATATTCACATTCTGTTCCCTTGCCATTTAAGCAGACATAAAACATTTTATTATTCTGCTGATTTAGGAACCTGAATTTAAATATTAGAGTATTAAAGCGATACTTAATTAGTTGACTGAATGTTCTCCCTTTTATCAGTGTTGACAGATCTTAATTATAGCATGGGCTGTGAAAGCTGATAGAACAGCTGATGGCAGCAGCACTGCCAGGAATACTAAAGTGTGTCAGAATTACTTGTCTGTTTTCTCTCTTCCCTCTTGCTCTGTTCTTCAGGCACACTCTGAAGTCCTTGGCAAATAAAGCCAATGCTGCAGCCAAGCTTAAGCAGTTTGGCATTTACTCTAAAGGACATGAGAAACTGCTCACCCTTGAGAGCGCCAAGATAATCCACAGGCCCAGACTTTCAAAAAATACCCAAATGATGGGAAATTATCTCCTGGTTAATCATTTTCCTATCCACTAATCAAGCCGACATGGGGATTACTGGGGAACAAGAGGTTACTTACTCCTTTAAGCCCCACTTTAAAATACGATTTAGATACATGGAAACAGTTGTCCCAATGAAACCTGACCTTAAGGCTTTCTGTTGCTGTCAGCCATGGCAAGTCCCTGCTCCAGTGACAGTGGGGGTGGCTTGAGGACCAAGCCATGCCAAGTAGATCAAGGTACACCCCTGGGTCCTATCACCTCAGCCATAGCCAGCCCTTCCCATTAGCCAGCATGGAGTCTCCACGTTGGCACTGTACCTTTTCAATGCCACCTGAAAGAGGCTGATGCTTCAGTCTATCTATTCACAGCCAAGGGCTGTGCTCCATCTCCACTGTGCCGTGGGGATGGATGGCTCTGGCAGGAGGCCTCTGCCAGGGTGAACTACTTCTCACAGTAGAACATCCTTCACTTTCCTGGGATAATAACAAATGTCCCACCTTTGGGAAAGGTGGCTAGCAGCAAGTATGCCTTGAAGAACATATATTTTACCTGCTCTCTTCAGAGGCCAAGCCATTCTGCCTGAAGCAGTATTTAACACCACTTTGCAGCAGTAGCAGTGACAAAACACAGCACAGGCAAGATGAGTGAAGAAGTGGTAACTTGGTTTTGGGCTATGAGCTTGTGACGTTGGGCTAGTCACTTGTCCTGGATTCCCAACTCACCAGCCCACTTGCCTGAAACCCACCTGGGGCAACACCAGTATCCGATTTTATTTTCCTATCTATCTATTTAAGCATGAATTAGGAGATCTTCAGCTTTGTTTAGATCCTGGTGTCTCACAAGGCACTTGCAGAAAAACTCAGAAAACTAGAGAAAGCTGGAGAGGGACTCTTTATCAGGGCATGTAGCAATAGGATGAGGGATAACGGCTTTAAACTGAAAGAGGGACGATTTAGATGAGACTCTCTGGGGGTGGTGAGTACTGGCCCAGATTGCTCAGAGACGCTGTGGATGCCTCATCCCTGGAGGTGTTGAAGGCCAGGATGGATGGGGCTTTGAGCAACCTGGTCTGGTGGGACTGGGGGGCTGGAAATAGATGTTCTTTAAGGTCCCTTCCAACTCTAACCATTCTATGAAAGACATTCAGCCCTATTCAGTCCCCAAATGCTCCCAAGTACATCAATTACTGTCTCTTAACTGCTCAGGCAGGTATGAGGAAGAACCACCATACTCCACCCCATTTATGCTAGTCTGTTCTTTAGTAACTTGTGTACTAGAGTCTGCTTACATTATGTTGTTTGCAGAAAAAATCAGTATGAAAAATGCAAGGTAAATGAGGTAGAAGCAATGGTTGGAGCCAATTGTCTAATCAACTAAAGTGACAATCCTTAAACAGTCCCTAGACACCAGGAATAGCACGGTTCTCCAAAGTGCTGAACACTGACTACATTTCAACTCTGCATCCCCACCCAGAATACTTAAGGATTATTAAAATCACCCAGATCCAATTTTATTGTGGGAAAAAAAGTAGTAAAAATAGTGAATAAAATCAGTAATTTTCATCCGTTTGTGTATCTTGCCTTTAGCTCCTTCCTTTTAAGGCTGCAGAGGAAGAGAAGTTTAAATCCCTCTGGTATATTGATGCTTTATAAGCTATTCCAGCATGAATGATCCCAATCTCAGGAATGATGCGTGCAAACCCTGCCAGAGCAGAGAAGACAGGCGTGGAAGAAGAAACCCTTTGTTGTCACGATTCAGGCATGTGATGGGTTGCGACACCTTTTCTCCAAGTACCATCCATCACTCACAGATGTTCAGCACAGAGCCATGCTACCACCTTGCTGAAGGAGCATTTGATTTCCACTGCCAGTCACAGCTAGAAAAAAAAGCCCCTTTTCTTCCCGTTATTGAATGAGATAAGAAATTACTTTGCACTTAGCATGCACATCACACTGGGCAGCCAGAGGATCTCTGCACTGGCTACAGATTCCTCTCTGCTATCCTATATCATGGCCACTGCTCCTCTAAGTATAGCCATGTCCTCATGAGGGCAGCAGGACACTTGTCCCCTCTCCAGTGATGGCCAATGCCCTCCAGGAGCTCAGCAAGGGATGCTGCATGCACTCTGGGCTCCAGGGGATGCACCATCAGCAGCTTCCCATAAACACCCACATCTTTTACCAAAGTCACAGGGGATTATTTTACTCAGGCAAAAAGCCAAGGCACAATTATTTCAAATAGTTACAACAATCCAGCCATTTCTAAGCCAGCCACCCAGACCACATCCAGGAAAGCAGAGACTGGTAAATCTGGAAATTAGCATCATAAGGAAAAAAAAAAAGACACAGAGTCTTTCCCATAAGACTGTTTTACATTTATCATTCAGCCCTAATAGGAACACTAGTTCTTCCATTACTTGTGTCACAAGCCCAGCACAGCAACAAATACTGGCGCCTCTTCAGTAATAGTTTTATGGCAGCCCAGCCAGGTGGTCAGTTTTGCAAGAGTAGGTGTTCCTCAGACACAGTTTCTTACTGCCTTCTGCCTCTAATGGTGCTGGAAACCCAACTTCTTACCTTGCAGTATTTTCAGCTTTTCTGCTGCTGGCTGGTACCCAAATAAACTAGAAAATAATGGCTTAGAGGGGAAGGGAGGCGTTTACTCGGCTTCTAATAGTCCCCAAAAGTTCAAGTGACAGCTTTGACTTGAAGCCAAATAATTTTTCCAGACGGGGCCTTCCTCCATGAAGGAGCCTAACCAGCATTGCTGTTTTACTTCCCTGTGCCCACAGCTAACTGCAACTTCATCCAACTTCTCCTATCCCAGCTGGGCTGGGAGAACACCACATTACAGTCAAACACCATTCAGGGCGGCTGACACAGACAGGTGGGTTTGTTTCAAAGGTTCCTTTGCACCCTCTCAAAATGCTTGCTGCTAGTCCCTTTAGAAAACCGAAGAGCAGGATATCAGGGAAAGGTTTTGGTCCTGACAAGGTTGGGGTTTTCTTCCTTCAGCATCGCCACATCTTAATTGCTCTGGCCTTTGTTTGTGCCAAAGGAACACTGAAACCAAAGCAAGTTCGTGAACTCAGAGCAGGTGCCGGCGCCCTTCAGAGATCTTCCACCCAGATGAGCAGCGCCCAGAGCCCATTGTGGAGCACGCTGTTTGTGTCAGCGGCAGCAGATGTCAACAGCCGCATGCAAACAGCTGGTGAACTGGCAGCCGTGCCTGCTTACAGCTTCCCAGAGGATGTACTGTGCGGAGCAGCTACGCTCAGCTTCCCCGGAGTCCCCCATGCTGCTGCTCGCTGCCCACCCAAAGAGCCTGCACCCAGGCACCATGGCCATCCTCGCAGCCTCTGGTGTGCTCCAGCCTCTGTAGAGCAGTGCCAAGTCTCTTGCAATTAACTCAGTGGACGTTTTTATTAGAAATAAATAAATAAAACTAGCCTGGTAACGATGCAGTCTGTAGCACAGTCTGTGCTAGGGGAAGGATTACTCTGCAAAGGTTGGTCCTGCCAAAGACCCAGCACTTGCCTGCACCCAGCTCCTGCCCCATCATGTCACTCTGCATGAGCAGGTACTCATCCCTGCACTGCACAGCAAGCAAGACCCCATCCTCCTGCCCACCAAGGACAACATCTTGGTCACCGCCATGCTGTGTCCAACAAGGCACGTAGCCAGAGCTTGACCCTGCCTTGCATCAGGCAATTTTAGTTTAAAAATTCATCTAGCTGGGAGCAGAATTACCCACGCTGCATCCCCCTGCTGCTGGCTCAGCTACAGCAGCCGGACGGGATCAGTGGGGCCCTCCTGGCTCCCAGCCTTGCCTTTATAAACACACTTAATGATCAGTAATGATGGCTTGGCGGCTTCACCCGCTTACACTAATGCCCATGTGCTAGAAGGGCACTTTGCCTGCTCGCAAACAAGCCAATCCCGTTTAACAGGGCAGAGATTTAAGAGAGGCAGCCTGCACAGCACAGCTGAGTGCCAGGCAATCCTCCCCCAGCAGCAGCCCGGCTCCCTGCTGCCACAAAGCTTCTTCACTTGATGAACCTGCCTTCCCCGTGAAGGAAAAGGCATCAAGAGGAAGGAGCATTTCTGGAGATTTGCTGATGCTGTTTCACAGCAGCCCTCCTAGGCAGGCGAGGAGAAACTCTGCACCCCCATGCAGCAACTGGGGACCAACCAGCAGGGACAGGCAAGGAGTTAATTTATCTAGTTGAGGTCTGCAGGGCTAAATGCCACGGTAACATCCTGCCCAGACAATAAATCCACCCACACTAGGATCCAACATCCTGTGGAGACCATCCAAGGCAAGAGGCAACAGGCAGGGTCTGCCTGCCCTCCAGCTCCCCCCAAGGATACCCTAATGCTTAGGTGTTATCCTCCATCAGCTACTTCATGACTCCCAGACTGGTAAAAGAGCAGCAGGAGGCAGTTACACCAGGGCTGAGTTTGTTGAGCTGCCACCAGTTTGCACTGCCAGCATAGGATTTCTGTTTCTCCGCAGCTGCCCCCTGTGCAGCCCCCACAACCTCCCTGTCGTGAGGGCAGCCTCCGAGCTCCTGCCCTGAGGATGTTCAGGGAGCACAGCTGCTACTCAAGAACTTCCCTTGAGCAATCCAGGCCTGTGCGCTTCAAAGGATAATGTCATTTTTCTCCAAGGTAGCCCATTGTACAGTCATGCAAAGCAAATCTGGCATGTTACAGACAAGCACGTTTCAGAGGTCTGCACACCTGGGCAACTGCCCAGAGAGAGGGAGAGAAAGAACCACCTCAAAATCGGACTGTGTTTGACAAGCCATCCCTCATCACTGACCTCAGCAAGCCTGTTTCCCACCATCAATGTTTTTCTGCTGTTACAATTACACTGAATGAGTTGTAGCATCTTCCTGGTGTATATCGCCTTTCTTTGGCCACCATCCAGTGTTTGCCCCACCAGTTCTCTTTCTGTCTCCAAGAAGCTGTCACAAATGGAGCCACAATAAATGTAATACAGAGACCACAGTTTTCCAAAGAGTTGGCAGGCACAGCCAGCAATGATAAAAGATCAACAAGAATTTCAAGTGCATTTTAAATGCCTGTTAGGCTGCGAGCTCCCTACCTTTGATCAACAGCCACACACAGTGGTTTTGGTTTTTTTCTTATTTAATTTGTATGCACGTGGCAGCCAAGAGGTTTAGGGTACCAAGGTGACGAGGGCAGTAGAAACAAAAAGTGCTGCCCATGGAGTCCTTCCCTCAACAATGTACAGGCTGAACTGGAAATGCAGAGCAGGCAACTTAATGCAGAGGCATAGGTCCCTCTGTGAACCCCAGAGTGAGAACCTCCGCTCAGCAAAACCCTCCATATACTATTGCAGAAAAGAAACACAAATGCCTCTTCCTCCAGATTTCTTTGCACCTAGGACAATACTTTTCCTCAACATCCATCAACAAAAAGGAGCTACACCCAATTTTCTCAGCACACAGCCCGCAAGCAGGCTGTGCTAGTGCAAAGGACTTCTCACTGTACACAAAATGGGCCAGATCCCTCCACCACAGCACAACAGACCTGGCTGAATGCTGACGCGTGTGGTGCAACCCTGGCTTACACCAACTCAGGCCACGACCCCTTCTTTTCAATTGCAACTGGCATTTCTCAGCTTCCCGCTGGCATTGCTCTCGGCAAGCAGCGATAGCTCCTGCAACACTGACGTTACGGGAGCTCACTGTCAGAATCTGTAAACCAGTTTGCAGCCAGCTGTAATATTATTTCAGCAAGCAGAACAATAAATCAATGGCTGTAAATTAAGCATTTTGTTTACGCTCCATGCAGCAAGGCTCTACCCCAGCTGTGAAGCCAGTATCAAAGTGTGCTGCCCCTGTATTTCATCATATCCAGCCTCAACCATGCCCAGAGGAGCTCCCGGTACACGGAGCTGGTGAGTGAGCTGTGCCACCGTGCGAGCTATTGCAACATGGAGACACCCATCTGAGGGACTGTTCCTGTCCTTCTCTAGGCAATTAGCAGTTTGCTGGTGGCTCATGTGTGTTTTAGCACTGCCTATGCCGGCTAGAAGGCTCCCCAAGGATAGTGAGAGGTCTGTCGTTTCCCTGCCTGCCTCCAGCTGCCCCTGCGAGGTGACAGGAGAGCGTGCAGGATCCCCATCCCCATGCACACAGTAGTGGGACAAATGGAAAGGCAAAATAGGAGAAGCTTTTGCCATCAAGTCCCAGGCTTGCTTGCTGTCACTGCCGAAGCTGCGACAGACAAGAGACTCTCTCACCATCACCCCCAGCCTAGTTGGAAGCAGCGTGGGTGCGAGCACGAAAGGAGGAGAAACAGAGGAGACCCAAAGCCTGAATCTCCCACAGCCTCCACACAGCTGTCCATGGCACAGTGGCTGGCATGAGGCTTACCCTGATGCTGCTGTCAGCTCTTCGTGGGACTAATACCCTCACCCTGGCCCATTCCCCACAAAAACACTGTCAGCCCCAGTTCAACCCACACATAACGATGCTTCCTCTCATTCCCACCCTCCTGATGTGTGAGCAATGAGCCCTTTATTGGCACTTTTTATGATTTCCTGGTAACACATATATGTCTCCCTTCTGGCACATTACTGCAGAGGTGAGACTTCAACTCCTGTAAACCACCAACACCAAGAAGTTGAACAAGTCCCTCTCCCCACATAAACTGCTCAGAATAAGCACAGCAGTAATTCAACCACGCTTTCAGGGATTGCCCCCCCTGCCCCTCACTCCTTTTCCTTTCATCTGAGCTGCTGCTTTCCCCCTCCCTCCCAGCACTCGCTCCCCCTTGTCCTGCCCATGCTATCCATGGCATTCACAGGCAGGCACTGGATTAAGGGAAAAGCACGTCAGGATCTTTGCTACTGTTGTCCATCTCGCAGCCTGTCTCTCCAGTTTAACCACTATCATCCCTCCTTCTGGGTCAGATGTGACACCAGTCACACAGGAGACAGGTTTGAAAAAATCTTACGTGACTGCTTTAAGCTACAGCTTTAACAGCACTTGGATATCAGGCACCTCAGAGGACCACAGTATGAGATGCTGTATTGACATGAGCAGGGTTAGACCCAAAGATGCACTGGATAGGCATGCACAGGGACAGGTTGAGAGAGGAAACAAAAGCACAGAAGTGAGAAGGGAAAACAACAAGAAGTCAGGGGAAACAACACCGCAGACACAGCCCTGACAGCCTGGCCAAAATCTGGCACATCCTGCTCTTTTTTGGCGAATGAACAAAAACACGCAAAACCAAAGGACTAGTGATCCTGGGGGGCAGTGCTACAGGCAGCAAACAAAAAGCACACATGAACACACCACGGTACCTTATTGCCAGAGCAGGGTGTTGCCTGGAGCAACAAATGGCTCTGATACAGGCAGTGGAAGGACCATCAGAGGCAGATGCTTTCTGCCTTGCCAGAAGCAAGAGAAGCCGTGCAGGCTCCTTGCAGGGTGCTGTGTACACCTGGAGTTAGCATGGTGAGAGACTAAGGAACCACACCAGGATGACTCCACGTCCTTCTCCCTCTGCAGAGGGTCTTTTGGACATGGGCCCTGCAGGCAGAGGGTCTTCTACTCTGTGGTTAATGCTCGATGCTCATGAAAGTCAGGCCACTGATTTTCCCACTGAAGTGTGGGCTTAGCTCTTGTCAAGCAACCCTGAAAATACCAATGTATGTGATTTGTCTTTCCCCTGCACACTGGTCCCAGAAGCATGACTTGTATCCTTTCCCAGATGTGACTTGAAGGTGGCTTGAGCAGACATAAAAGTTATTTCCCAAACCCCAGGATGGGGAATCAGGGCTGCAGTTTATGCCCCAGCACACGGGGTCAGGCCAGCCATTTAGATCTGCCCGTTTGTTGCCCTAGTTCCCAGGCCTGCCTTCTGCCCAGGAGAGCAAAGGGTGATACCGCCTGGCTGGGACAGGACAGCCAGTTAAAAAGGAGAGGGGGAAAATGAAGTCAAGGGGTCTACACACACCCTTGTTTCTTTTGAATGCCCATCTCTGCATCTGCTGGCGGTGCCCATTAGGATAGAAAGCCTGTAAAAGGAGTTGTTTCTCCTGTCTCTGACCAAAAGCTGGCCACCTCCCCCAAGAAACGGGCAAAACACTGTTTGCTGGTAAGTTCACCACGCAGCTCCTTCTCAATACACAGGAGACAGCTGCATTTTTAACAGCAAAGCAATCCCTGCACTTATTTGTAGTTAGCAGAGTGGTTGCAGATCCTTTGGGATTGGGGACATTACATATGTGAATGGCAGCAATATTTCAGAGGATGACAGCGATAGCCAATATAGACTGCTGAGCTCCCTGTGAGGAGGTATTATGAAGCCCATAAAACTGCAAAGGACTTTGCAATTGCCATCAATTTAATGGAGAAGATGCTGTGGTGATGGGCAACAGGCAAGAACCTGAAAAGAGATTATCCAGGTAAGACAGGAGGGAAATGGAGCATCTCAGCTGAAGACCACAGGAGGAAGGGAGCATAGCTGAGGATTGAAGACTGGTTCCCGCATATCGAATCATCGCCACAGGTTGTAACATCATAGGATTTCCAATGGAAATCATTCCATAACTTACTGTGAGGGTTTTGTGGGGTTTTTGTGGTGTTTTAGGCTTGTTCAGGTTTGGTGTTTTGTTTTTTTTGTTTGTTTGTTTGTTTAGGTATTTTTTTTTCCTCTGGAGTGTTGAAAATTGACTACCATATAATTATTTGTGAACACATCTTTTCCACATTTTCACTCAGCGCCAGCTCTGAGGAGGTGAGAAAGCTGTATTTACTCTAGTTTGAGTGCTTTGACTCTCATCAGAGCAGGCCCAAAGGGAGTGCATGGACCACACTGAACTCCATGAGCCCTCTGCAATATTAGCCCTCAATTGCTCCTCACACCCTAGCCACAGCAATACAGCTACGCCACTTCACGCGAGCTCAGAAAATAGCTCGGAGGCTCTAAGCCTTTGCTCATATCTCAGATAACACTTTCATTTCAGAATGAGGTGGGCACAGGTACCCTGGGATGAATTCAACTGTAAATATTCAGAGTGATTCATTGTTTGGCTTTTCTCTCCAATCTAAATAGTCAGAGCTGTCAAAATTGA
Source organism: Nycticryphes semicollaris (assembly GCA_013400055.1). Lineage (NCBI taxonomy): Eukaryota > Metazoa > Chordata > Aves > Charadriiformes > Rostratulidae > Nycticryphes > Nycticryphes semicollaris. The sequence goes on from VXBJ01006753.1 coordinate 1,373,507, forward strand.
TCTGAGTTTTTACGGTACAATACTTTAGAGAGAGAACAAACCACGGATTAAATTTGCTGTTGTGGCCCAAAATAGCTTTCAAATATCAACACAGGCAAGATACACATAAAAGAGACTATTTCCTTGTGAAGCAAGGCAAGTCCTCACATCTCCATTTAACTGTCTTTCTCCCTGGAGGCACACAGCAGAAAACTGAACGTTTGAGCTGCCTCCTGCTCCCCTTCCCCATTGCTAGATTAACTGGAGCCATGGAAAAATCTCTTTTACTCATGAAAAGCCCAGTAAACTATCTGAGCTGAAAATAATAGAGTGGCCCTCACTTTCTTATTATATCATTATTGTAGTACTTATCAGAACAAAAGATTATTTTTGTTCAGTGCGTATAGATGCTTGGACTTCTAGTTCTGTACACTACACCCTCCCTGCCCCACAGTGAAGAATAAAAAGGAGCATGGATCATCCAGTGCTCAGGTCTGTGTTTGAGCACCCCTTTGCAAGCCCACTGACCTCCTTACAGGGTCAATGATCCTCTTTACCCCTTCCAATAAAAAAAGCCTGACTCTGCATCTCCCTTCACTGCAGGGAAACTGCAGGCACAAGAGACTGATGGCAGATTGGAGAGGAGTGAGTATCCATAACAAGATAAAAATTAGCTGCTTACAAAAATAAAGAACAGATGAAATCTTGTCTGGTAATTCCCAGATCACCAGGATCTGAAGTGGTGAGTAGCCTTCTAAATGATTTTTTTCTCAGGTTGCCACAACACCTCCAGTAGTTATACCAGAACACATGTATATTGGCCTGTCATGCTCTGATGGGATGTGTCACTCATTTTGGAGTTTAATACTGAGACACTGCAGATAAAAAAAAAAAAAAATGCTGCCCTGCTGAAGCTGTCAGGGTTTCCACCACCTTTCTTTGGGGTGACCCTTTCTTCACAGATACCAGCTCCCAACAGATCCCCCTCTGGCTGCAATTCTGCTACTTGCAGCAGGCAGACAGGATGCAGTTTGTCACTTCATGGTGAGAAAGGAGCACAACGATGAAAGAAAAGCCCTGTCCAGAGGGTAAAATGCTCTAAAATTAAAAAGACAGAAGAAGAAAATTTTTTTCCAGCTGGAAAAAATCCATGGATGCTTATCACTAAAGCTTTCTAAATGTGAGCTATTGCTGAGGTGAGAAGCAGTGAAAAATGTGGGTGGGTACTAGTTGTAACTCAAGGCAGCCCACATCCCACCATGAGCACAGAAACATTTCAATTACACGAAGTGCTAGAGGAAAAGATAACATTTTCTTTTGTTGGTTTCACTTAAAAAAACGGAACAAGGCAGTTTCTTGAAAGAAGGCCAGCTTTCGCAGGAGGCACCTTCCAGCGTTTCATGCAAAAATTATCAAGCAAGCCACTGTGAGGCGATATTATATTGAAAAAGCAAAGAAAAAAAAGAGAAAAGCAGCACTGGCAGGTGAAAATTTTGTGGAAAGGAAATCAAGAATTCCTCACACAAATATAGCAGCAGCAGCAGCTCAGGGGTTGTGGGAAAGCAAAAAAGGACACAAGAAAAAAAAAAGCCAAAGAACGCTCTCAGTTTTTACAATTATTTTCCATTGTTCTGTTTGTACATCTCCTAGTAAAGACTTTCCTTTGTTTGAGGACACAATATAGAAGTCACCAGATAGGCATTTTAACCTTTTAATTCAAAGATTAAAGCTCAGCGTTGGAGCCACAAACTCCACGGCGTGACTTCTGCACTTGGTCAAAGCAACTAAGCTTTTAAATCAGGTGAGCATGCAGTGTTCCCACAAAGGCTACAGGCAGAGGCCAAGGCACAGTCCTTTGTTGGAAGAAGAACAATGATTGATTCAAGATAAACAGATAAAGCAATTAATGGTCATTACAGACTGGAGATTTGAAATAATTTGCCTTCACCTAAAACACAACCATATTGTGGGTCAGACCAAGAATTATCTGTGCAGCCAATGTTATCTACTAAATATTGCACATGGGAACAAGACACAGAGCGAAAAACCTAGGTGACAACAAGAAAAACTCTGGCCAAAGAGCAAGCTCTTTAGGACAACTGTTGGCTGAAAGAAGCCTGGAGCTGTGAGCAGGGAAGCACTTTCCAATTTGAAAGTGTGGTGAAAGAAATGGGACTTGGTACATCTCTGCTAAAGAACAAACTGTGACAGTGACCCACCTCCATCTTCAGACTTTCTCCCAATGACCAGGATAAGCTTTAGCTGAAAGAACTGCTATGAGAAGATGCTGTTGCACTTCCATGGCCTGTTTATCCACATGACAGTAACTCTGTGCCTCAGTTTCCCTTGTAAAGGATGAGGCTGCAGCCTTTGCTTTACCCAATTGCTCTCTGAGGCAGAGTGTGCCTTCTACTGTTGGTTTTTGTAGTATGATGCACAGAGCAGGAGAGGTGCTACAGTGACACGTTAAATCATGAATCCTGAGCAAACTCCCTGCCTCCAGGCTGCAATGCTTGTGACCACAGCCACATGGACATCACACGATCAAGAGAGGTTTCCAAGGGACAGACATTTATAAAAAGAAACCTGGAGGCAGGAGGAAGGGGCTGCTTGCCTCCCAAAGCACCAGGCTACTCTCCAGAAGCCACATTGCATCCCGCTGGATTCCCATCAGCAGACAATTAATAATGTAGTGGCTGTCTGCTCCTGCAAGGGACCCAGGGGAGGCAGGCCAGCAGCTGCCTACTGCAGATCTGAGAACAAAAGTAATCTGCTTTTTCCATTTACTTTCCAGGGATTACTGCATGCTGTCTTTGTCTAGAAACTGTCTCCACTTTGCAAGCCTTCTTCCATACGTTTGCAGGTCCCTGGTCAGTCTCTGGCTTCTGAGTGGTTCCTGACTTCACGGCACATGTCTAGATTTCAGGTGTTCTAGCCAAGCCATGCTGCAGAATTAAACCATGAATGGCCAAGAACTGGGAGAGGAGGATCCAGTTTCACAGGGTTTCTCTGCAGAGTAGTTGAACAGGACAGGAGTTTTAGGTATAACAGTTTGGAGGGGAAGGTTTCGAGACACAGTCTTACGTTCTTTAAAATAAAATCAAACAACCCAAAAGAAGGTTTTGGATTTATCGTTGGACCACAGCCACCTCTCCTCACTATCGGTATCAACTGACAGGAGATGCTCCCACACTGCAGGATATAGGCACAGCCCCAGTCAGACAGGGGCAGATCAGTCATTTTACTCACTCCTGCTTTGTTTGCCTTACAGCAGCATTACCTGAGTCACCAAGGAAAGAGGGACATCTGTCTTTTGATTTACTTAGCTGCAGCTAAGACTCTCTAATAACTCTCAGATTGCAACTGTAAACTCAATTTCTACGTGTTCCCAAGAGGGTTATGTGGAAGACGACAGAATAACGGGATCCCTCTAAAGTGGCTCAGACCATATCCCTAGCTTCAGGAAGGGCAAACATCTTCCCACAGATCATCTTCAACTGGATCCTTATGACTGTCCCATGAGCAGATCTACAGATTGGTGCCACTCCTGTAGTTTATAAACAAGACTGGTGAGAGCAAGACTCAGGTTTGTTATTGCACTAAGGACAGATGGATGATAAGGGTGACTAATCCCTGATCGCCATCCAAGAGGCTTTTCTGCAAGATCTGGAGCAGAAACATGAAATTACCATTCCCCAGGCTATTTCTACACAATTCCCATTTGTGTCTGTCAGCAGGTAGCACAGGAAAGAGAATCTCATCTCTGGTGCCGGAGGCAAGGAGACCACGGATGGCTCTTATGGATACAAGATTTTCTGAAAGCAAGCTGTAACTTTTAGGTTTGCTGTTTTTCTCTCAGTCCCCCAGCACTCAGTATACCTTTTCTACATGAAGAAACAGCTTAAAGTGTTTGTCATGAGCTAATCGACAAGTCTTAATGGGTCTGCAAATCACTGCCAAACCTGCAGGCAAATGGTCCTCTGCATTAGAGCAGGACTAGTAGAGAAAAAGATACTCTTTGGAGTATCAGCCGGCACTTCCAGCACCAGATAGTGCTTTCCCTGCAGAGACATGAAAACTTAAGAAGAGAGGAAGAAGAGAGACAAGATGAGACAAGAGAGTAGAAAAATAGAGGGAGTCTACCAGTGTTGCAAGATGGGCAGACAAGTGGGCAGACAACTTCTCTCCACTCGAGAAAAGACATGTTACCGCAAGTTCAGGCCTCAAGAACTCTGCTGTTGTTTCTGGCAAGGACACATTCACTTCCTTAAAGTTACCTGGCTTCTCTGTAATCACTGCTGGCTGCCAGTATTTCACTACAGACTTAAGTCTCCCTCTAAGGATGTGCTGCTCCAGATCCGGACCCCAGTATTACACTAAGTGCTGTTACTTTCAGGTCCAACCTCAGAGCTGAAGGAGTCAGAAGAGCTTGTTTGCCAATGACACACCAGAGACCACTTAAGAACTCAAAGAGGCTTCATAAAGGCCAGGGCTGAGAACAAAAGCCCTTTTGGTACAAATCGGTGACAACACTAAGGTGTATTAACCCACAGCACACAAACCCTTGAAACAGCATGAAGGAACCATTAAGCAAAACCCATCAAAAAACATATAAACCCCATGCTTGCAGGGCANAGGTATCCATTAAATTCAGCATCACCACAATGCATTGCTAGTGTGGAAGGCCTAACTACACTCTAATCAGCCTCTAACCCAAAGCGCAGACCTGTTTCGCTGAGATTTGTACCTGAAGAGGATATGCAATACTTCTTTTCAGAGACATTTGCCTGCTACAAATTCCTGCTCTAACACAAGAGGATATTTGATGTCCACCAGAATACACTCCCATCTCAGCATCTTGATATAACTGAGAGTCCTTGGAGTCAAACGCAGAAGTGGCTTAGCAGCCATAAGGCAGTAGTGATTTGCTCCCATGCTGTATTTTCATCTGAAGACCTCAAAGCTCTTTAAAAACATCCCAGTGTCACAAGGACCTTGCTGGAGCCATTATTAGACTCATTAGGCTGGTGGATAAATGGAGGCCCAGAGAGGATAAACAATCCTTCCACTCAAGAGTGATCAGCTCTGCAATGCCAGCACAAAGTCATCAGCTCTTATTTTCCTTACTTATCCCAAACACTTTTTCGTTCCACTGGTAAGGCTACTAGAACATCTTCTCAAGACTAAAAAGACCCAAGTCCCTCAGCCTTTCCTCATAAGACAGATTCTAGTCCCCCAAAGCCCGCATTTGATCAGCTCAGATTAAGCCCAGGAAGATCATTAAGATTAGCAGGATTCCAAGGCATAAAATCAAACTGACTTCACAAGGGAATTAGGCAGCTCTGCCTTTGACATCATGGAATCACGGAACTGTCAGAGTTGGACTCAGTGATCTCTAGAGGTCCCTTCCAACTCCCCTGCTAAAGCAGGATTGCCCAGAGCACATCACTCAGGACTGCATCCAGGCAGGGCTTGAAGGTCTCCAGAGAAGGGGACTCCACAACCTCCCTTGGCAGCCTGTCTCAGGGCTCTGGCATCCTCACCATAAGGAAGTTTTTCCTCATATTCGAATGGCACTTCCTATGTTCCAGCTTGTGCCCATTGCCCCTTGTCCTGTCACTGGGAACCACTGAAAAGATTTTGTCTCCATCTTCCTTCGACAACCCACGGCTTTGGTTACTTATAAGCATGAATAAGGTCTTCCCTCAGCCTTCTCCAGGCTAAGGAGTCCCAGCTCTCTCAGCCTTTCCTCACAAGGGAGATGCTCTAATCCCTTAATCATCTTCCCCTTAGGCTCAAGCACTGTATTTCAGCTGCAGCAAGCAAGCAAAACTGCAGAGAATACAATCAACAGAATAAAAAAACAAGTTAAAAAATTGAACCATTTCCTGAAAAAGTCGCCTCTATGCTTTGCCTGGAAGTGGATTCTGAGGACATGAGTAATATGAGTCCCAGAAGAATAAGAGAGAAGGCAATGCAACTGGAGTGCCCTGTGTTTGCCATCACACTGCATGACCGCCAGCAGCTCTGCCCATGGGTATCCAAGCTGCTACCTCCTATCAAAGGCAGGTACTTTGTCATCAGCCCAGAGCTGAGAGTCTGAGCTCAAATTGCTGCCTGCAACCTTGGCCAACTGAGCTGTGCATGCATGGCTGGTCAGCAGGCTCGGTAGCTAAAACTGCCCTCATTGCCCCTCAGGGCATTGTTGGCTCTCAGATATCATCCTATTTTAACCCCATAAGCCCCAGAGCTCAAAATAAGCTATGCATCTTCCAAAGGAGGAAACCACTTCATCACAGAGGGTAAGGGATTAAAGGGGGGTTTATCGGGGTATGATCCTTTATACCAAACAATACATAAAAATGAGGAGGAAGAGGTTCTCCCATCTTACTTCTCTAACCACAGCAGACATGCCTTCAGTCTCCTCTGCGGACAAGCTGCATGCAGCCCTTTAGCTGGCATCGTCTGCTGTGCTGCCTTCCAGATGCTTGGCAACTTCCCCAGCCCATAACTCATACAGGACACAAAATGAAGTCTCCTGCCTACAGCTCCTGGTTTATTAACCCCATGAGGCATTAGGGGACCTTTTAGAAGCAGAATGACAGATACAGGGAGAGGTAACAAAGCAGGAGTGGATCCCAGACAAACAAGCTTTACTCCCCACAAAGGAGCTTTTGGTCATGTCTTTGAAGCATTAATTCTAGCTGTGGCTCTGCCACGAGGCTACCTCATCTTAATGAGCTCTGCAATAGCAGTGTTCTTAGTTACCAGCAGCTGATGATTTTGTAAAGGCCCTGGCATAACCATGAGTGAACAAGCAGCAATGCTCTGTGTTGTCTTCAACAACACTTTTCAGGTGCATTGGTGCCTTGCTCACAAAACTCAAATTGTGTCTCTCTCATCCAACACCTTCAAACACCTCCACAGGTGCTGGGCTGCCAAAGAAGCCCCCTCTCCCTGGTTTTTAGGAGGAAAACCTCCAACAACTTCACAAACAGCATTTTCACCAGCTGGGCAGGGGGAAAACAAAGATGCTCATATCACTTGGCATAAAGGACAGGACATAGGAGGATCCGATGTCACTTGCGTCTCATTCCAGCTGTGGTCTCCAGGCAGAGAAAAGCAACACCCAGACCGGGGCTCATCAACCTCCTTAGCATTAGAGCCCCATCAGCACAACAACGACAAGGGATGTTACGGTGACCCATATCTCTAATAAGCTGGAAAATCTCAACACTTCTTCACCTTGCTGCTGCTGTCTAGTGAGCGGCATCGCACTAATCTGCTTATTTCACCCCGCCTCTGCCTGAAGTTTCCTGCCAACAACAACAAAACCCATTCCGTGTATTAGGTACGCCTCTGATCGCAATCACCCAGCCCTGTGTTACACCCCGCTCCCTGGAGAAGAGAGCCTGCCATGTTTTCCAATTCCATGCCCCGATCTCTTTAGACAGATTTCACAGTAATTGTAAAGCCGAGCCGCCCGAATTGCATGCAGCGCCTTCGCCTCAATGTTTATTCAAGGTGCCGTGTATTTCCAGCTGTGATCTGTCAACGATTATTTCCATACCCTTCACTTCACCCTTGTATGCAAGCATGTACTGAGGAGCAAGCAGTAATTAAAAGAATTGGGGTCTATTTAATTACCTTCTGACATGGCAGCACAACGGCTGCCTTCAAAGCAGCGCGACTCCCAGCAAATCGAATCTAATGGCAGTTGAGCAGCAGAGTGGGACCTGCATCCCATTAGCACAGGTTGCCTCTGCTCACAGGCAGGAAAGAAGCAGCAAGCTTCTTGTTTCCAGTTAGGAAGGGAATGTGCCACTTTCAGACCAAAACCTATCACAGAAGCCCTTGAAATTTTAAAAGGAAAGCTCTGAGCGACAGGGAGAGGAGGTGGAATGCATGCCTCCTGCAGCCCAGAGACCCTCAGAGGGCCATGGGGAAGGATCCAGGCTGTTTACCCACGCTCTCTTCCACGACAGAGGTGAATTTTGAATGTCTACAACCATGCAAGCTCAGGAGAAGCACCCAAAAGCCCCACAGCATAAGTGATCCTTAAAGGAAACTTCAGTGGCCTGCAAGTCCCAGTGTGAACTCATGCACTGGGATACTGGGACTGACCACTTCTTCCTCTGCCTGCTACCAGCTTGCTGTTGTGTCAGGATATAGTTGCTTCTCCTTATCACCTTTTCACCCTGGATCCCAAGGGCTGCATCTATGTGAGTGTGTGCTTGTGAAGGTCACAGTCCTACAAAAGGCATCTTATTTTTATCTCCAGTTCAGGCAGAAGGCACAGAGCCACGGGGAAGGGTCCCTTGCTGTCCTGCCTCCCAGCAGGTGACCTCAACCCTCCTGCTGAAGGAGATGGCTTTTTGCAGCTCTTCTTCCCTAATAAGTCTCACCTCTGAGCTGTACCCTTCATCCTTTCACATGCCTTTTGCCTTAGGGGAAGACATCATTCTCTTCAGAGACCTTTGGAAATTAAGGAAGCCTGAGTGATGTTTTCCTTCTCAAACATCTCTGGTGCCAGGACCACCACAGCAGCTTGAGGCTCTTTCAGTCCTGCCTTTGGGGATGTTGGCTCCCCACACTGATCCGTTACAAACCTGCGGTGAAGAGACAGGATGTGGAACCCACAAACTGTTCCTCTGCAGAAAGGAAATGAAAACCAAGTAGAAAAATCTAACCGCACGCTCTTGAGCTCATCAGGAGACGTGTAGAAAGAAAACAAGGAAGGGAGATCCTTCAAGATGACAGAGTCTGTGCCACCAGCCTGATTTGCATCAAACTCCAGGAGGAGCTGCAGGTGCAGAGCACTTTTAATGTTTCAGTGTATCCCAGTGCTTTTAGTTAAGTCACCTAGGAACATGCTACCATTTCCCCCTTAAACAGAAAGCCCTTCCAGAATCTGCCAGGGTATTAAGCAAGTTTTTTTCATGACAAAAATTGTGTTAGGTGAAAATCTCTTCCCCATAAACCATTCAACAAACTCTGTCCCCATTTATTTTGTTTTTACCGGTGCAAAACAAGGCAAGAAGATGTTCAATGTATTCAAAATACAGGATGTTCTGGTTCATTTTTGATGTAAGAATCAATGTCATGTCTCTGCACTACAAAGGGCAGTTCCTCTCAGAACCCAGTGAGAATATTCACATTTATGACTCTAAATTCATTCTCTGGAAAAGTTCTCCATGCTTTGTTTAAAATTCATTGTTTCTTGTAAATCCATTCACTAGAATACTAATAGAAGAAAAACATATAAAGGGAAGAAATGCAGCTGACAGGATTTTGGTTAAAAATTCAAACCAATGTTCACAGGACTTTTAAATTTTCCATCTCTGGGTTGTATAATTTTCAATGCACAGGCCCTGAAACAGGCCTAAATTCTAATGCTATTTTAAAAAGAAAAGACATGATGAATGCTTTGGCAGATTCTTGATTTTCTTTTTAGCTCCCTGTGAGGATATGATTGAAAATGCATAGAAACATCATGGGGGAAGAAAAAAAAAGAAAGGCGCTGAAGGACAGAACATTACGCAGGAGGAAAGAGCCTGCGTAGCCAAAGAGGCCAAAAATTGTCTTTCTCTTAACACAAGTTTGGGTCTAAAGCTACCACAGTCAAGACCAAATGATGCACAAAACCACCTGCCTTTGGCAGGGCTTCATAGGGGAGAGGAGACTGCTAAAGGAGACCATTTATAAGACCAGTGGCTTGGAAAACACCTGTGGGCTCCCCTCATACATCTGTGATTTTCGTTTGACTCCACGCTCCAGGGGTGACTGATGACTGTTCCAGTGACCGCCCCATTATAAAGCATTCAGGTCCTGTAACCAACCTGCATGCCTTTGTATGTATTTCCAGTAGACAAAATAAATACTTACACTCTGAAGTAGTATCACTCTAAGTTGCAGAATAAAAAGAGATTGGTGGGGAAGGTGGGAGGGAGAAATGACTGAAGTAGTTATTAATGAGGAACTACCCTGTAATTACACAGTTACCAATACCCTGTCAAAAGGCAACAAAGCCACACTGAATTAGCACCCAAACATTTCCAAGAGGCACCAACTATTTCATCACCGCAGCTCTCCTTACCGCAGACTGCATGCAGCAGAAGACGTGGCCCCACAGATGGCATCTGCTCGCTGTCCACCCTCTGCTTCTCTCTGGCTGTAATTGAGAAAATCACCAGCCATCAGAGGAAGTCAGCTGCTCCCAGCCCATAATGAAAGAGGGCTGGAGCAGCTGTGCCTCATCTTTTTACAATTACCCTTCCACCTCCTCACTAACTAATAACAGTTTCATGAAGAATAAACCTTGCTACACCTCAAATACTTCAAAACCAAGGGATGCCTTGGCTCTGCTTCATCAGTAGCAGTGAGGGGACAGCACCAGAGCATGCTCCCTTACTGGACCCACTCCATCTCTGCTATCAGTGTTAAAATACCACTCGTAAGAGGAGCTGAGACCTGAGCTGACAGCACTGGTACAGGGGAAATATCACATACTGAAGGGTTAAAAAAAGCAGCATTTGAAGATGCAAAGGCAGCGAGGTAGGAGCAAAATGAGAAAGGATCTCAGCAATGCACTCCACTGTCTGGGAGACATCATGTTATACTCCAGGACCTCCTGAATTATTGCTCGAGTTAAAGGCAGGGGACACATCGCAACATATTAATAAGGACAGAAGTAAACCAAGCAGTGTACTAAGGCTTTCTCAAGGCAATTTCTTATGTAAGGAAGACAAATGGAGGGAAACTGGTTGCCAAAGGGAACTAAATGACAGTATATAAAGTACCAGAAGGACTAATAGTGACCAAAAAAAACATGTGGTGAACTGCAAACAGAGGTTTTAAAATAGTTGTTTCTCCCTTCTGCACATGGATGCAGTTGCTTGATGTGACTGTGTCACACCAAATAAAGATGGTGAGGAAGAGTATTGTGTTACACACACACACACCCCCCCCCTCAAGACCACATCAGACAACCTGAAAAAACCACACAAAGTAAACAGTAACCAAGAAAATAAATGGCAGAGAATATTTCACTCGGTCTTTATGCAAGGACAAGAGGTTCATCAAGACCACGGCAACCGTTTTGGGGCTGGAACATAACCCACAGTAATTAAGCCCATCAGTATAGGCTAGAGGAATTAATATCCCTTGTGGAAGCTGCAGCTGCAATTTGAAATGAGCAGAGCACCACCATCTGCACTGGACCCTGGCTGTGACACCTGCCTTTCAGGACTTCTTCAGACTTCCAACATCCTCTCAGCCATCCCAGAACTCAGCCCCTTGTGAGAACACCAGGAAAAATTAACTGTTGAGTGCTGACTCAATGTGAGGGAAGAGCGTGGCCAAATTCCTCCACACACAGCACAACCATAGAGGAGCAGGTCAAGTGAGATACTCCAGCAATGCTTTCCCCATTGTGTAACTCAGAGCAAACCTGAGGACCACTGCAGCCCTCTTACTGCCTAGCTATAGTCCCTCTTTACACATGGGCTATAACATTTCATACTGTACATGTCCTAGTGCTCTCCTCCCTTTTGGTAGCATAAGATGAACACAAAAAAGCAGCATGATGGAGTTCACCCATAGAAGACTGGGCCACTCGGGTCGGCAGCCGAGGTTGGGACAGCAGTGCCCAAGCACTCCTAATCCTCAGTGTGAACAGTGGCTCAAAGAGAGACCTGGCATCATACCACATTAGTAATGTACAGGTCATAGCCACTAAAGGAGGTCACAGCAGCGTAAAATATGGCCTGGAGCAATGCTTGGTGGTGTTACTAAATTAACTTTTCAGCACCATCGCCATGGTACGTGCCCACACTACCCAGAAGCCTTCCCCGCTGGGCTCAACATCAGCATCACTGCCTGGGTGCCAGGGAAATCCTCCCTCCAGAAATGGGAGCTGAATCCCACCCAGCCCATTCCCTCCCTCCACTCCGGCTGCACGCACACGCTTCTGCTGAAGGCAATACCCTCTTCATGGAAAACCCCACCATCGCTGTCGTTTCAGTGGTGTGCTGGGAGGGAATTCTTCAGTGGTGAGAAGCATTCACAGAGACTCTTCCCAGGATAAAAACTTGCCAGCACAGAGCGGGAGCTCCCCAGCAGCTGAACTCCCCACTGCTGAGCGTGGTGCAGCACAGGGCTGAGCGCAGACAGGACAGGCCCCGAGGTGGCTGCATCAGCAGAGTGAAGTCTGTATGAACCACAGAGCCATTATCAGGGGTAAAATTAGCTCCCGTTACTGACAGCATCTATCACTCATTCCTACTCTAAGCTCTACCAGGGGAAGGATTTACAAGCAACAATGATGAAAGAGAAAAGGGAAGGGGGAAAAAAAAATATCAAAGCAATACAGAGGGGAGGAAAAAAAAAAAAATCAAAGCAAAAATATCAAATGCGTTTGTGAGGCTGGAAGAAACAAACTACATTATATTACAGGGACCAAGGGATCCTTATCATGCCCAGATAAAATTTTCATTCCACGTGTTGGGAAATTTTTTTTAACTGCTTAAGAAGATTCAAATACATTGTCATGTACCTCCAGCTCCATAAGGGTTTTCTTTTAGCTGCGCACCATTGCAGCAGCTTGCCTCACTGAAAAAAACCACGTACAACGGGAAGCACATCAAAGCACACCTAAGAATCTTACCAAACAGGTACAGGAACTAAAGGTGGAAAAAAGTTGCAACTCTCATTTTATGTCAATGTTATTAAGAGCTTTATTAGAAACCTATTAATCACAGAATAATCAGTTTTGATGAACCTAACCCATAGATCAATGTATAGTATGCTATTAGACAGTGCATAATAGTAAATGACTAGATAATGCAGAAATTAATGAGCCGTTATAAAAATGAGTCTTAAAATAAAATATGACCAAGAGAAGAAAGCAAACCACCACCAATGCTACTTGTTAGCTCCCAAATAAACTTTGCTTTTTCCCTTAATAAACCTCTTCATTTCTTGGGAGAATTCATCACTGCAAATCAATGAAACTTCTGGATGCACTATTCACTGAGCAGCCTATGGGACAGCCCTCTTCCTTCCCTGAAAGCTAATGCTGACTCCACTGGAGACAAAGGTACCTCAGTCACCCATACTAACATCCTCCAGATGAACAGTGTGATTAAAATGTGCCTTTTATGCACAGGTCTCAGATCAATAATTATTAATGGAGCTATACAGCAACCCATTCTCAAGCTACTGCTGAAATTATGCTGCTCCTTTCACCATCGCTGGGCCAGAAGGAGAGCCAGCCCTGAACTTCCAGCTTGACTTCATTTCACATAGCCAGCTGGAGGTGTCAGGGGCCCCTCTGAATCACTTTACAAAGATGAAAGAAAAAAAAAAATAAAAATAGAAGAGTGAAGAACCTGCCCTATCTTTAGAGCTTCACCATAGGCAAATCTCCCAGGAGGTTCCTCTAGCGCTACAGGAGACTTCTGCTCCTAAGCACCCATTTGGATGGGAGTGCGTGTAGGATATGGGCTAAAAGGAACAGGACGTAGAGAGCCCAGTGCTCACAAACCATTCCCCACTGGTACCACTGGGGCTGCTGCCATGCAGGGTCTCACCATCAAGAGCGAACCTGGGGTTGTCTTGCTACCCAACAGCATTCCCCTCATTTCTCTCTCTCCCCTCCTGGCAAAAGGGAAGGCATGAACGTCTGTCTTGAAACAACATTGAAATGAATGTGGGGAAGCTACCCGTTTGCTAAGAGACGCTCTATGTATGCGCATGTGTGTTTTGGGACGTTGAATTTGCATTTCTGGGCCTCAGAGCGCCCCTAATAGAATTTACAGTGGGTTGTGAAGATTGCCATCCCAGCTAATCAAATATAATAAATAGCTCTGACTGAGCAGATGACTCTCCTACAGCACTGTGGTTATTAGAGGGATCGGTCTTAATTTGAGATTCCATTCATCAGCCCTGCTAACAGGATTGTGCAGGGAGTGATATTTGACAGAAGTGTTTTCGAAATTCCTAAATTGAGAGTGTGCATTGAGGGAGACAAGATGGATGTTTCCATTATGGTGACTGTGCAGGATGTCTCACCACCCCCCACTTACCCCCCACCGACCAAGGACTGATGGACACATGCCATTACAGTAAATATGGTGGCCTCAGATTGCTTCTTGGTTTGTTTACCTAAAGAAAAATAATGAATTCATTCCAGGGACGAAGGGTGGCAGGAACCTGGCAGTAGCTTGCGCTTCTGGCTGTACATCACACTGACATACAGCTCTGAAACTCTATCTAGAGAAGATGGTGAGGGCAGGGGAGCCCCGAGGGACACATACACACTTGCACACAGAGTCAGCCATGAGCTCCTCAGCACCTTTCTGCAAGCCTGGGCAAAGGGGTTATTAAGGCCAGAAAGAATCTCCTGATTTAGTGATTCATGTACCCTGCAGGCAGAAATATCATATAATCCCTTTATCCAAGTTATCACGTACCCCTGTGAAATCAGTTCAGTTTTTAGATCCCACCACTCACAGCAGGCACTCTCAACACTCCGTATTTTGTCTTGCTCTTAACCTGCAAGAATGGTTCTGCCCCGTTTTTCATCCTCCACCACATGTTCCAGGAGCAGCAGTAACTCCTCTCAACCTTTGCTTTGCTAGGCTGAATGCCCCAGTCTCCTTAACCTCCACTCACAACAAAAACCCAAGTGACTTCTTGTGCAGACATCTTGCACACTCATCTTCCTTGGTCACCTGAGGCAACATCTTTGTATAGCAGCATTAACGCATCTCTGCTTCTACCAGAAACACCAAAGTGGATATATTGCAGATTTGTATTGGCATGTTCCCCCCAGAGTTTGGTAACTCTTCCCTACGCCTTGATAATCCCCAGTTTCACACATGGCTGTGGCAGCAACAGGAGGGATGTCGGCTTGATTCACACTGCAGGAGGACTTGGGTTGTGTGGTAGCCCACAGCCACAGCACAGCATGGATTTTGGCACAAGTCCTATTGCAGGTAGGTTTGTCCCTTCCAAATCCTTACCCTTTCCCACCTTCTCAGGAACCTCTAAGACCACAGCAGCTCTACTCAGTTTGCTTCCACTTCACAGGGATGCAGAGAGATTCACCAGTGCTGGGAAGAGCTGAGATGAAACAAGCAGTTTAACACTGAGAGGTGGAACTGGCCATGGCGAAACAGGCAGGTCAGACCTGTTTGCTTTGAGAAAGCGCTTCACACAGCAGATTATGCCCGTGATGAGGGGTTAATGAAAGACATGTTAATTATCACCCCACCAACCTAGACCCGCACAGTTTTCGAGATGTGGTTGAGAACAATTTTCAGAACAAAAATGTGCTCTTCCATTTCCTGGGAGAAGGATAATGCAAAACCACCTTCTCCCTCTGTCAACAGCAGGGGCTGAGGGACTGATCAGATACAGCAAGCTGCTGAAGGGCAGCGTGAGAAACCCTGGCCCCGGCCCGGCTGTGCAGCAGGCAGGTCCCCAAGTCTCCATGGCACACCAGGAGCAGTAAGCGCTTCTCCCTGCCACAGCCTTCTCTCTCCTGCCTCAGATCCAGGGGACTGTGAGGGCTGATGGCTCCTGCCACACAGCAGGGCAGAGGGGCTGAAAGGTGCAAGACAAAAAGCACAGAGGGAGAAAAAAACAGGAACAAACAAGTTCTCTCAGACCCAGCCATCCAGGCAGAACATTTTGCCTCACATTTTGAAAACAACACAGTAGAAAACGGTAAATCATAAAGGTTGATGCGACCCCCCGTATTCTTTCCACCTTCCTTTTCATTCCCTTCACCTGGAGCCACTTCCTTTGGCGAAACAAAGGGGACACAGAACATGCTGGAGAACGATTCTCAACTCATGCCTGCTTGTTCCAGCAAAGACCTGGAAGAGCCACAGGGCTGAGAGCTGCTGTCGCGGTGTGAAATGGCAATCACTGAATCCTCTTCAGAACCAACCCCATGCTCGTGGGACAGAAGGGAGTGGGAACAGGTCAGCAAGGAACAGGGGAAGAGAAAAAGAATTAAAAACAAAAAAAAATGGAGAGGGAAACTTACTCTGCAAGTCAAAAACAGTTTGGCCTCTCCAAGTTAAATACAAGCGAAGCCTATGTTCACATGCTTCATTGTAACACTGTTGCTCTAAATCCCCTTTTATCCCTTTAATTATGCATGAAAAAACCACACGACCTCCCTGCTCGTACGCTCAGCCGAGCAGTGGCTCACAGTGCAGAAGGCTCATTATACAGCTTTAACAGGGCTGAGTGCTCTGAATTATTTAAATCTCCATTAAGCCTCCACGATGGCATATCTATGTGATAAACGGATCAGGTGCCACCGGATTTCTCCCCTGGCCGACCCACTCTCCCTTCTCCTTCCCCCTCTCTCTCCTTCCTCCTGCAAAACTCAGTAGGAAGGGAGATAATTGCCAAGAGGGAAGGAGTTTGCACTCGTGCTATCAACTGTTTCGTTGTCATTTTAAAAAGGCCAACTGAGCCAAGTAATAAAGACACTTAATCAGGATTAGTGCTACAGGGCATGGTAAGGTGGTCAATGCATAACTTGTTTAATGGCCATTTTATTGTTTAAATTAAATAAAACTTAAATCATTATGTTTTATTTAAGCAGTGCGAATGTCCCGTCCCTGTTCCCGCAGCACCACCACAGAAGCACATGGAAGAACCGGTTGCATTGCCAGAGACAGGGGTGGTTGTGATGATGGGGCTCAAGTCTATACAACGTGGGGAGTGATCTGTTTTGTCCTCCCCCACCCCCTTCTTTACATGCCCACTCTTCTACAGGCCAGTATCATAAGGAGAGCAATGGTCGCAGAAGAAGCTAGGAAAGGTAGGTGGACTGAGGGAGCTCAAAACACAGTCGAAGTGTGAGGGATTTGTGGAATGGCCTTCCAGCTCGGAAAAAGGGAGAAGAAAAAATAATCACAGGAAAATATAGCAGTCCCTGCAGCTTCCCTGGGAGCAAGGGAGGTCATCCCCCAACCAGGGGAGGCCCTTAATCCCTGTGAAGCAAGGGCAAGATCGGTTTTCTTTAGAGAAAGTTTCCTGCTGTCACAGATCTCTTCAGGCACAAAGAGACTGGAGAGACGAAGGCAAAACAATCTTCATACTGCTGTTCAAAACACCTCTTTGTGGCATGAGCAGACCTACCAAAGAGCACCCCAAGGCCCACGGCCGGGAAAATTCAGGAAAACACTGACAGCCCCTAATATACCTCCTTGCCCATCTCAACACTGGGAAAGAGGAAGGATGCCATGGTCCTTCCATCACTTCCCATCATGGGGACCAGGGTGAGTGGCTGATGAACTTGGTAACCACTAGCCTCAGTGCCCCTGAGAGTCCATCACCATGGCATATGCAGCTCACCAAGAGCTGTGTAGCATCTATACGCCATCACAAGGCACCTGAGGTACAGACAGCCACACAAACACACGCCAGTAAAACAAACCTTCAGAGAAAGTCAGTCCACAGTAGCTGATAAGGGAAGCAACAACCCAAAAATACAGTTATCACATCAAATTCACAATTCTCTACCCCACAAAGATGTGAACTAGATTTAGTTCCTGTTCAACCACAAGTTTCCTGAGTGAGTGTGAGTAAGTTCCAGATCTCCACAGGCTTTGGCTCCTTGGCTGCAAGATGGAGATAAGAGTCCATCTGTTACCCCCTCACTGCTGCAGCAAGGGCAGAGCATTACGAGGGGGTTTTGGATGCTGAAATAAATAGGTATCTCTCCCCACGGTCTCAGGAGGCACTTGCTGATTGGGGCAGGAAGCAGGTGGAGACAAGGAGTTGCACTAAGTTATTTGTCAGAGTAACTGGAGAATGTACTCAGGAAGAAAGAAAAAGTCCTTGGTGTTAAAAATAACCCCTGGTAGGAAAAAAAAAATTAAAGGCCTCTTATAAGTTTTTCTCCATATTTACTTGAGATAAATGGAGGCAACACAGTGGCAGCATTTTCTTAAGACTTGAGAAATAGATGGCAGGACTCTAGAGACAGGTTTCGCTCATCTATCATTCTCTTCCCCTCCCAGTCTCTGGGGGATACGTGTTGTTGTGACATCTTTTACTAAGATTTACAGAGCAGTCATCCTGTCAGGGATGTGAAGGCAGCTTTGCTGCCACAGAGCTGCTGCCAAGCCTGCACCATGTTCAGGAGGCAGCAGTTAACCTTGTTTAAAGCTACGGTTTCTACCTCAAGAGGCAATGGGGAAAAGAAAAAGCCCAGTCTGCTCCTCTTCAAGTTGCTTCTGCAAGGGAGACTATTTACTGTCCACTTACACTAGCAGTTTTAAAAACTGGTATTTATTTTGCTGCTCTGCCAGGGCTTATCTCTTCAAGATGCAGGAAAGTGATTAGAGCTGGGCATCCTGTTCCTGGCTCCTGGTTCCCTCTGTGTTACCTTCGGGGACAGTGGTGGAGGAAAGCTTGACCTCGTGTCCCTCAGCAGCAGCACTGGGCTGCCCTCACCCTCCCTCTGTGCCTCAGTTTATCTCACTCATGCCAACTCCCATCTGCATTTTTAAAAACAGCATGAGTCAGGCATGAGTCAAAGTCCTAAAACGTAAGGAACTGGCTTTAAATTCAGGCTGCATTTTAAAGAGGAAGGTGGCATTTATTTTTGTTTGTGAGATCTCCAGCAGTGACTTGTAGGTGCTGAGATTTCTTTGAAAAGTCCAAGACTGACAGTAAATATACAATATTTACAAGCATGAATCATATATATTTACATAATAAGTGTCCCTTTTGCTGACAACTCTCAAACTCACTTAACTATATCAAGATAAACCAGGAGAAAAAACCGTAAGGCTTTGCCTCCCATTAATAGTAAAGCAAGGATAATAATAATTAGGCCAGGAAGGGCACTCAGAACTCAGGGCTTCAGTGGGTGCCCCTAGTCCCAGTGGCTGGCTGGACCAAAGCTCAGGGACTCTGCCAAGGAGAGGGGCCACCTTGGCAGCACCCCGTCCATCCTCCTGGGAGCCAGAGTGCCCATGTGCTGCTCCCAGTGACTGATTGCACATCAGTGCCTGGAGACAGATAACCAGAGAAACTTCAGTATTAAAAGAAAACCACTATCAGTTTCTAATGCAATTAACAGCCCCCTGCCAAGACAGCCAATAAGAGCACTTCATCAGACCATTATAACCCTGGAGGGTATAGAGAGGCTGCCACGGTAACTCCTTTAATTGCCCTTAATGTTTCATTAAACACAATTACATTTAAACCTAAACTGTGCCATTTGTTGTGGTTTTAATTAGACAAAGGGCAAGATAAAAGGATTGGATTAACCCTCCTCTTCTCTCCCTCCCCTCTACCAGTGGCTGGCCACAGTCTGAAACTCAATTGACATGGGGAGAAAAGCAAAGAGACCAGAAGCATAAAGCACATCCACAGACCGACACACGCAGTGGAGAGCAGATGACTTCAGGAGGGGAGAAGGCGGCAAAGTGGTAGCCACGTCCCTCCAAAGACATCACATACCCTGTCCTCCTGCTGCCACCCACCTGCAAGGGTGCAAGCCACTCCTGAGACCCGAAATCCCTCCTGGCTCTGCCACACTGGTGCCAATTTAGAGATCAGCAGGAAACTTACTTCAGTTCGCGCAGCTCAGGCCAGGTGAGGGTGCCCTGCTTCAGCCAAACCCGAGTCTCAGCACGGGTGGTAGCTCCAGGTAGACACTGCCCTGAAGGAAAGACATCCTCGACTTCTGTCATCACATTGCTATGAGCAAACAACGCTCCTTGAGCTGGTGTGGACTGTATTTCCCCATTTCATCCAACTGAATCACTTCAATTTGTATATACCCTGGTTTACACCTCTTAACACCATTGATTAAAGTCTCTCCAAGATTACCAGCTTATTTCCATGACCCACTCTGGTCGCCTTTGCAAGGGAGCTGGCAGCACTCCTCTCCTCTGAACCTTTCTTCCAAGTCCAGCGCTCCTTGCTACACTTCCAGACTTTTCTTTTTGTTCAAAATACAATTCTGCAGTTTCTTTGGCACAATCAGTAACTCCCATGGCCACATAAACACACTTGGTACTGATGCCTCTCCCCAAGATGTGTCAGCCCAACACTTGTAAAGAGAGTCTGCTATGCTGGATGTACATTTGTTAAGCCATTCTTGAAACATACACACACAAAAAAGCATGCAAACACTTATTTTAGCCTAATAGAAAATAAAACCATTTTTTCCTTTACAGGATGTATTCAGTACTTGCTTAAATACTGCTTCTAAATTAGGTCTAAGGCTTAAATGCTGACACTCTACAGACTGGCTTGATGTTGCAAATAGTTTTGGCAAACCAGGCTGCCTCCTCCATATTTTCTGAGCATTTCAGTGACTTACAGGAAAAAGAAAAGCAGATTCAGCTGCAGTGCCACACACCCAAATCAGAATCAACTGCTGAAACGCTGCTCTGTTCAGAGATTTATGATACAATTAACATTTTTGTTGGTTTCTAATGACTTCTTTCTTCCTTTTTGAAGCTGACAGGAGAGTAGGAATAGCCACGGGGTATAATCAGACAGTCTGCAAGGTGGAAGGAAATGAAGCAGAGCAGAAAGGGACCCTCTGAAGCAGGTGGGTATCATTATTATCTCTTTGTGGGAGCATTAGCACCATTGGAGGGCACTCAGGCACCACTGGAACAAGAGCAGCATAAGAACTTCAATAGAACCGAGGAGAAGATGAAAAGAATGAAACAGGCATTCAGTGACAGGTCTGAATAGTCTCCTTTGTGCCACAAAGCTTGCTGAGATTGTGCTATCACTTGACAAGTGCCAAAACTCCGCAAGTGTGATCCAAAGACTACACGTCAACAGGAAGCCTCCCATTAACTTCAGGGAAACTCAGCCCAAGCCAAGGTGTAACAGATCATGTACCACCATTACAGGGAAGTAAGTGAAATCCATCTTAGAATTCTCGCTACTAATTTTCAGTGTTTTTTTTTCACAATATATCTCATCATCACAGTCTCTACTCACATAATAAATCAATGCTTTTGCAGAGCTGCGAGTAAAATGAGTGGATGGGGCAGATGGGAAAGGTGGTAGAGAAAATGTGTGCCATTGCTGAGAAGGAGGTAATTGCAGCAAGAACAAGCTCCCCTTTGGTTCATTAACACAGCTAATTATCTGCTGCAATGGCATGTGGTGGCCTCACCAGTCATAGAGACAAAGTCTTATCATCCCCACTTCAGAGGAAACTGAGGCAGGGAGTAGGAGGTTAATCAACATTGCAAGAGCTGTACACAGACAGTGTCAGCTCATGCACAAAACAGAGGTGGGAGACTTGGGGTGGGCATCTGCCTTTGTAGAAAAAGTTTGTCTTACTAACTACTGGGAGGAAGAGCATCATTGCTCAGCATGGGGAAAAAAGTGTCACCAGAAGCAAAAGAGACCAGTGATCAATCAGTGAAGGGACACAGACTTCCACTGTGAGGCTGTGGACAGAGTAGAACACATCAGCTGGATCACACGAGTGCTAGGGGTAGAAACACAGGAGCTTGAAGCAGTTAAAAATGGCAGAGCAGGTTGCAGGCTGGCAACTCCCTGTTACTAGATGTGCGGTACAGAGCTATTAAACAACAACAACAAAAAAAACCCCACAAACCGCTCCCCCCCCCCCGCAAACTCAAATAGATTCCCAGGGGAAACATCTTAATGTGTGATTTTCAATTTACTCCATCATTCTTTTAATTTTTTGTTTGTCCAGAAACAAAACTGCAAGTGCTCCAGTTAGAGCAATGCTGCCTCTTCACCTCTCTGCAACGCCCATGGCAGCTCCTTTCCTCTCTGCCAAGCTACGCAGAAAGGAACATCTCTTCTGATCATTGCCATGGCCAAGCCAACCCAACAGTGGCATGATGATGCTGCTTAACAGAAAAAAGATGTAGGAGTAGGGGACACCTCTGCCTGCCTACAGTAAAGCTCCACCCAGGAGAGTATGTGCGTATCGCTGCTTCTACCTCCAGAATTCAGGGGTGACCCTTACGTTTAAGCTTTGGGGAGCAAGGGGGAGTGTGGGGCAGGGGGTGTACGAGGGAGTGGGGAGAACAGCTGTTAAGCTCTTAGAGATAATAAATTGAATAGCTCTGAAATTGGACCCACAAGGATAAAAGTGTTTTTAGTGCCTATAAGACCGACTATAAACTCAATCTGTCAGACAGCAGCAGCTGTTAAAGATAATGGTCCTGGTAAATTTAACTTCTGAACTGCCACAAAGGGACTAGTGTGATGTTAAGTTTCTCCCTTCTTCGAGAGGGGGTGGGAAGAAAAAAAAAAAAGGCGTCAAAACCCGCACGATATTAAACATGCATCTCCAGTCAGCTAAATAAAAAACCTGCTTTGAAGAGCAAGGATGGACTGTGGCCCAACAGGGGAAAAGAGGTCCCCCAGAGGCTTTTAGGCAGAATAATACCTTTGAGCTGCTTTGACAGGATTCCACGAATTATACCAAATATTTGCTAATCAGCCAAGGTCAGCAGGGAAAGAAATGACTCTCTGCTCCAAAGCCAGGCATCTCCTAATTATTTAAGTCCATGCTGTGACTTTATCATAAGCTCTAGGCAAAGAAAAGCGTCTAGCTGGACTACCCCTGAGCAGATGGCGACTCAGAAGCACTCCCTTTCCTTCAGCTGCCCTTGCCCTGGAAGGGAACAGTCCTTCATCCACACCAGGCCCCTGTGAGACTGGATCATTCACCACCCGGGAGCAACCCCTCTCAGCTGGGCACAGGGTGCAGGAGGGATTGAACCCAACCCCTGGCACAGCATGGGCAGGCAGCGCGCGTCTCAGCTGCTCCTTGCCACGGACACACGTATGAGCTCACAGCAAAGTGCTGCTCCTACCAAGTGTCCCACCAGAAAATTTAATCATTGAACCCATCAGCGTCAGGGTTCGGCCCACAGAGACCAGACAGAAATCTGTAGATTGGCGGTGTAATTCTTCAAAACCTATTTTCCCTGCCAAGCAGGTAATACAGCATGATTGAGAACATGTTTTATACGGACCACAGTTCCAAACAGGCTATTCGCAGCAAGTGTTTCTAATACGACAATCAGAACTACTTAGGCGATTTTGAAAAGGCATCAGGATTTGGCTACAAAAACAGAAGACAGCCCAGGTAACTTCACCTAACAAAGCAACTATTACAACCGCATAACCATCATCACCTTTCTACAGAGTAAAGCAAATCAGACTTGAATGGCAGTGGTGAGAAGTGAGGAGGAGGGCTCACTTCTCTGCACTGACTCCTCTTTCCCTGCTCAGCCCCATACACCCACACCTCTAGCACACTTTGCTGTGTGCTCGCTTCTCCAGCCCCTGCCCTTCCCAGGGCACACTGCAGGGACAAGAACCTTTCCTTAGCGCACATTCCCAATATCCTGCTTGTTTCAGGATCAGAGGAGGGTTTCATCTCAAGAGGATTTCTTCACAGATCATTTTTCAGCTGCCTGAGTGGTGCTCTTGGACTCTCACCAATCCGAGGGAAACCTATAGGTGACCTTTACTGAGGAGAGCAAAGAACTGGTTCCTTCGGATATATTTTTACCCCAGTGGAGATGAGATTTCTCATGTACTTGGCATAACATCTGTGCCTTGATGGATTTGGGTTTCACTGGAGTGAAGGATATGGTGTCAAATGCAGCAAAGCTTCCAGTCAAGTCCTTGGGAGAGGACCATGCAACTACTCTGGAGCAATACCCTAGAATTACTTCCCAAGACAAGGATATTTTTCAAGGGGCTGGAGGACTGACTCTTTTTGGATGCATTTCAGCAGTACTCATTATTTCTAACCAGCAGTTAAAGAGTGTTGAAGGTCTTAAGTCAGAAGCATCTGCAAACTAGCTTTAAGCTACTTTGAGATTTAAACGCCTGATTTTATTCATCACTATGGATAATTTATCATTGTTGATATTACCCCAGGTCATATGAAGAGTCCAATCAAACTTAAATACACAGAATATCAGGGGGTCATTCACATATACACTAATGAAAGAAGAGAGCAACCCCAAACCCCAGTGTTTATACATCTCATTCCCACTGGAAAGCCCTGATTCAAAAGCTGCCCTTTTCTCACCAGCAGGATGCAAGGGCAGTACAGAAAGGGTGTAGCATTGATCCCTGTGAACACTGCAACCATGTACAATACAGTTGCTGTCACAGTTGTCCATCGTTTCCCAGCAATAAACCTAGGAACTTTATTCCCAGGAACATCCAAGTCTGGAACTGGAGCTCCCCTAAAGCAATTCCGCAGTCATCATCAGCCCCGCGCACATGGCACACGCTGGCCATCTTCTCCCTCTCTCCATACTTCTTTGTGCTCTCAGAGAGAAAAAAAGTAAAAAAGGGGGGGTGGAAAAAAAAAAAAAGCCTCTCCAGGCCTCCGGGTTAAACTGTGACCTACTTCAATCCACACTGCTGTCCATTATTACCAATCCAATTATTCCAGACAGGTTAACTCAGCTTTAATTTATGTCAATCCAATTACTTTTTTTTTTCTTTTTTATTAAATAAAAAGATCACTTCATGCTTCAAATGATTTATGAATACTGGGTCAGCATCCAAGAGAAAGGACTTGGGAATGCTCAAGGTCAAGCTTGGCCTAATGCAGGAAATCCCTCCCAGAGTTTGTGCTTTACTCACCTCTTTTTTTTTTTTTTTGCATTTTAATTGGATCTTTCACACAAGAGCCTATGGCTTCCAGGACCCTGCTCAGCAAGCAGGAATGGTATTCTGATTCCAAACATGTTTCAGCTGAAGTAAGAGGCACTTAAATTAACTAGATCTCGTTGTCTGCTGCAGTATAATTGGAGAGCTGAGCACAAAGCTTTCCCCTTCAGGGGGGAAAAACGAATCCACAAGGGAGATTTTTCTGAGGACACAAAGGGGAGACAGGTACCTAATTCCCACCAGCGTCCAATCAATTCCCTTTGGACAGGGTTCTATAAAACTTCTCTGAGCAACTGGCTTGTATTAGGGTGGTGTTACCACACGCTCAGCAGCTCCTCCTCAGCGAGGTGCAAAGCCTCTCAGCCTCTCTGCCACCAGAGCCAGGATCAGGGCACCATTAGATGCTTTTTCTGCTTTCTTACACCTTTAGAGCTGAGAGATATTCCACCTCCCTCCAAGAAAGGATTCCAGACAACTCAGTTCAACTCCCACATCTGCCACTAACCCAACTCTATGACCTTGGCAAACTCCTTTTGACTTGCCTGTCCTGGTTTCCACAGAGCAACCCACACACAACTCAGGCTGGTCATTACAGCCCCTGCCAGGGGACAATGAATTTGACATCAAACAGCCTTTTCATTTGCTATCTCCCTGGATCCTAGACAGGCCACGAGCAGAGATGGTTAAGTCTTTAACATACATTTCTCAATTATTTTTCTCCAGTGTTTCCAATTAGGACCAAAAAAATTTTTTCTTCAATTTCCTCCCCCTCCCCCTCCCCCCCAGCTAAACTTTCCAGCTGATCACAGCTGCCATGACAGCAGAGTCAGCTCTGCAGATAACATGGATTCCAGACCATTTCCAAGGCTTCGACTTAAAACCTTGAGAGGTACCTCAAAGATAAAGGACAGTTGCTGAAATCAGTGAGACCCAGTTTACAAAGTCTAATTCCAACAGCCAGGAAGACACCCTCTATACGGGACAGTGCTTCCAAGGGAGCCCTGGAGTAGAGCCCCAGGAGTTAGGGCCACGGAGACATGCTGAGTCATGGGGAAGAGGACGTAACGCCTAACTGCATCCAGATGAGGAAATAAAGGGAAAAGATTGTAAGGATGAACTGTAAAATACCTTTCAAAAAACTATCTTCCTTTTCGAAGAAGAAAAGGGAAAAAGCATCTCAAACCAAGAATGCAATTTTAACAGTTTCCTCAAAGTACTTCCTTCATGTCCTTCCCTGAACGAACTAAGCATTACCTACATCTCAACCGTAGCCAGACAGTTGGACAAGAGGGCTATCCAAAACCACCTCTGTCAGGAACAGCTCAACAAATCCTATGCCTGAAATAACATCCAGACATCCAAACACTGAGTCACTTCAGTACCCCAGCCAACGTGTCCTTAAGGGAGAAAAACCAGACACTCAGCTGGGACATCCTGCAATGCCAGACACTCTCCTCGGGCAGAGTCACTTCAAAACAATGCCAGTCAGAGCAAGGATCCCTTGGTAAGAGGTGGGATGTTACCTCTCCCTGCCTCAATCTCTCTCTTGCCTTCTCATCTTCATGCTACCCAGGAACTCTAACAGCCTGGGCCGCATCTGTTCCCCATCCCTCCTACATTACCATAGGAATATCCCTTTCTCCCAAATACAGCTTTTTACCTAATATCCTAAGAATAATCAGCTGTGTGCACATGACTTGTTGACTAGATATTGCCACCCTTCCCCAATTTTAGATGAGGACACAAGAACAGGTGAGCACGCTACTAATAGGGTATTCAGTTCCCAAAGACATCAACATGCTCAAGCCTATTATCCTCAGGCTCTGCCATTAACAAAATACATGAAAAACTGGAATTGTGCTATATGGCTACAACAGATGTCCATGTGCTTCTCTTGAGGACTTTTTGGATGCTGTTTTGTGGAATGCACAGCCCAAATTCATTTTGTTCTGAAGCTGTTGTTGAGTTGTCTGAAAACAGACAAATGAAAACACAACACCAACCAAAAATAATAGCTTTTTCAAAGAAGGATTTTTGAAATTCAGGAAATGCATTACTGAAGCCAGAGTACTTAAATCTTCCCCTTCCACCAAAGCAATGTGGATGGGCTTCCTTGGAGAAAAACAAAACAAAACAAAAAAGACAAGTCCATGCTCAACAAGTGGCTTTGAAATTTCTATCCCAAACACCAAGGTGACCTCTTGGGCTGGGACAGCATTGTTTTAATTAGTGCTGTACTGTCCAGCCTAATTGTAAGGATTGGAAAGAGACAACAGTCCCGAAGGGTCCATGAGCAATTTCCCCTATTGTTTTAGGCTCAGCATTGGGAGAGCAAGTGAAGGGGGAGTAACAGTGACAAACACAAGGGAAGCAGCTGTATTCACTTTCCCCAGGGCTGTTTATGCCAAGTCTTAAAATAATACTGAGATCCTTCACCCTTCTCCCTCTGCATTTTCTATCACAGATGCCAAGTTTCTCCCAAGTTGTCTAAATGGGACCCCTGCTTTTGAGGGCAAAGTCTAATACGGGCAGGTCAAAGAAAAAAGCCTTGTATCTCCTGCTGTGAGAAGGCTGCCTTTGGGTGAACACAGGGGAGAGTTAGCTCTCTGCAAACAAGGGCTCGAAACACTTTCCGTTCTAGCCTGAGTATGCACTGAGGGGAACCAGTCCTTCAGGATCCTCTCTCTGCCCTTTATTTTGAAACCAGTCCCTGAGCAGGCTCCAGCTCAGCACATATTTTCAATTTCACTCATGACTGTGTTGGTTTTCTGCCTACCCTCTTACAAAGCAAGAAAGAGGAGACAAAATAAAAAAGTACAGCAAAAAAAGATGCCACTCTCAAAAAAATGGCACTTTAGGCAGTCTCCACTACATCAGTAATGACAGTCAATAGTGCCTCCAAGGACTTGCTTTCTTCAAGTCAATACTACATTCTGACAGCCAGTTTATTCCTGGGATCCATGAGCCTCTCTTCCAGATTCAATCTTCCTCAGACAATCATTCCTCTGAGGCTTTTATCCAGCTTACAGGTAGTACAGCGATACAAGAGCCAAACAGTGAAGAAATCTTAGTGCTGCTCTGCAGAAACACACTTCTTCACTAAGTGGCTTTTCTTACCTGCCAGGGTCACCTGCGGCACTAACGAAGTCAGAGGTCATTAGAAATAAAGCAGAGACGCTTAAACAAATACCTCATCCTGGATTCCACATGGCTTAGGCTTCATGCAATCCTCTCCTTCAGCTTTCCCCTCTTAAGAGATTTACCACTACACCGGCTTGCATACACATGGTACAAGAGGAAAGTGAGGCAGAGAATGTCACCTCCTCAGAAGAAACCACAAAAGCTCATTTCACTACTTGGCTGCCTGAGCCAGAGCTGAGATGGTAGCCAACCTACCACCAGTTTTGGTGTCTCAGGAAGGCAGGCTCCATCTTAGTTAAAGAACTGCCCACCTGCATCACTAAAACATCTTTAGCCATCAGTCCTTTTCCTCAGGCACCAAGGAATAAAAACATAGTCATCTTTAAAGTACGCTTAGAGGAGAGAAAGCATGTACTAAAATAATTAAGTTCACTGCAGCAAGCCCCTGGCCTTCACCTGCAAAGACACAAGCATAATTGCAATATTAAACAGACACATGAAAGGCCTCCAGGACATAAACGGGTTTTGCAGAAAAGAAGAGCAAGGTCTGTGCCTTGGCAAGAGCAGCCTTAGTAGCTTCCACACCAAAATGGTGGGTGCTTTGTGTTCATCTCCATTGCTGCCCCAATTTTATTCACCTCCTCGTGTTTCAGGAAAGGCCACCTCGCTGTAAACCCCCAACAAAGCCTTGTTTTTAAGGCATATTCTGAAAGGATTCGTTCCTGCTGCTCCAGAAGTCTGTTTTTAATATGCCTGCCCGTTGTGGGAGGGGATTCCTTTCCAGCTGGTGAGCAGCATGGGCAAAAAGAGAGAGCCACAGCAAATTAACCCACTGCTCCCAGCTCTGGAAGACCACAGTTGGGAATGTCACACCACAGAGCTGCAGCAGTGTCCTTGGGGTGCTACCCCTTTCTTTTCTTATATGCCAAAAGCCTCAGATGAAATGAAATATATCAAAGGACATCTCTCCCATCAGCTAAACTTAGCTCCGCTTTACATGTCACCACAGCCTCTGCCCTCTTCCCTGCACACACAATGCCTGCAATGAAGGCATTAACACAAAGCTCACTTGTGCTGCAGCAAAGCCATGCAGTTGGTGGTGTTTAGCAAGTAGGTAAGGGCAAGCCTGAGAAACAAGGGACAAAACCCTTGCATCTACCTCTTCAGCACCAGTAACAGACCATTACACTCCACTAGGCAAAACTTTCCAGTGTCACAGAAAGTTTGCTAGCTCAAGCTGAAAATTTTCGGCATGGCTGGTGGCTAATAAGGTCCAGGAAGGTATGGATTACTGCCGTTTGTACAGCTTCAGAGAGCAAGCTGTAAGAGCACTCTGTGATGAAATCAGTACATATTTGCACATTAATGTCATTTAACCTGAACGCATCCTATCTTTTAAAGCTCTGGAGTGGCAGGGAAGACCCATGAGCAAACACACAAGGGATGTATTTATTATAGAAAGGCTAAGGTGACAGTCTACAACATGTCAAGACAACTAAGGCTAGCAGGAGGCTTTAGATCCAAGCAAGAATAAAGAATATCACAGCAAAGAAATACCTCGAAGGCGTTCTCTACCACACACACAGAAAAAGAGAATTTTGCCTGGCAAACGCAGTTAAAGCAATGTAAACCTACAAACTCACAAATAACTTGTTTGCATGGTTGTACTCTTAGAAGGAGCTGATTTAACGAAACCAGGTGTTCGCACAATCTCCAGAGGCTTCTGAAAAGCCCCTGCAGTTAGGAGCTGTCACAATCAGTATTTTTTATAAAACAATGTCAAGGACTGCTTAGTTCCCCACTGGGCGAGGTAACTCTTTCAGAAGTTTTTGTTGCCTCAACCCTCTTCTGCTTGTTCTGCTGATCCAGGACAAACTCACCTTGCTGGCCCAAAGGAATGACGGCAGGTTGACTGTACTGCTTGGCTTTGTACCAGCTCAGCCTGTCCTTCCACAGATGGTGCAGAAGCTCAACAAGTCACCTCCGTTGCTCCAGCTAATTCAGCAAATACAAGTACAGACTGGGGCAGCTTGTAGCATGCAGAGCCTCAAATACCAATTCTGGACTTACAACTTCTCAAAAACCTACATGGAGATGGCACTTCAAGTGCAGAGTGTTTCAGGTAGCTCTGTATCTCCAAGCCCAGCCACGGCCACCGTAGAACAGTCACACTCTGAGATGACTCACACACCAGTAGCAAGATGGGGCTCAGTAAGGGCTATCCATGCAACCCAGGCAGGTTTTTCCAGCCACACTGAGCTCCTTGCTGTCAGCTTGGGGCAGATTCCAACATCTGGCCTAGGTCCCCACCCTGCTGTAATCACAGCCTTGACAGTGTGACTCCAAGCCTAAGTCTCCCAGCTTTGCCTGGCTGCCACTAAAGAAGGTCTTTGACAGTAATGAACATGGGAGTCCTAGGAAGGGACTGAATCAGAACAGAATAAATAGTGGGTAGAGCTAAGTGAGACTGGATAAACTCATAACATAACCTACTGAAAAGCAAGTTGTCTCCTGAGTGCATCTTCCTCAGCCAGAAGAAGGGAGGAGAGGGGAAGTATCCTGGTAAGTGATTAAGGACATTGCTAAAGAAAGTGTTAGGAGCTGTAGGACTTCCCATCACACCTTCAGGGTGAAACTGTACCAGGCAGGATTCAGAGTTCACAGCCCCTTTATTCTGCACAGCAGTCTGCATGCAGGGGAAGCACTCCTCCCACGCTTGTTAGCCACAGGACTACTGTTACTCAGCCTTTTGACCAGAGCTACCCAAGTACATATTGCCTGGACCACACCAGACCCTCGGATGTGCAGCATATCCCCATGTTTGGGATCCTGTGCTGCTCCCTTCGTCCCAGCCATGGTTCCCACCAGCTGAAGTAGAGGTCAGTGGCCAGCTGACCCAAAGCAAGGGAAGCACACTACTTCCTGCCAGGCTGAATGCTACAAAATCACACAAGAAGGTTCAGTGAATATAATCAAGCCTCTGGTAAATACTGCACAGGCTTGTTTAGCCTGTGGCTCTTTACACGCACCCACCAGGCTCTTTATATGTCCCCACATAGTGTTTCTTTTGGAGGATAGTGTTATGCAAGGCTGAGCAGTGAAAGCAGAGATTGTTTCCAGCTTTAACAGTCTTTGGATCATGCCAAGAACAAGTCCCACTCTGTTTTAGTTGCTTCAGTATGATATCCCACATCTTTTTTATAATAATCAGATGCTCCTACATTGCAATTGGGAGCAGAAGAGAAATGATGAGTAAACAGACGAGCAACAATCCCTTTAAAGAGCTGAGAGTATTGCCAAGAATATTTGTAATCTGATTTCATCCCTGCCTCTTTGTCTTCCCTGACCTGTCACTGGACCTCAGTGGGATCTATCCAGCAGTTTTCAGGCTTTCAGTTTACACAGATTACTTCTGAGCAAACCAAGAAAAGCAAACTGATTGGCAGGCTGAGATTCATTACAGACCTGCATCCCTGACCTACACCAACCCATTAGCTCATTTATGAAGGAGTTTCGCTTTGTTACAGGTCACTGAAAAAATTTAGTCTAGATGGGTGATGTATTTATTTTAGGAAACAAATCCACTTAAGCAGACTTATGACCTGAACATAAGTTCTACAGAATGCACAATGCCAAAGACATACTTGAGATTGAAACAAACTTCTAATGGCTTTTTTGATGCAAAGAGACTTCTGTTGACCAATGTACTTGCGGTGCGGTCCCTCCTGGGCAAAAAAAAATATAGTATGTCTATTCACCATTTGCTCTCTGCTGCAGCAGAGATGAACCGTAACAGCAGAGTTCATTTTTCTTGCTCTGCTCTGTGCAGGAGAGCGAGAACTGCAGCCACTTGTCACCTCCTCCCCTGCGAGCTGCAATTCCAAAGTGACACATGCAAAAGGGTTTGGGTTTTTTTTGAGGCACGTAATAGACCCAAAGAAAAAAGAAAAAAGCAATCAGTCTAAGCAAAAGGCTTGACTAGCATACCTCGCTAGAGAACAGAAACCCTAGGCTACCAGCTCAGGGAACCAGAGTAATTGCTAGCAGGTAAGACTGTCCCAGACAACATAAGAGGTGCCACACTACTATCCCAGACATCTGCGAATGGCAATCCAGGAGCCCAGGTGCTCTCTGCTCTCCTCCACTATGTCCAGCTTCCTACAGATTACTATCCAGGTTTAGAGGCGTCCAGCTATAAGGGATGTAAGTTTCCAGAGGCATTTCTGCTTCCCGTGCTGAAATGACTCTGGTTCTGCCACTGAAGTTCATTCCAACAGTAATTTAGGGCTCCAGGGTTCTGCTCTTGGCAAGCTATACCACATCAACCATTTCCTTTGAATTTTTCTTGGGTTCACTGAGTTCTCTTTCCAAAATGGCCAACGGAAAAGAAAAAAAGTCCCTGCCCCCAGATGCAGTCCCCGTCTGAGCAAGTGCTGTAAAAAATAAATGACATGGTACAGCAGGTTGCTTCCTGCTAAGGCACTGCTATTAAAATAGGTATGGTCAGGGTGAGGAGGGAGGTCAACAAAACAGCCCCTGTAGTCACACCAGTTAGTTCATACTACAGCTCTCACCTGCAGCCCTGGAGCTACTGCACACTTCGTACCTACAGCAGGAGTCCCAGGAGCACAGAGTGCAAGAAAGCTTGTGAGTCAACAGAGAGGAAAAGTAGGAGGCAGAGGGCAAAGGGTTAATTTACACCTTTCTGTTGAAAAATAATCACTGGCTTTAACAATTTCCTGCAGAAGACAGAGAGGAAAAGGGAAATCTACGCCTAACAACTCCTACACCTCCAAAGCTCTTTCTAACATCACTCCAAACCCAGCCATATCCACACACTGATAAATGGAGCAGCAGCACACAATTTAAATACAATTAGAGGAGACTGCTCCCTCCCGGAACACGACTCAGGAGTCAGGCTGGGTGGCGGTATGCAGCTGTGCATGAACAATCCCCAACACGCACACAGTGAAGCTCAGTTTAATTCCAGTAAATTCTGGCAATAAATTCCTCTCCTCTTACCTCTGAGGAGACAGGTCAGTCCAGCTGGGGTTCAAAGGAGATATATGCATTACTTCAGGCCAGGAGGGATGAGTTAATTAGGCAGCACTTACTACAGTGAAGCTCAACTTTCTTCACTTGGCCCCACTGTTCAAGGCATAAAGGGACAAGAAAAGCCATCCTCTTGGGCAGATTGCCATGGCCACACAAACAGCTGGCTTCAGAGGGACTCTGCACTGAGCCAGCCATGCAACCTCGAAAAGACTATGCAAGAGCAAAGTCCCTGTCTCTGTGGAGTTCTGCTGTGGGGTTTGAGGTCCACAGGGAGAGATGGGTGTGGAGCTTCCATCAACTGCCCCCAGTGTTCTCCCAACAGACTTGAAGTTGGGCTTTCACTCCTTTCCTGGCATGCAACTTGGAGATTAATTCAAAGCAAACTACTCAGTTCCTCCAGCTGTCCCTCATGAGGCTGGAGAAAATGTTTCCTTGGGCCTGGACTGACACTGCTCTTCTATTTAGGTATTTCCTCCTTGCACATGGCAGGGAAATTTATAGTTTCAGATGAGGCAAAGCCAAAATTAAAAGAAAGATTCTTTTTTTTTTTTTTTTTTAAAGTTAAATTAGAAGGAAAAAAAAACTACCATGATATACTCAGTTTTGGTCATTCAGGAGGGACAAAAATCACAAATGAAATGGCATAAAATTAAAAATATAGTCTGTGATCGGTGGCTCACCCCTGAGTAGGAAATGGGACATTTCTTTCATTACTACAGACTAGTGGATGCTTTTGTCCCTTCTCTCTCCAGAAATGAGCAATCATCCAACCCCTTGAGCACACAGACCTTACTGCTGAGAGGAGACAGGAAGTGGTATAATCTTCACAGAGATGCAAGGGAATTGCCCTGTTCAAAGAGGTGCAACCACCCTTGGAGGAAGAGCAGAGAACCTCTAAAAGAGCAGAGTGCTCAAAAGATATCCTGCAGAACACACATTTCAGAAAAATCCCAGCCTTCAAAGCGTCATGGAGCCCAGTGACTAAGAACAATCCTGTGAGCAGGTCCCAGAAATTGCCTCTCCAGGCCCCCAGGCTGCTTCAAATACAGAGCAAGCACAAGACACAGACAGCACAAGACTTTCTTCAAGCTCTCAGTGAAACCCCACCATTTCTTCAAGTTTCTGCTCCTCTAGTCTCTGCTGGGGAGTTGTCAGCAGCCTCCCGAGATGGACATTCATCCAAATACATCTAAGCATAGGACAGCTTCCTCCACATAGGCAAGGCAGATTGCCTACAGGTAGATTCTCTTCTGACTCCCCAGCAAATCTACTTAGTCTTTTCCGTGCTCCTTTCCTCTTTATTTCTGCTCACCACATTTGTCCAACAGGTTTAGAACAAAGCTGTTTACTAGCAGTCAAGGGGTCAGGCTACATCCCAGTCATTGTCTTCCCCTAGATTTACATCTCTAAGTTTATTCTCTGTTGAATGTTGGCGTTCATTTTTTTTTTTCTTTTATCATCTACTTGTAAGGAAGCAACAGAGCACAACAATGGCCCATGGTTTCATTAAAGTATTAGAAAAGAGTAAGCAAGCTACATAATGAACTCACATGGCAACACAATTACAAGCTAACAGTCATTTGGCAAAGAAATCATCCCTTAGTCAATGTAGATCATCAAGTTGAACAGGCACAAAGTGCCCAATAAAAATTAGCAGTTCCTTCTTCCCAGGAGCTCAGCAAAACCCACAACCACCCACTGAAACAGACATTCAAAAATCTGTTACATATCAGTTCAAAGTGTGAAAGAGTCCCCGAACTTATCACTATGGCACAACACACTCTTGAGAGGTGGTGGAATCTCCATCTCTGGACAAATTCAAAACTTCAAAACCCACATGGACAAGTTGCTGTGCAACCAGCTGTAGGCAGAGCTGCTTTGGCAGTGGGTTAGACTAGCTGATCTCCAGAGGTCCCTTCCAACCTCCTATAATTCTGTGTGATTCTGTGTGTGAGTCGGGACATTATTTTGGAGCACTGTGCACTGAAAAGTAGCCACCTTGCTAGAGGAACATCTGTGTTGTCAGGTTTTGGGAAAACATTTTCACCTTAAGTGGTCTATAGGAATTAGAGGTCTTAGGAATAAGAAAAGCTGTCTAACTTTTGAGTGAGAGATGCCCCAGTGAAATATAAATGACAGGCTTGATTTTTGTTCTTCGGTTTGCACCCTCAGGCAGAGTAAGCACATGCAAATTAATCAGGAGAGAAAGCTTTCCATACCTTATAATCTAGTATGAGAAAATTAAGGTATATGTAGCCCTTACTAGCCTGACAAGACCTATAGAAGAATGAAAATGTGGTTTACTGAAGACACACCATGATCTCAGTAGCAGCACCGTTACTGCCTTGCCCTGCACAGGACTCTTCTGCTCAGCCAGGAACCTTCTCCACAGGATGCACAGTAAAACTGCTGCAATAAGTGACTTGATGCCTTCAGAGGGATAATATTCCTGACAGTAAAAATATGAAACCAGCACAGGCTCATTTACAAACAAGACACTGCACTAACTTATGCTCATTTGCACGTGAAAATTACTTAAACATTTACTGTACATTGGGGTGATCAGAACAGCCTTGGAGCTGCTGTTCTGTGGCCATCATACCATACAATTAAATACATTTCATTACTCATTTCAGGAAAAGCAGTTGCAAGGGAGAGGTTGAAGCGGATGACAGGAGTGTTACATAAATGTTATTGATTCTGTATCTCCAAACGCTCATGAAATAAGCCAGATAAACACGCCAACTGGTTTTCC
The DNA here is from genome assembly GCA_013400055.1 of Nycticryphes semicollaris. NCBI lineage: Eukaryota > Metazoa > Chordata > Aves > Charadriiformes > Rostratulidae > Nycticryphes > Nycticryphes semicollaris. Next base: position 1,409,130 of record VXBJ01006753.1, read on the forward strand.
TCAACAATATAATGCATCATTCAGCTTTTCAGCAGAACATATCAGCCATCAGCTGTGCCTGGCGTGTACACTTAATGCTGCCACAAAGGACTGAGGAAGGGGGAAGTGGTGATCAGATAAAGGGCTCACGCTCAGTCCTCCAGCAGCAGCTAAATTTCCCAGAGGCAGCAGAAATATAGGGGCATTTCTCATATAGACTAATATTTAAAAATATATCTTAAGTCAGCCTATTTCTTAGCAACACCTGGAATGACACAGGGGTCCTGCTCATGAGCAGCAAGAAAAATATCCACCCCAGAGCTATAATCAAAACTAGTCACGACAAAGGATGAAGAAGAAGATATCTTGGTTCTTTCCACTTTACAGATGGGAAGTGAAAGATCCAAATGCTTAATGTGGTCACACACACACACAAATCTTAGCATTTTTGTGTTAGAGGCAGAAAAAACAATGCTGGGGAGGAAATACCACCAAAAAGCGCAGCAGATACTTATGGGCAGATCATCTGCAAGAGAGGGCGTTCCAAAAAACAAACCAACCCATGTGGCCAAGTACAGGGATAATGTTGTCCTCATTTCACCCACACCTTCTTTCTCAATATGTCTCTTTCTTCATCAGCTAGAGATCTGATAAAAATTTTACTTAAAAAAAAAAATAAGTAAAATGCTGTAACTCACAATTCTCCCATCTGCTCAGTGCCTGTTAGCTCACAAATCATGGGGGTGGAAGGACACGCAAAAAAGCAACTGGAAAGCCCAGTTTTGGTATGTGGATCCTCTTGATGAGTCTGCTGCTACATGTAATTAGCTTTTACAGCCTAATGGTTTACTTTTCTTTTTTGGACAGGGGGAGAGGAAGAGGGTAGTGAAGACATGCAATACTAACCGCTTTAATTTTTCAAAGGTGTGGGAACAGGGTTTGCTCTTTGATACATCTACTTCCATAAATCTCAAAACACGAGGACAGAAAAATCAATGAGTAAGAGAGATGGATCACTCACCTGAACTGAGAGAGATGAGTCAGCTTGTATCCAATTTGCCAATGAGGCCCAGGCAATCTGTCAAAATGCATTTTTCAGGGGGAATAATTCCTTTAACAAGGAGGGAAAAGCCACAAGTGGTAAGAATTCCCAAAACGTTTTAGATTACTTTTTAACTCCAAAGTGTTGTTCTTAACTCTTTCACTGCATTCAAAAAGGACAGGAAGGCACAGACATGTTACAGCTTCTGTGCTGTATCAACACCCGTCCAATGGACTCCCCATGGTTAACCAAAAAAAGACACCCCTACATTTCATCTGTTACAGCAGGTAAAACTCAGCATCAGTAAGCACAAGATCAAAACCAGCATCAGGGTTTCAGATCTTAATTATAAGAGCTTTCTATCCGAGCCTTAGGGTGGGACATCCAGAAGCATTTCATTTGCTTCCATTAAAGTCAGAAGCAATTTCATTCATGTTCAGAGTATTTAACTTGGGAACAGACCAGACCCTTGTCCTGCTCTGTGGTTTACTCAGCAGCTTTTGAAAACAAAAACAAAACCAGAACCAAACCACTGGAAGACCCATCAGGTTCCCCAGGTCAAGCCAAGGGAGCTCGCAAAGGAAGAAGGAAAATGCCACCATCTCTGTGGGCAAGGGCAGGATGGCGTGTTCTGCAGTGCTGTCACCCAGCTACACAACCCCAGCTGTTACCAGCCATGGAGAACGGGAACAGCAAATGCTTTGGCAAGTCACACTCAAACCATTTATATTCAACCCTCATGGACCCTGTGTTACTCAAGTTTCCCCTTTAGTGACTCAGCTGCCTCACCCTCCTATATTTTTAGCATGATCAGTTAAGATTTTTCTGTTACTTCTTCACACCAGAATTTCACCTGTTGAATCTTACCATCAATCTGGGTGGTTTTTTTCCCATTTTCCTCTCAATGTATTTTTTGGGTAATTACCTAGGTGTCCAATGGGGGCTACAAGGAGGGAGGAGAAGCAGGTGGTAAAGAACTGGAGATGCTTTTCCTTCTGTTTCTTCTGTGTTGGCAACAATTACTGAAATGCCACACCAAAGCCACCCTCTCTGAAAAACTTCAGCGGGTACAAATGCAGCAGCCCATCTGCTTAGCAACACATGGTGCCAGCAAAGGCTGTTTCCAAGCCTCAGGCTGCAGTTTGCAGATATGGCAAAGTCACTTTGGGTTCCCAACCCCGAAGACAGGCACTCAGATAGGGGTTAGGGCAGAAGTACCCTTCCCTCGGCAGGCAGGTGCAGTAGCAGAACACACCTATCTTTCCTTGTTGGCAAAGGGCAGCATCACATACCAATATCTTTTTTAATGGTAATTAGATGCACTCTCTTCCTCTGCTCCTTCAGTACAAGGACCCTCTGTGCAAGCACCCACTTCCTAGAGCATAGGACAAAGGTCTCTAAGCAGACACTAGCTTCTCCTCTCCTCACTGGCCATCCAAAATCACACCTTCAAGTTTTCCCAAATGCATTTTGACATCTGACCCACTCTCCCAAAACAGCTCTGTAAGAAATGAGTCTCTATGGCATGAGCTACCCCTTGCAAATCCTCAGCTGCTGAGGTGCTACCTGATTTCAAGTTCTCCTCCCTCCCATCATCCAGTGAGCCCCTTCGCCATGCCCAGCGTCAAGCTGTCCCTAAGTGCTCCACTCACAGCAGCTTCACATCTCATTCCTGTAGCTTCTTCGCAAACGAGACTCACTTGGGTTTGTCCACACCAGCACTCTGCTGACCTGACAGGCTGCTCACAGTCACACGTGGGAAGATTATGGCTCTGACATGTCAGACAGTCGGGCATGAGCACAGAGGCTGCGCAGAAGGGGGGACAGAACAGGGTAATAACGGCACTGTAGAGAAAGAGGCTTCCAGGGGTTTTATGGGACACGACTGGAGGATTTCTGATGCATGTCACCCCTGATGCCAGCAGCTGCAAGAATTCACCACATTAGCAAAACACAGTGAAAGCTGCCCTGTGGGTCACCCTGCAGGTCAGGGTGTTGTAGCTGTCTTGCATGATGTGAGTTAAAGCACTCTAGGGGAACCTCATACAGGATTAGCTTTGTTTGAAGATACGCCTTAGATAAAATCCCACCCTAGGAACAGGGTCAAAAAATCTCTCCCCCCTGTCCCCTGGACAGACACCCTAGGTGTAGCCCAAGCATAGTATCTCATTGCCCTGCTTTGACCTCAGAAAACACAGGGCAGGCAAAGCTCTCAAGCAAGAGAGATCCTGCTTTTTGACATTTCAAGTGCTGACAGGGATCAGTCCAAAAATAAATATAAATAGATGCAAATGAAGTCAAAGGAGCTGTGGGCACTCCTGCCAATTCCAGGTTGTTCTGCACGGTGACAGAACTCTAGCACTTGAAATTCTCTGTGGGTCAAAGTGGGACTTCAGAGATGTTTCTAAAAGAGAGGAGGGGGGGCGCTTGTAGAGAGTTAACCAAAAACCTGCAGCAAGCACTAGAAACTGGCACAAAAGGCCAAAGGAAGTCAAGAACAGGCAGAAAAAAAGACAAAAGGGACAGTTAGAAATGCTTGAGTGATCATAAGAAAATGTTGTTTTGCTATGTGAACTGAAGCCCTCTGCCATGGGTGCCATATAAATAATTATTAATTATGTTGTTGATTATCTGTGTGAGCAAAAGAGCTAATGAGCTGGTTCTTACAGGAGATAAATACAGCTTCTAAAGAGCAGGGCAGCCATTCTGCCAAAAGCAAGTAATTAGAAGCATTTCTTCTCTGCTGAAAGTTTGCTTTTCTTATTTTTTTAACCTAAGGACAACCAATACACACTGTAGATATTTGCTATTAAAAAACCCACTCCCTTCACAGCCACAGTAGACATAAACTGAATTTCCCTTAATGACTGGGCCCAATTAACTGGAACCTGGAGCTCCACTTTGTAAGCAGCAGGGTTCCTCTTTGGAGGCTTGGCCCCGATGGGCAGGAGACATCCAAAGGCTGAGGATTAAAGCTGCTTTGTTTCACTAAGCGTGTACACCATATTGCAGGATGGTTGGCATGGGAACACAGAGATGGAGGATCCTGTAGTGCACAATAAACAGCCTCCATAAAATACGGAAGCAAATAACTGGGGAGATGAAGGGCAAACCCTTCACCTATCATCTGGGAGGGCTCAGCAGATGGAGGAAGAAGGGGCAGCCCTTCCAATTCACAGTTCTTCACCCATGCCTGAGAAATGCCTGTTTCCAGGATTTTTATTTCAACATTATTGCTTTAAGCCTTCAGCACACATGTGTACTCAACCTATTTCACTGTCCAGTGTCCAAACCACGGGGATCCAAAAGGAAGAAGTTCCACTTTAGCTACTGTCATCATTTATAGCCTTGAACTGCAATATCTCAAGGTGTTGGTTAATCCCAGGACAGAATTTGAGAAGAGGGCTGGCCTGAAAGGGCAGGATTAGACAGTCAGTATTACATGGGTTTCTTTGTGAGAGCTGTCAGCAAAATCCTAAAGCCACTTTGGCAGTGGATGTTCAGGCTCTGATCCAGATAACTAATTAAACACAAATAGTTCTATTTTAGTCAACAGAAGTGCTTGTGCAGGTTAAGGCAGTACATAAATACCTGTTTCTCAAACACTGAACAAGCAGAGCAAGGAAAAGGATCAGTTAAGCTGCCTGATCAGCAAACACCATGCATCAGATCCATAACCGTGGGTCGACAGATCTCATCACATCCACTGCAGTGTTTTTCCCAGCTGGCTGAGCTAACACCAGATCAGTCACAGCACCTTACACAACACCATCTAGCCATGTGTTCACCAGGTGACATGGTGACATGAGGATGGCCCATCCAGAGGTGGCGGAGAGAACCACCGTGTCTGCAAGCAGTGGGAGCTGATCCACCGATCTCAGCCCAGGTGAGCTGAGGGGATATCCCCTATGGGGACAGGCAGGCTGGCATGCCTCAGGCAGATGAAGTCTCACTTGCAATTGCCTCACCTTACCTTGGAGACACTAGCCGCTTCCTCGGGAACTGCCTATTAGCACTCCTCCACCCTCCGCACCAAGACACCCGTATGAGCAGGGACCACTTTACAGGCAAAGTGGGGGGCTTTGGCTCAGCCAGCATCCCAACCTCACTGCAGGCATACACCCAAAACTGGAAAACCCAGAGACATTCAAGCACTTGTGTTATGAATTGGACTATCTCTCTGCCAACACTGAGCTCTGGGAATGATCTACAACGTGTCTGGCTGCACAGACGGCCACTGACGCCTCCTCCTCCCCGGGGGCTGCGAGGAGCCTCCTGAAAGACTCTCACAACTGTAACGTTCACCAAAAAGCAGTATTAACCCCTTTCAGTTCAAACCAGGCTGCGATTCATTCTCTCACACAACCCAAAAACCTGATGGTCATCCAGCCCTCATGGTACATCTTTAATATATTTCCATAATGATTTAAGATACAGTTCTCATATTTCACATGGAAAAGGGTTTGGCTATTTTAGCCGTTTAAAAGGATCACTAAGCAGTAAGTAATAAAAATGGCATTGTCCCAATAACTGGGAAAATCATGCTGGTGCCATTTTGCTGATGCAAGACAAGTTCTCCACCCTATCTAATTTTCTAGCACAAAGCCAGTTTCCCGTTACTTTCTGGACATTTCTGAGCATCTATTAATAAAAGGGAAAAGTTAAATTTCATCTGGAGAAAAACACTCCTTATTCTCAAAGTCACAGATGTAAATTAAAGTAGTTGGACCCCAAAGACACTGAAGTATCCTCTGCCAACAAGTACGATAGCAAATCAGGAATAAAACTTAAAACCCTGCTCTGCATAACAGGTGAAAATGGAGGGCAGGAAGGAAGAAGAGGAAGATGATCAACAAACTTTGAAAACCTGCAACCTATCTCCTCATACTTGATTTCACCTTATTCTTTTACATGATTTGCAGGTGAAGCACCACATCTTCTGTAAGTTCCTTTTTTTCCTGATCTCAAACTGTAGAAATGTCCTGGTCCCAGCTGAAGCACTAGATAAAACCTACAAGACACTGACCCCAGGGGTTTGCTCAAGAGTCAGGGACGCAGAGAGTCAAGTCGGCAAAGCTGGAATTTATGGGCTTGCTGGCAATCTGGCTACAGGATGGACAATGATCTTCTGCAAGGGCTGGGAAAAGCCGTTCTTTGTTATAAGCAAGGCAGAGCAGAACAGACAGGTTCTGCTGCAGACCCAAAGCTATGAACTCTAACCTTCTGTTTCTCTCCATCCCCAGCAAACGCAGAAGACATGCCAACCTAAAGGACTTCTGATGCAGCTTTATCCATGGATTTGAAGTGTGCAGTAAGGGATTAGTACATTTTTTTAGTCCTTCAGGGAGCATTCTTTTCTCAAAGAAAAAAGCCCATGGGGCACTAAATTAGGAACTTTAAAAATGTAGCTTTAAAAACTAGCACCCTGGGCACTGACCTACACGTGCTGCTTTGCTCAGCCAGGCCATCCACTGCTTTATTAGACATGACCCAGAGCACCTTATGGATTCCCCTACACTTGAAAGGAGTCAGACGAGCTCCCAAACAGGTTTCAAGCTGCCAAAGAGACCTCATTGTTTCCTCACGCTTTTGTTCTCCTGTAGCCGTGTGCTGGGAGCAGGGCTTTGCATCCTGAGGTTATTACATGTTTCTCTAATGGATTCCCATGCATAGTAGATTAGCTCATTAATGAATTGATTTGAAGGAAGAGTTCACTGCAGGGGCCAGGAACCCAAAGACAAACACCTACGACTGAACAAGTCAGTTGCTTCTGTGCTATTGCATCGTGTGTCCTGCTGGTGAAGGTCCCACTAAATCACCTTGCGCTCCTGCTGCTTGTTCTCCATCCCTACCATTAGGAAAGATACACAGGAACTGCTTTTGCCTTCACAGCTACTTATTTTTAGAGATCTGATCTCATTCTTTACAGGCCTTTTCCATTTAGGACTGTCACACTGGTTGTTCACATTAAGAGAGTTTGTGATTCTAGCAGTAATTTTTGCAGCGTTTGAATTATTTGGCTTGCAGCTCATGTGACGCGAATAGGGACTGCAGGTCCACCCCGAGGTTTGTTACCAGTCTGCAAAATCCCAAGATTATGGTGTTTGCTTGCTATTGCTATCCACAAAGATGGAATAAAGTCTGGAAACAGCTGCCCTGAGCTGCTAACTGAATATTTCCAGATGAAACCAGGAATGTACCTCCATACTCCAGGACCAAGCACTACCTCGTAAACAAATGCCCTTATATAGGTCTGTGTGGGCAAAGTTAATTATCTCCAAATAGCTTCCAGAAGCCTCAAATCAATTTATGAAAACAAAAATTAACTTTCCATATAAACATAATTACAGTGAGACAACAGTATCCAGCCTGGTGCTAGTGCTGTTTTTGGAAGCTGGGCAGAAAGCCAAATGAGTTCATTAGGCAGTATAATTAATAATGGTTTTCCCCAGCTTCAGGAAGCCATTTATGGTCCTAAGAGGCAAAGGTACCAGGGAAAACCCCACAGCTGACAAGTTTTAAAAGGTGCTTCTAGGACAATAATTTATTTTAGATCCTCCATGTGAACATATATCATTTAATGAACACAAAAAGAGCAAAAAAAAATTAACAATATTGTAGTGAAGTTCACTTTGCTTAAAAAGGTACCTAGGAAGACTTTTTCTCAGAAGGAACCTTCAGGTTTCTCCTCAAGAAACAAGCACCATCCACTTCACAACACAAGAGGAATCAAACTAGGACCACATAACCAGCTTCCCCTATCCAGTCTCCCACCTCCACTGTGCCAATAGCCTAGAATAGCACGAGATCCTCAAAAAGCAAGAGCAGCCCACAAGTAAATTCCACTTCACGGTTCCGATTCCAGCAAAACATTAAAAAGAAGTCTCTTCGGTTTTTAAGCAAATCTGCTTACTTCCTGTTGGCTCTGAATTTATTACTCTCATATTCTCAGGGTACAGACAGACCTGCACGTTGCAAGCACTGACCACTTTGTCTCTCCAAGTGCCTACTGGCAATGTGCAATCTGAAAGGGAGGTCTTCCATGAGTAAGAAACCCACATCCATCACCTTCTGTCACACTGATCCCAGAAAGCTCATGCTGATGTTACTAAGAAAGCACCAGTTGGCGTTGATAGATACTGCACTGGATGATAAAAATCTAGGAGTACCAGATGCAAGCATGTTTTGCTGCGCAGCCATTTCTGTGGAATGCAAAAAGTCAGTACTGCTCAAGTCACCAAACAATCTATTTAAGAGAACAAATTAAGAGCAGAGAAAGACAGCAGCCACCTCACCATCAATCTCATCTAAATACCTAGACTTCTCACAGCGCACCCTAAATGCTATTACATTTCTCTGACCAGAGCTGTCTTGGAGCCTTGCACAGCTTGCAAACCAACACTGTGTAGCAGAGAGGTGCTGACTCAGCAGCCGTCAGGTCACCAGCTGCTCCACTGTCACCCATTCAGCAGCAGCAAAGCCACAGGAACCCACTCGTACAATGGAGCTGCAGGATCTCCAAGCAGTCAGTGGCACTTCCCACCTGCCAACTACCCCTGGCACACCTTCATTCTCCCCACTCCTAACAGACGCAGGATGCTTCCAGCCAAGGGAATATTTGGGTATACATGCCCTAAAGCCAAAAAGGTTGGCAATGCTTGCCCTCCAACATCCCAACAGCTTCTGGCTCAGTTGCCCCACTACCCTGTAACTGAGAGAAAAAAAACACAAAACAACATTCTGTATTACCTAGTAGAATACACAAACCCACCACTCAATCAAGCGGCTTGCCTCGCAGCACACAGCAGCAGAGCCATGTAATCTGTTTATGAATGACAGCGGAACCCCTAGATTGAATTACAAGTCAGGTATTCAATCAGGCAAGATGCGTAGCTGCTTTCTCACAGACTGGAGAATTAAGAAAGCGATAGAATACATGCTTTCCTTCCACATGACAGCATCTCCTTCTTCTCCCCTTCCCAGCCAAGAAACTAGCAGAGGCTGTACTTAAACAGAAGAGGATTTGCAGTGCTCAGGCCCCACAAGAAGGATTAGAGAAAGGTTACAGAGAACTTGCGTACAAAGACAACTCTCCCACATCATCCTCAGCAGAAGAATTACAAAGCAGCAGTATGCAGGAGACAGGGCAAACACACCTGAGCTACCAGGAGGAAGAGGAGAGGGTGCCACTGGAAGAGCTGGCAGTGCCCGACACCGCACAGCCAAGCACTCACACAGGGTCTAGTGTAAGACGGCAGCATCCACTCCCAGCTGAGCTCCAAGGCAGGCGCCACAGTTTTTAAAAGGCCTGTGCAGGGTAAAGAACTGTAAGAAAGGAAAGCTGCAGTCAGTTATCTTTCATGTTCCAGAAGCATCCAAAGTTTATTACCTCCAACTGCGCTAAGTTCTGCACACGCAGAAGCCAGAAAAAGCCTCTCCTGGAAAGAGCACGCCCCATGCAGCGTAGCAATTCCCACTTGACCCATTCCTACCGTTCCTGGGGACAGATCTTGTAGCAGAGCATGACAAGGAAATAAGGGAGTTTGTTCCTTTGAGCCTAGAGAAGAACCAAAGTGCATGGCTGTGAAAGTCACCTGATGGACAGAGACTGCAGCCTAACACAGGAAGACAGAGGACAGCATTTCACATGATGTAGGGAAGAAATTCTCTGTGTGATGCAGCAGGATTACATGATGTCTGACGGCAGAGGCCCATTGTGCTCTCACTTGTAAAGGAGGATTACTGTATATCTGATCTGCAAGAAGGATTATGGTGTTTGAAGTGGGTCGAGAACAATCAGGATAAACTGAAAGACAGTAATACACTGGTGGAAGGTTTCACCGGATTTGTGATGGGGCAGATGGAGAGCAGCACATCACAGGTATTAGCAATCTCACATCGAGAGAACAGCCCGGACATCCAAGAGATGGTTTCAGCCTAGGACATAGGTCCACTTCACTGCCAGCCCCCAGCTCACTTGACAGGTTACTGAACAAACTCATGCCTGAGTTTATAACAGAGGTCCATGCAGATCTTGGGGGGAAAAAAAAAATGCCAACCTCTCTGAACTCTCCTTTTGACTTCAGCCCTTTTCAGTCACATCTGACCCATCGCCTGTTTTCAGCCCTTCCTTCGCACACAATTCCCTGTGCTCGAAAGACCACTTCTTTTTGTTTATAATTAAAATCATAATTGAATTTGACAGTGATAGACCTGCAATGTATGCTTTAATGTCTTACAGTATATTAACTCTGGGACATGTATCTATTGCATTCTCCATTATCAATACTCCAATAAACTTCCCATTAAACCTTGTTACAAGAAAATTGAGTTTTCATTGAAATCCACAAGACTGGTCTATTACTGAAGGAATCATATCAGGGAAGACATCATAGCCATCGTAACACAACACCAGCCAGACAGCACTTACACACCGAATGGCATTTATCAAGATATTGACCATAAATCATTGCAATTGGAACAGCAAGAGAGGGCAAAGCCTAGCTGCCTGCTGGAATCATGCAGGCCTTCATTTACTTTTATGCTGGGTCATCCCTAGAATTGTCTTCGATTTTTTTTTTTTTTTTTGTTATAAATACCATCCCATCAGGAGGAAGAGCTCCATGACTCACCATCTGACCTACAGGTTTTGCGCTAGAAAACACTTTCCACTCTGGAGTTATGGTCATGAGGATTTAGTGACACATGGCAGCCGCAGAATGTGCAGCCTTTAGATTGCAGATAACCCTCACAGCTCCTCATCTGAGCTACTAAGAGGTTCATACTCAGGTTTGGCACAAAAAAGCACCTCTTGATTAATATTCCCCCACAAACACACATTTCGTTCTTTCCTCTTTCTCACCTAGTCCTCCTGCTAGAATCCATCTTCCAGGAAAAAAAAATTAATTCTGCAGCAAAGCAAGCACATTTGCTGCACTCTCAGTATTTGACAGAAGGGAGAACAGATTGGGACTCCATGAAGAGTGACTCATTATCAGCAAATAGTTTTAAGTGATGATTGTTTCATCACCACCCACCCAGCTCTTCCCTCTGTCTGCAGGCTAGAGCAAAAACTCTCTGGAAGAGAATGACGAAAAAGAAAAATGAGGCAGACGACCTTACTTCTTGCTTCCTCTCCCAGGATCAAGACCAGAACTGTCTAAAAAGGGGATGTGCAACAGGCTCTGAAAACCTTGGGTTACAGATTGGAGGCCTAAGGGTTTTGTTTTCCTCCAAAGGCAGTACATATCATTGTCTCCCTTCTTAACCTATCCAAGAAAATGCTGAAAAACACTTTCAGACATCTGCCCTTTCCCTGTGCAAACATATGCTGAGCTAACCCTCAGGGACGCTAACGCCCTTACAGTCGTTTAGCAGATAAGCCCTTGCTGTAGGATCAAAGCTCAGTTGCAATGTGCCAATTGATGTTGCTGTAAATGAGCATTAGCGCATTTGGGATCCAGCAGGACTGGTGCCTGAAGGTGAGGAATCCTATACTGCCAGTCAAACACATCAAAACTCTATCAATAGCAGGGTACAGAAGGTTACGGCAGCAAAAATGAAACCCTTGCCATATCACGTTGCTCTCAGCAACTACTTCCAGCAGTGAGCTGCATTTATGAGAATAGCTGCAGAGCAAATCTAGAGAGAGAAAGACAGGAAAATAATCACACACACTCTACCTAGAGAGGATTTTTGAATCAAAATGGCTCGAGGGCAACAATACAAGTAAAACGTAGTTGTCTTTTTCCAGACATGATAACCTGGCTTCTCCTGGAACAAGCACAGGAGAAGGTTAGAGAGAGGGAAAGAGGACAAGAGAACAGGGCAGCCCCCCATAGCATTGTCCTCCCACCCACACAGCAGCCTTTGAGCAGGGGCAGCAGGTTTGTGGATTGGGCTTTCCAGGACCATGACCTCTCTTGTCCAGTTCTCCATACAACAAAACGCTGCTTCGAGTTCCCAAACGCCTTCAGGACCCATTCACTGAAGAGCTGTTTCCACCACCTCCCCGACCTTTGCCAGGCAGAGAGGCACGTGGGGAGCTCTCTTATCAAGAGATAATCACATCCCCCAAGGCTTATCAAGCATAAAATACAGCTGTTCATCTGATCTGCGTGCAGGTACCTCCTCACAGACCATGTTCCCACCTGCCCTAAAGCTACCTTCAGTGCTAGTACAAAATTGCTTGTACCTTTACATCGCTGTAAATTATTGAGCATTACCTGAAGCCCTGGAAGGCATTATTTCATGGATCCACAGTAGGGAAATAAACAAAACCCTTTTCCATCACAACATTCACTTAGACTTGGCTATCCCAAGAACAAACAAAATTGCCACAAAGTCTTAAAAAAAATTCCTTCCAATATTAAACACAAGCCCACACTGTGAAAAATGGCTCAGAAATCTTATCATTTGAATATCTAGATGAGCTTGCAGGCATTTTGCATCTCAGCTACCAGCGTGGGTTTTATTTCGCAGGTTTCACAAAGCTACCAATGTTGCAGCCAGCCATCATTGACTAGTTTGCCAAGCAGTAACACAAGCTTAGAATATTTTTTGGTTCTGAGGGCTACTAGCCTCAGGCTCATCCAGTTTCTGACCAGAAGAATTCAAAGCCTGATGGGTTGTTGAGATGATCCCAGCTATCCACTGTCAGGCAAGAGTGGATCAGGCAGCGAGTCACCCCTTCCCACCACCTTCTTCAGGATTTGACTGCAAAAAAACTCCGCTGGCACTTGGTACCACTTTGTTCAAAGGGACTTTAAGAGGAGAACTGAAGATGTAGTGACTTGCTATTATTAGCTCTCTGCCACTATCCCTTAAAACATCTCTACAACGTGAAGGTAGGAAGTGAGGAGAGGGACAAATTGCAGTCAAAATGGCACCACTGACCTGTCTGTCTGACAAAGGTAGAGTCTGAAAGTCTCCATCATCCAGCAACTCAACCCATATAGGGTCATGCAAATCACCACACAGGACAAGGTCACCCTTAATCTCCATTACCATGAGCCCTTGTTTATTTTCCAACCTTCACTCCCAGGAAACTGAAAGCCCAAAGCAGAGCAAAAGATACATTTCCCTTCACTGGACACTTACTGTATTATTAAACACGGATTTAAACAAGGTTTTCTATTGTATGCTAACATGCCTTTTAAAAAAAAGAAAAAAAAAGATAAATTTGCCTGAGGGAAGCCACTCTTTGTTTTGGCTTAACTGAATACCCATTAATTTTATAAGAACGGGTAGGGGGAAGGGCTTGTGTCTCCACAGATTTATAGCCTTTTCATGCCAACTGGGAAGAAAATTCTCACATGCTTGGGTAGCATCAGACTTCTCCCACAAAGCTCATATTTGCAGAAGAATGCAAAGCTCCCCAAGGGAGTCTAGGAGCTGATGAGACTATAAAGATCTGTTATTTATATTATAGCAGTGCCCAAGATTTTTGGATATTGCACACATCCAGGGGAAGACAGAGCCCCTCCCTGACAGGGTTCATGCTCCCAGCAAATTATTCACTTTCACAACAATCAGCAGGAGTCTCACGTGTTTTTCTGGAACAGAGCTATTAGTTCACACAGCCCAGAGGCAACCTGATGCCTACGTCTGGCCACTCCAGCAAACAATGAGCTACTCATTCAGATGATAGTTGCTGTGCCCAAACTTGCCAAACAGGATTGCAGTGGAGCAACAGAAGAGCCGTGCTGTGCCAGATGCACCATGATACCCTGGAAGCAACTCCACTGAAGTCACTGGAGCTGATTGTGAAAGAAATTTGTGTGTAATCCGACTGATTTTACTAACTTGTTGAATTCCTGAGAGTATACTGAATCAACCAGCTGCCGACAGAGCTGGTGTCATCACTTCTACTTCAAGCCACAAGCGATTCATCGTAGTTAATGAAACCTATTTATGCTGGGGGCACAGAGCAAAGGAAGGCTGCAGCATGGTTTGTCCTAGAGCTGGACAACACTTTTATTCATAAGAAATCTTTTACTGAAGGGAAAAAAAGTTGTTTCACACACCTGAAGGCACACACTGCACCTACACAGCCTTCCAGAATTAAAAAGGCTTATATGGACCTTAACTTTCCTTTAATTCATTCTGGATTTGCCCAGAAGCATCTGGTGCAAGTACCACGAGAGCTTTCTAAAATGTCTACTTACAAAGAGGAAGGGTGTGGAGTGAGGAGGTAGAAGCACACAGACTATTCAGCCTAAGGAAAGATCAAGGATGGGTGGGAAAAGAAGGGAAAGGCCCAGTAAGGGTCAAATGCATCACAGCCTACCCCAGGCTGGAAAGGAGGCTCCTCTCTGCAATGTATGTGCAAAACAATAGTGATGGACTTACTATTACAGACAGGAAAATGTGGATTAGAATTCAAAAAAACCCAAACCTTTCTACCAAAAAGAACACAATTTTTGAATAGGAGAGACCACAGCACCTCAGCTTTTGAGGTCTGCAAAGTATTGCTGAAGTGCACATGGCTCCACACAGGCTGGGAAGAAGGACTAGACAGCTTCATGGGGTCCCTCCCACTCCTTCAATCAACAAAGAACTCCTGAAAAAAAGTACTAAAGAAATCTGAAACATTTTCTGGCAGTAGAGCTCTGTGCTAGGCACATGGGGAGTGTCACCCCTACATCCAGATCCCTCAAGCACGTACCAGACAGTCTGCATCTGAATGATGGAGCTTCAGGAGACAGTGGGAGCCTGCTCAGGGGACCGGAAGAGCCTTCCCACCCTATCACCAGATCTGAGTATGTCTTCGTCACGAATGCGGACTAGAGGCAGCACAAGCAGAAACAACTGTATATCCCAAATCTTGCCCAGGGCAACACCGCACACAGGATTTAGCTAGAAATGCTCTCACTACCAGAACAAATTTTCACACAGCTCAGGTTCTCCTGGAGGTGATCTGAGCATCTCTGCCCTCAGGGCAGCAGACAAGTGCCTACCAACTCCCTTTCCACATCAGTTTTAACTTTTTCTTATTACTTTTAACTCCTGATAGGAAGCAAAGCCTGTTGTCATGCAGAGGTTTACAAGTGATGAACATTTGTCTTTCTGCCTACGGAAAGCTGCCAAATCATAAAGCTCCATCCTGTTTGCAAAGCAAGCCCTGGGGTATTATTTTTCCTGAAGTCAATGATGTCACAGAAATACTACTTGAAAACAGAATCTAAAATTACACTCTTGAGTGCAACACATTCTGGAGTTTTCGTTGGCACTGCTAAAATTGTTCTGTTGTGTTTTTCTGGCACAGGCCACAGCAGATAATTGCTTGGGGCTAATCTTGAGAAGGCAAAATATACACAACCAGCACAATTCCACTTCTGCTCCATCTTCTATTAAGAAACAAATATTCTCCACAGCATGAAGTCGGGTTAATCCTTGCCAACAAACTCCACTAAATGGAGCAGAGTGAATTTGGGGAGTGGGGGTAGAGAGTGCAATTTTAGCAGGTCCAAAAGCCTTTGTGAATTATTGTAGAGCCAAATTGTTACTTTTTTTTATTATTATTATTAAGAAGAGGAAGAGAGGCTGTATCAAGAAATCAAACAGTTTTGTTTAGTCTGAATGATTTCCGAATTTTTCTCCCCCCTAGAAATATGTGTGAATGAGGGACAAAAGGCTAGAGAGTGGTGGTGAATGGAATTAAATCCAAATGGAGGCCAGTCATGAATATTGTCTCCAAGGGCTTGGTGCTGAGGCCAGTCCTCTCTAATACCTTTATCAATGATCTGGACAAGGAGATCAAGCACGCCCTCAGTAAGTTTGCAGACCACACCAAGTTCAGTGGGAGCATCAACCTGCTTGAGGGTAGAAAGGCTTTGCAGGGGGATCTGGACAGGCTGGATTGATGGGCCCATGGGATGGGGTTCAACAAGGCCGAGTACCAGGTCATACATGCAGCACTACAGGCCTGGGGCAGAGTGTCTGGAGAGCCACCTGGCAGAAAAGCACCTGAGGGTGTTGGTCAACTGTGGGCTAAACATGAGCCAACAGCATCCTGGCCTGTATCAAGAACAGTGTGGTGGGTAGGACTTGGGAGGCGATCTCCCCCCTGTACTCAGCACTTAGTGAAGCCCTACCTTGAGGGCTGTGTCCAGTTCTGGGGCCCTCACTACGAGGTGCTGGAGCATGTCCAGAGAAAGCTGCGATCTGGAGCACAAGCCTTATGAGGAAAGGCTGAGGGAATGGGGGTGTTCAGCCTGCAGAACCAGACTCTGAGGGGAAACCTCGCTCTCTACAACTCCCTGAAAGGAGGGTGTAGCTGGATGGGGTTGGTGTCTGCTCCCAAGTCACAGGCAACAGGACAAGAGGAAACAGCCTCAAGCTGCACAAGGGGAGGTTTAGATTGGATATTCGGGATTTTTTTTTACACTGAAAGGGTTATTAAGCATTGGAACAGGCTGCACAGGGAAGTAGTTGAGTCATAATCCCTTATATAGTGCTTAGAGATAGGGTTTAGTGATGGTTTTTGTCAGTGTTAGGTTGGTGGCGGGACGAGATGACCTGAAAGGTCCCTTCCAACCTAGACAATTCTATGATACATTAACACAATAACTAAAAGGGGCAAACAGCAGGATGTAAAATCTGCTTATTTAGGTTCATTGCCAGTGCTTCCAGTGAAACTGTCCCACTCTCCAGACAGCTAGGATGTCTAATTAGAATATGAGAAAATTCAGCTTCAGCTGACAGCAAACCACTTGAAATAGCCATAAGACATGGTAATTTGGGATTCTGGTTTCTGTCATCCCCTGCAAAGCTGATACTAGAGTATGTAATTTCTGCAAAGGAGAATAGTTGAGTTAGTTCAAGATATGGCCCTGGCATGTTTTATTTATTTGCAGTCTTTAGGGACTATTTAGCAAGCTCTAGAAACAGGCAGAATAGAGCGTTATAGGATGGACTTCAATGATGTAGTCCATCAAGGAGAATTTACACACAAACCCATCTTCCCAACACAGCAGTCTTCCAATAACACTAGTCAAGGCACAGCCTGGAGGGAGGCGAGGGGGTGGAGAGGGGAAGCAAGTCTGTTTAGGAGCCCAGGGAAAAATGAGTGCAAAAGCCGAAAGCTCTTTTTAACTCTAAGCATTGGATTAAACAAAAAAAGTCAGCTTTTTTTATAACAGCAATGCTGTTATAATTTAACTCAGAGAAATGTTGCTTTTCTTTATGGCATTCTGTTTGCAAATATCCTAGTAGTGCAGTGATGTATGTTATTTCAGGTTTTCCTGAGCAACATCTCTGTGAGCTAGGATCTTCCTTGGGAGCCGTGACAGGTGACATCTCTTTCAAAGCAGGGCAACTCAGTGGCTACTTCACTGTCTGTCCAGAAAGAATGGGAGGGGGGAAGATTTTAATGTGTACCTTCCTCAGCAATTTATCTAAAGGGGCCCAACTCCTCCAAGACAGAGATTAATATTTCATATAAAGCCTACTGGTTATCCTCACAGATTCCCAAAAGGGCTGGAAGGAAAAAGATGCTCTGTGCTGATCTTGACTGCTGGATTCCTTCGAGGCAGATTGTTACACCATGAGATAAGAAAACACTCCAGCTAACAGGCCCTCTTGCTTTCTTATTTTCTTTGTCAGGCTTGGAAAAGTCCAAAACCAGCCACTCCTGCTTTATTTTGGCACCTTTGCTATTGATCCCAGCTGCAGAAACATTCAAGAGGACTGCACCACACTTCATCAAAACTCAACCCCTAATCTTCTCAGTTTGGGCAAGTACTCAAATCAGTTTTGTTTCATCTAAAGGTTGAATCTGATTAGCATAAGCAGATGTGTAAAAGAAAACAATATAGATGCACAGCCTGAGTATACATATACTGAGGGAACACGGTAGTCAGGCTTCAACCACACACTCAATCACTTGTTTATTTTTGCCCATCTTAGCCTTCTGATTTCAGGTTGGGATAAGAACATGATGCTGAAAATTAAAGCAAATACCTGGAGATCAGACTCAGCACAGAAGCAGAAGTTTTAGCAGCCTCCCAGGAAAGCCACTGCTCACACACTTTGGATTACCACCCTCCAGGTTCAGATCAGCCTCTGGATTTGACGCTAATCCAAACCAGAATCTCAGTCCTCCAGGCTAGCTTGAGTTTAGCTTATTATAATATAGTGCTTATCAGCTATATTCACACATGTAGTCACCTAGGAGTTGCTCCAGAGGACTTTGGTCAATAGCACTCAGAGTTGACATTATTTAGATTATCACTGCAGTGGTAAATGGCATCCAACCAAAGGGAAAAAGCACCTGTGAGCATGGAGCACATCCCTCCTTCTCCCAGCCTGTTAAAGGTGGGAGATGCTAGACCTGATCTTGGTCTAGCATGTGTTACTGCTGCTCCCTTAAAGCCAGGGATAAGTACTCTATTCAGTGCCAGTGCTGGGAACGTATTTCCACAGCAGCACAAGGTGGTAAATCCCAGGATGTTGCAGGTCTTGTGCAACCATTCACTGAGCAAAAATAAATTCTAACAAAACACCCACTCCCCTCTTCCAGTACCAAAGTAGCTCAGACGCATGCAGGAGAGTGGGAAAGCTGCTCCTCTGGTTTTGATTTTAAGATAATACTGTGGAGAGGAGAGGTGGTCCTGCAGGCTTTTATTGGAAGACAAACCTGTGCCTGAATGTAAATGGCAAAGATGTTCTACTTAAATGGGACAAACAGGCAGTGAAAGCTGCAGCTCTAACCAAGAACAAGGAACAGCAGAATGTAGAAAATGGTCAAGACAGATAGAGGATTTGAAAAGTCAAGGCAGTCAAAGTAACTACCTACTTATTCCAACAACATCTGGACACACATTAGCAGAACGCAGTGGTGACTAGTGTGGAAATCCCAGGAAGATGCAGGAAGCTGGAGCAGCGATGGAGCCATGACATCTAATCTGGGCTGACATCTGCCTCTGGCTAGAGCATCAAGATTTTTTTGGCCACTACTGGAAACAAGATTGCTGTAGTCAGGAACAGAGCTGTTCAGGGAAGAAAAAATAAAAAAAAAGCAGTGGTGTGGAAAGAAAGCAGCAATCAGTATTATAAGGAATGCTGAGGTATAAATTAGACATGATCTGAAGAAAGAGTAAAGAAAACATTAGAGTATGATTCTCAGTGGTTACTTAGAATGGCAAAAGAAGGAGGGAGAGTTTGGAGAGAAAGCCAAGTACCTTTTATTTGTTATACTGATATTAAAATGGTGGTAATAGCCATTTGGCACAGATGCCCTCCTGAAGTGGGAAGATGCAGCTGCAAAGACTGGAGACCACTTCCACTAACACAACCTGCACAGTGTGAAATCATGAGAGAAGGAGGATGGGCACAAGCAGAGTGAGTAGATCAGATCCACTCAGGATTAAAACAAAAGACACCTAAGAAAGTCAAAACGAAACATGTCGATTTATTGATAGATCTTTGAGACAGAGCTAAATATAAGAACTCTCGAAAATGAAACGTTCTGCAGAAGTGTGGTTATTTATACAGCTTTGGTTAACACCCTTCCTGGCAGTGAAAGGTGCTTTAATGTGGTATAGGCAGTGCAACAATGTTGCTCCTCTTCTCTCAGGTTAATCTCTGCTGATTTCTACCCACTGTGTATCTGGGCAGCCCCCATCCTCACAATCAGAGGTGCTAGAAGGTTACCCAAGTACCAGAAGGTCTAAATCATCAGTTGCCAACACTAAGACACACCCCACCTGCCACCCAAAACAGAGCAACCAGAACATGCAAAGCATGGAGACAAACTCAGAGCTCCCTCAGCATCCCCTAAGTCTGAAGAAAGGGATGCCCCTTTCCAACAAATCCCAACCCTGTCATTGCAGAGGGTCAAGACAAACTCCTGAGAGTCACAGGCTTCATGCTGTCACTCATATTAATGATGCAATGCCTTATTAATTGGAGTTTTCCTGAACAGCATGTGTAGTATCAGTGACACTCATAATTAAATAGGCAGGCAGCATTTTTTTTTTTAAATGAGCAGAGAGTTAATTGAATTCTGGAGTCCCTGTGATCAGCTGTGAAATTTATACCTGCAATTTGTGCAGGCAGCAAGAACTAGAGCCTTTGGGGCCTTGTTATTCATCAAAAATAGGCTGATTTATTTGTGCCAAGTATCTCTGTAGGAGGCTCTTGGGCCCGATGTACAGTCACTTTCCTCCAATTAACCTCCCTGGCCTAGAGGGAAAAGAGAATTAGACATCTGTTAAAAGCACAAACCTCGTCTTGAGAAAGTAGGCACATTTCAGTGGAAGCCAGCTCTCATCCGAGTTAACCTCTGGCCACCAGGAGTTGAGGAGTTCCCAGCATGAAATATGTGAAAAACAGCCGAGACAACCTACGGAGCTAAAGTTACTCACAGATGATGGGAGGTGGAAGGGACCTGGCATGAGTCAGCCAGACCAGTCTGCTTCAAAGAGGCAGACTTCACACTCATCTTTTCTGTGAACATCTCTAATGTCTGGTTTAAGGCTTTTACTGCCATTAGTAGCAGTAACTGCAACCGCTCCAAACATCTGATTTCCCTTTCTTTTGGCAAGGCCCCACAGATAATCTCTGCAGACATACAGCCAGTTTGTAAAGCTAATTCTTTATCACCAAGATACATGTTGCTTCCGCTTTTATTTTTGGCACCAGTAGTGGTTCACATCTTATGCAGCCCTGACACCTGGGTGCCACCCTAGATTTAGAAAATCAGTTTTACCTTCCAAGTGCCAAATTCTGGGTTGCCTTAACGGGTCACATCAGATTCCAGCAGGGACATGCAGGAGGTCATGGAGATAAACAGAATCAAAAGGCACTAAACTCTGCGAGGTCATCAGCAGGCAAAGACCCCCAGTATCCCAGACCTGACAGGGCAGGGGATCCCTGGTTTAGGGGGCAGCTCCTGAGACCCCTCCTTTGGTTAATAGGTCTTATTGTGCAGGACAGAAAATGGGAGGAGAAGAATTACTTTCTCATCTGTGCAAAATTCAGTTCCCTGAAGAGTGTGCCTTGGGCAGCCACTTTTCATGCCACTTTTTCTTTCATTTACTGCTCGATTTGCACAAGAGCTGGAATTGGTTCACTTTTAGGTTCCTTAGGTTGGGGATCTGCACAAAGCTGCTCAGCATGGTAAACGCAGGCATTTCTCAGTGTGAGAGTTTGTACACACTTTCAGGAAACTTTCCAGCCACAGACCACTCCATGTCAGCATCTCAAGGACCAGACAGAAGCCGAGCAGAGGCCTTGAGGACAGCAGATGTGTCTCCATGTTGCACAGGGCCTTTTTGGACCTGCTCTTAGGACCAATCATCACTCAAGAAACCTTACATTAGAGCCAGGAACCAATAATATCCTTGCTCAATGGAGTTTCCAGTCCAAGGCTAACTCTGCCAACAACATGACAATGTTGTTCTTCATCACTAAAGCACTGCACCAACATCCACCCTAAGCAAGTGCATAAAAGTTTGAAGTTCTGCAGTTGGCTTTTATAAAAAACTTCTATCAGAAATGGCCCCAAGGCACAGACAGATCTGCCACGTGCACGTTCTGGAGAGCCCGCAATGTAACTAGTTTTGCATGGGAGAAATATAGGCCAGCATTTGTTTAATAATGTTTGCTTTTACAGAGAAAGTCCGAGATCAAAATGGCACCTGCTAGTCTCAAAAGCACACCAGAACAGCAAAGCCAAATTCCCCACCCTTCTTTTTTCCAGAGTAGATTGCAGCATCAGGTTTTTATCTTCACTGTGTTGTTTATAGCTATAAAACCTGTGACTTTTCGTTGGGGCTTTTGTTGTTGTCTGTCTTCTTGTTATTATTTGTTTTGGTTTAAATGTTGGATTTCCTTTAAAAGGTTGGAGTTTGGTTTGCAATTTATTTTGACTGACTTGGATATAAAGTTTACTCTGTCCACCAGCCAGGAAAGACTACTACATATCCAAGTCTATTTAAAATTGTGTGTGGCCAACAACACCTATCCAGAACAGCTCTTCTCCCTCATCCAGTATCACTATTTTTTTCTGGAAACAGTCATTCAGGGGAGAAACAAACAAAACCCAGACATACAAACCACAACACATACACCATATTGACAGCCCAATTAGCTGTTAAAAATCTCCCTTTCCTCATGGCTAAATGCAGCCATTTGAAATGCGCAGTCAAGACTCGGTAATAGCTCTTGTAAAGACCTTCAGTGATGCCCTGTGACATCAACACAACAAGACTCCATGTAAAAATTGTTTGTCTAGAAACTGTTTTCACATGCAAACTGTTTTATCAACAGTCAAAAATTACTTTTGGTATTTCAACTGGCATTTCTTTATAAATTAGCTCCAAGTCAAATGCAACTCAACCACCAAGCAGCTTAGGCAGCTGTTTGCAAAAGAAGGCACTGGCAGCAACAGCTCTCAGAAACTAAGCCTGGGAACTTCTTAATAAGGACATCTAGTTCCCCAGGACACTCATCCCTTCACAGAAATGCAGTTGCCATACATCAGTTGTACCCTGCCTGCATTAGACAGGATCTCCAGTAGCTTAAGACTGGCTCCAGTGATTCTGGCGATCTGCAGCAATTTCATGACAAGAGTTTCTCCCTGAGCATTCCACCGGAGTTGAACCATGCTTTAAGGTAGGCTGCTTTCAGCAGAGATCTCAGCAGCTACCTGTGCTCGTTAAAATAGACAACAGCAGCCCAGGTTATTTCTGCTGATCCAGGAAATTTCCCATTGGCCTGCTACTAGATCCATGCCAATCCTCAGAGCACAAAGCTTCACATCCAACCACCACCCAAAAGGAAGCAAATTGCTACTGCTCAGGCAGGGCTGCTAACAGTGAGTATAAAGCTTCAACTTGAGGCATTTAAACAGTATTTGAATGCACTTGCCTTAAGCAAGCTCCACTAGGAAACACGAGCTGTTTGCACCAGAGAACTGGATACCAGTTACCAGACTCTGTGAGCCAGGGAGAGGAACATGCCACCCATGAGTCAACCTCCCGCCCTGAGCCAGCCGGCTGGGACAGCAAGCGTGACCGTTAGCACACGGGGCTCTCCTAGATCTCTGCAGACAATAGCCTAGAATCAATTTGGTCTTTGGAACTGCCTTCCAGAAAGTTTCAGACAGCTCACGGACCACAGGCTAAATAATGCACACGTGTATTAGCTACAATCACTCCAGAGAAGTCAGAACACACTTGCAAAAAGGATAAAGTTTTCAAAGCAGTTCACGCTAAAGGATCCTCAGGAAGATTGTCATTGTTTAAAAAAAAACAACCAAACAAAAAAAAGGTGTATCTACACCTACATGTACACAAACTAACAATGAAATGAGAACGTTTACTATGAAGTTATTTATGCAACCGCTGTAGGTTTAGTCATAGACAAAAAAACTGCATCCATCTGTCATGCTGGATCACATAACCAATCCATCAAAGCTAGTAACTACTTCTGGAAAACAGGAAAAAAGACACACTTACTTAATTGTGCTTCTTAAAGACACAGCCTCTCTTCTCACTCCGGGGCAAAGAGGAGCAATGGAGATCCAAAAGGCCTACAAGAGATCAAAGGTTTGCATCAGGTCTCTTGAAAAATCTCAAGCAGCAAGAATTATAGAAGGATAAAACGCCAAGAGGCTCACCTGGTGAACCATCCAAAAGTCAGCCATCGAGAACTGACCTTAAAAAAAGAGAGGTCATCTCCAACACAGTTCTTCGTTCATCAATCTAGGCTTAATGGCAGCACAGCAAAGCCTCCAGCTCTCACCACAGCACTGGCAGCGCCAGCCCTGGCACACGAACAGCCCCAGGGCTCATTTCGCCCCCAGCAGAGGGGTACCGAGCAGCCCAGCCCCCCGATGTACCCCACATCTGGAATACACACATCTGTCCTCAGCACAAACCAAACTCCCACCACCTTCACCCGCCATCAGCTCGACAGCAGGGAATTTCTACGGGAAGATGCCCCCGCCTCCTGAAAAACAAAACAAAATCCTAAATCTGCTGTTCCNCCCTCCTTGTTGTGGCCGTGCGGGTGTCCTGTCCGACGGCCCAGCCCTGTTTGCAGCCCCTGCCCGGCCCCGGCTCTCCCCTTCAGCAGCCACCCCCCGCAGCCCGCTGCCTGCCCGCAGAAGCTCCTCGGCCCGCTATACCCGGCTGGCTTGCCACAAGAGGGGGACCGAGCACTGCTCTGCGTGGCCTGGCCTCGCCGTGCCTTGCAGCCACCTCGCCCCTCCATCACCCCTCCTCCCGACCTTTTCCCCACCGCCCCTCGCTCACTGGGGTCACCATTGCCGGGGAGGATGCACCTAGGTCGGTCCCGTGTTACTTCACCCCCTTCCCCTTCCTGCCTTAGAGTCATCGAATCGGCTGGGTTGGAAGGGACCTTTAAGATCATTGAGTCCAAGCATCAACCTAACACTGCCAAAGCCACCTCCGAACCACGTGGTGGCCCCTCCATCCATTGGGACCCAGAGCCAGGGGGAAGGATAGATGAAAGCCACTGAAGGGGGGCGAGGAGGTCCTCCCTGCTCCCCACACTGTTCCCAACACGCTTGGGGACGTTGGATGCAGGGGCTGTACCCTGCGTTGTCATGGGCTGCAGTGAGGTGGAAGAGACTGGTGTGNGCTGTGCTGCGGGCCGAGGCCGCCTCCCACACGTGCCTCCCACGTGCTCGTCAGCCAGCGCTAATGGAGCACAGAGGGCAGACTGATTGGGGTTAATTGCCGGGGCGAACCATTCGGAGAAGGCATGGGGGGGGTGCAGCCCCCTTGCACACGGGATACCCCAGCANGGTCGGTCCCGTGTTACTTCACCCCCTTCCCCTTCCTGCCTTAGAGTCATCGAATCGGCTGGGTTGGAAGGGACCTTTAAGATCATTGAGTCCAAGCATCAACCTAACACTGCCAAAGCCACCTCCGAACCACGTGGTGGCCCCTCCATCCATTGGGACCCAGAGCCAGGGGGAAGGATAGATGAAAGCCACTGAAGGGGGGCGAGGAGGTCCTCCCTGCTCCCCACACTGTTCCCAACACGCTTGGGGACGTTGGATGCAGGGGCTGTACCCTGCGTTGTCATGGGCTGCAGTGAGGTGGAAGAGACTGGTGTGGTCCCACACACATCACCCACAGCTGTCCCTGCTCCCAGCCTCCTGCTGCTGTGCCATGGCGCACTGCAGTTCCACATCACTATCTGATCCACCACCACAAATAAAGTTGTTTGTTTAAAAGATATTTGAGCAGCTCTTTACTATAAGTGACAAATCATTATTTAATTCCTTTGGTACTCATGGAAATAACATCAATCAAAACGAATGCATCTGCTAGCTAAATATGAATGTAATCATCCATTAAAATGTTAACATTTATGAAAACTGTTTATTAAAATAAAGTGATAAAAATCTCATTGTGATTTGACAATCAGCTAATGTCCCCTTAAGGCAGAATTTGAACACTTGATGTTTGGAACCAGAAAGCATTTTAAATGCCCCATCAGTTTATAACTCCAGTTATTCCGAAACATGATTAAGCCATTGCATTGCAGCCCTGTAAATGGATGTCCTTTTCTATCCTTGTGCACATACGTTGTGACATGGGCTTTCCCCTCCAGTCACGTGTACTAAATCCAAATTCAGATTAGCAGCAAAAGAAGTGAGCACATGGAAATAAACTGCACTCAAAACTGGATAATTTTACCCTACCTGATCTAGTAGGGCTCACGTGACAGCAAGAAATGCTGGAGTTAGGAGTCAGCTTTCCTTCAGGCATGGTGACACTGGGGGAGGTTGACAAAGGAGCATCCTTGGTACCCAGCAGTCTGCACCCGGGGAGACTGATGGACTAACAAACTGTCCATCTACCCAAGTGTGCACACAATGTGTGACCTCACAGACTGCACCCCATTCTTGTCCTTGTGTACATCCCAGCTGGTACATCTACCTGGACACACACGCCGGCATCCTCTACCTCAAAACCAACCCTTTTTCCTTTTCTAAGAAGGGAAAAGTTATACATGGAATTGGGTAACATGTTCCTGTAGACAGCTGACTATTATAGGCAAGTTTCATTTTGAGTCATAGTTTTGATTAAGCACATATCGGGTCTGCTGCCTTGTCCCTACACCTCAGCTCCCCAGGCAGCTTGTGGTGTGCCCAGGCTGGCACACAGGAGCCCCACTATGCATTCATGTGCACAGATTTTTGGCCTTCCCTGTTCTGGTAACTCTTCAATTTAGATTCAAATATGACTGTGACAAATGCAGTTGGCATCTGTTTGCTACATCTAGCATTTCACCAGGCGGCTCTGAGGGGATCCAGGCTCTGAGTTCCTACTTTGCTTTAATCTCCAGACTCGAGCGGCTCAGGCATTATCTCCATAGGAATCTCATCTATGTCATTGTACTTTGGCAGGTGCATTTTTATCCTAAACTACTGCTTCCACCACAATTAATAATGAACCATCACAATATATCTTGCAAGAACTTAGGAACTAAACTGTTTCAGCCATCCCCAAAATTGGTAAACTTAGTCATAAAGTTCTATATTGAAATACCAAATTTCCAATACTGTGTGGGAATAAGGGGACTTTGTATCTTCATCTGGTTTACTGTGTACTCTAAAAATCCTGGAGATTCTTAGCATATAAATAAGGACCTTCTCTACAAATTTCTGTATTTCAGCTATTTCAGTTGAATCAGTAAACAGTGGCTTCATACTTTCCAAGCAGTTCAGCTATAAACCCCCAGTCACCAGCAATTCATTGCATATTAGCTTTAAAATGATAGATCCAAATTCCTTTGATACCCACAAGGAAATTGTGAGAGCTGTCTTTTTCCTAGAGAATTTCCACTATCACTCAGCATTAGTCAATCACTAATGGACATTAAAAAATAAAGAGTTGCAGGAGACTGTAAAAAATACATCATTTCAACTTTCCCATGTGACTGAGGCCTTGAGAAATTGACTGGCATAGCTATAACAAAATAATTATCCTGTTATAGCTGTGCCTGTGTAACTTCTCCACATGGACAGTCTATTCTAAAATTTAAGTGACTTTATTACAGAATAATTACTCAAGGACTTTAGTCTAGAATGAGGTTCTGCACGGGGGAGTTTTGTCAGTGTGGCTCTGGTGATTTAAATTCACCATACTAAACAGGTGAATTTTCCTGTGCGGACTCTCAGGAGTGCCTGCCAGCAGTATTAGATAAGACATCCCAATTCCGTATTATCTGAAAATTGAACTTCTGCACTGCACAGGACACAGCATCCTATTTTGCATGCACAGGCAGGGCATTTGCCTCCCAGGGGGATGTCCTCTCGCAGCGTGGAGGGAAGGACAGATAGAAGTGGGACTGGGTAAACCTAGGGTTGCATTTTTCAAGTGCACTATCAGTTCCATTTGCAAATATGATCTCTGGACATCCAGCCTTCCCACTCACTGCCTACACTTTTGGCTAGAAAAATACACCTCTGATGCCAAATTCACTTTCTTTACTGGTGTTCCACTAATGGACTTTCAGAAGTATGCAGACATTGCATGTGTTACAGCTGACCTTTTAAAAATGCTATGCTCTTAGCACATGCTATCTATATGCGCTGTCAAGCCCTTGCCTTCAGCAGCCTCCTCTGACCAGCTGCTGGCTGCCAGCCCAATCGGGCTGACTCACCCTGGCCACAGAGTATTCATTAAAGCCACCAAGGATCATCACAAGCCGCATTCTATTATGCTGCCATTAACGAACGTTATCACAATTTGGAGAACCTCAAACCTGGAATGCACAAGGGACTCATAACCTCCTCCTTGCATCAACCAGCTTCCCAACAACACGGCAGAAAGGAGCTGTGTCTTGCCTGATCTCAGCAACAGAAGCACCCAAAGTCCCTGAAGAGAGACCACCCGGGAACTTTGGGTGTTTCAGGCACAGAGTCATTTACCACGTGTTTGAAATTGAACTAGTGGAAAGATCTTGCTCAGTCCCAAAACACAGCTGAGCTAACACACAGGAATCAAAGGAAACAAGCAGTCCTATTAACAGCAGAATCAGTGGAGCCTGGTTTGCTGCGCATTTGTCTTTCAAAGTTGAGCTCCTCCATGGATTCCCTGATGCCTAAAAGACTGAGTTTGTGCCTTTACTTTGATGGACAAGGGTAGAACCAGGTCTCCTTTGCCTACACAACAGGGTACATTTTCTTAATTGCAAAACCTCACCCCCTCCCAAATCAAATTTGCCTGAAATTAAACCATAAGCTGTGAATCTGTTGGAAACAGTAAACATTACCCATTGGTGAAGGCAACCAGACCCAGAGGACCAAAGCAAAAAAATGGGCTTATTTATACAAGTTCAAGGCCTTTGACTCGTGCAATTCCTGGATTAAAGACTTTGTAGGTACACGGGCAGATGAGTTATTATAGACTGTTCCAGCACTTTCTTATCTGTGAGGCAAGGATGGTGTCATCCCACTCCACACCAGTATCTTGAAATGTGTGTACAATAATCATAAAGGCATCTGCAGACCAAGCCAGGTAATTTATGTTCAAATAAATTTTTAATGGTAGCAAATCTTCTAATTATAGCCCCATTTGAGAATGAAAAAAATATTCAAGGAAATGTATGTCTCCTTAACAAATTAAAGTACTGAATAGCTCTACCTTTTTAGTGAGCAAAACTTAGAAAATGCCCAATGCTGAAATTTGGAGCAGGTGACCAGTAGCTTTGTTTGCCCTTCGGTAACACACTGACACCTCTCTTGCTCTACAGGAAGCTCCAGCTGTGAATTCCCTTCTTGGGTCTTTCAGAGCCCAACCACTGAGAACCCCATGCTTTCTCTGAAAGCACCACCTCTGGTAGTCCAGATGATGTCTGTTTGGTGGGAAGACCATGGCCCTACATGAGAGGGACGGCTTTTCAGGGAGCTGTGAACCACTCCACAGGGCGCCTGGGGAGAGATTTGGGCTGGAGGGATGAACTGTTTTTCTGTGCAACTCCCTTCTTAGTCTGAAATAAAGGGGAGTAGCCACACACTACTTCTGATTTCTAAAGAGCTTTCTTGAAATTACTCCTCTTTTCCAGAAGTTTTGACATTCTCCATTCTGGACTCCAACTCACATTGTAACCGGGTTTTATTGTTGTGGAAAAAAAGGGTTTCTGCAGCATTAGAAAGCAAGAAAATACTGAATAGTTCATGCCTTGCAGCTAAGTGTGATCCAGGCTTCATCATAGCCAGAGCCAGGAGCCCAACTGACACCAGTGGGGCAGGAATTTCATTCCTGGAGGCTTGGTTTTATCTTGTGTCTGTGTTAAGGATCCTGGGAACCCATACTTG
Organism: Nycticryphes semicollaris; assembly: GCA_013400055.1. Classification (NCBI taxonomy): domain Eukaryota; kingdom Metazoa; phylum Chordata; class Aves; order Charadriiformes; family Rostratulidae; genus Nycticryphes; species Nycticryphes semicollaris. Next base: position 1,438,457 of record VXBJ01006753.1, read on the forward strand.
ATAAGGTCAAACAAGCCTAACAGAGGAGACACAATGCTCTTCTCCCCTTTCAAATCGCAGGCACATCCCAGACCACTGCGTGAGTGTCTGCGTCTGAATTATTTAACGGTCCAGCTGGTTAAAAATAGCACACCAGCAACTCCCTTTCCAGCCTTTGACTGTTAAATGGGCCATCAGAGCTCAGCCAAGCGCTGGGGTCATGGCCTGAGCTGCACATGTGGACAGGGCGAGCTGGATGCCAGAGGGAGGGAGAAGCATGTCGCCGCAAAACCTAGTTCCAGCACGATGATATCAGCCTGTGAAAGAAAAGCAAGGCAAACTCAGAACATTATGAAGCTGCCAAAGAAAACACTGTCTTCACAATGAACAAAAGTCTGATTAATTATTAATTGCCTGCCAGCTAATTAGCATTCCCTTGGGCAGCTGTCTACAGAACGCCTTATATTTCCAACCCACCCCGGGCCAACATCATCTATGCAAATGGCTCTGGAGCAGAGTTAGCAACTGATTTGTTGCCTGAAACAAGTTGTTCCCCTCCCCTCTCCCCATCTCCTCCTGTCACCCCTCTTTTCTCCACCCAGGGACGTGAGCTCATTACAGTGTCAGCTAAGCAGAAAACATCCCTTACTGATGAATCTCTTTCCCATTCTGCTGCAGCTTTTCCAAGGAAGCCAGCCACCTCCTGAAGCCCCCCAGTGCTCAGCCCTCAGCCGGCGCAAGGTGGGCGATGGCAGCAGTGCCCCAGCCCAGAGAAAAGCCTTGGTTTGTGGCCAGAGAGGAGGGGGAGCAGCTCCAGGCTGCCAGCAGCTGATTAGCTGCAGAGGCAAGGACCAAATCTTGGCTTTGGAACTGAAGGCAGCATTTAGGGAATTCGTCGTCAGCTAATGCTTGCGTTCAGCTCCTATTAACGTTAATGGGACTTACGCACATGCATCAAGGGCAAGCAGACCCCTTACGAGAGCAGAAGCATAAATTACAGCTAAGTACAGGCAGAGCAAGCCTTCAACTTGCTGTTTTACCATGCTAAGAAAGATGCACTTTCCATTTTAAGAACTTAGCAGCTTTAATTTTTTTTTTTTAGATTTTTTTTTAAAGGAATAAGCCAATACAGTTGGTGAAATACTGCAACAGAACACAAAAGTATCTCAGTTTACCATCACACCACTCAGCAAAGGCTGTACACAAACCTATGCCAACTAGGATACTAGTTTAGGAGTACTAGTACCTTCAGGATGAACCTCTCTGTGACTTGATCTAGGTGTTCCTGCTCCGGCAGGGGGATTGGACTTGATGATCTTTCAAGGTCCTTTCCAATCTCTGATATTCTGTGATTCTGTGACTAGGTATGTCTTATGCTATCCTTGCAGTACGGGACAAATCCCAAAGCAGGTTTGCTGTTTTCCCTCAGACCTTCACCCAGCCTCTATATTTTAACACCTGATACCTGAGTGTACCTGCCACACATATTCATTAGGTGAAAGTGTTTAAGAACGTAACAGGAAAGCAGGCCAAGTTTATAAGGAAAGAGAGTGGAGGAAACAAGGATCAGCTACAGAGTGGTCTCAGGTGTCAAGTCTGACCATAAGCCACCAGGTGTTCTAGAGAAGGTGAGCTGAATCCATCAGCAGTAATATGCATCTCTCACAAGAGCTCAGACTGATGCTCCAGAGGCCGGAGGAAAGATCACTTCCTTTCCAGACAAAGCCAGGTGATGAAAGCTGCTTCTGTGGTGATCAGAGAAGCCCTCATTAATGGCAGCACAGGACTGTCAGGCCAAAGAGCAATTTCCCACTCTGTTCACATATTTTCTAGCACAAGGAGTCCTGCATCTAAGACTATGTGTCCTGGCTGTTACAGCAATATAAACATCATAAATGGACTGTTTTCCTACCCCAGAGCGAGAAGATAAGTGCTGATGCAGCAAGAGAATTGAGATAAGAAAAGTTGTTTTGAGAGTGAAGGGACATAATCTGTGGGAAGTTCTTTGTTTTTGTGCAAGGAACTTGATCTTCAAAGTGAAAAATAAAAATTCCCCAATTACCGCAGTCAAATTCTTATTCTCATCCTACAGGTTTACTGTGCCTGCTGTCTAGCTCTAACGCTCCACCGCACCAAGGCGGCGGCACATTAGTCAAGTATGGGACCATTAAGTTACATCTCTATAGATATGGGATATAACCCCTTGAAATATATAGGCGCTGCAGAGGAGCAGGACATGGCTTTGTAGTACCCTGGTTAACAGTTCTGTAAAGAACCTGCAGCTGCGGTGCACAGCCAGGTATTTTATTAGACTACATTTCCTCGTGTACATGAGTCATATAAAGAACATAAACTCATGAAGTCCGACTAAGACTAGCATAAATCAGGGATAACACCACTGAAGCCAATAGAGTTGCACTGAGGTGAAAGTGGCATAAATCAGAGGCTGATCAGGTACACATTTTCTTTAAGGTAGACAGACCATTAAGTGGCTTACATAGGCTCCTTATCACATTACAGTCCTGTAAGGTAAATAACAGTCACCATGCACTGTATGTAATGAATTGCAGCCTGCAACATACAGCAAATGGCCATTTTTCTCAGAGAATCTCTCAGCGCAGAGCTCTGGGACCAAAAATAATGGGCAATATTCTCCAGCATTCATGTGTGACATTCCCATTAGTATTAACAGGAGGTATGTGCCCAAAGTCAGGATGTATTCATCAGCAATCTGAATTGGATATTACTGAGGCTCCCGATGAATGTCCCCAGCAATGATCCTCCTAGGGAGCAGCCACGGCTCTTAACTCACCTTTGCTCAGCACTTGCACAGGAAAATACTTACTTGGTTGTAGGTAGAGCTGGAATCAGAAGAGGCAGGAAACTCTTCTATCACTTACCCCTGAGCATTAATCCCCAAAGCAGCATTGCACAGACTCACGCTGATGGCCCAGCTCAGACCAGTGCTCACTGGTGCACGCACTGAGCACTCATCACAGCTTGAAGGCTGGATGGCAGCTGAAGCCTGAAGAAGGTAAGAGAAGTGAAGTGACTACACAGGCACAGGGCAGATTGGCTGCAGAGGCAGTGAAACCAAGTCTCTCACCTTGTAGTTATATTTTCTACACTACTACCTTCCCACATTTACCCTAAAAGGCTGTAATACCTCTGTCACTTTCCCATAAAGCTGAATCTATTGACTTCAGAGAAGCTTGTACCAAGCTTACGTTGGAGAAGGTGAAAAAAGAAATCTGATCTCCAAAGTGCAACAGAAATATAATTTAGTAAACTTAATGATGAATTTTTACAAGATAAATGTCCAACCTGTTTCCCTCCCATTCAAGCCTGCTTTCTGCAGCCCGAGCTATTCTAGGATTCTGTAATAGATATGTTATTTACCATTCTGTGCCTAATCTTTGAATTACACTTCCAGATGAGTTGAATACAGAGCTAAAGCTGGTTTAACAGGCAACCAAACTGTAGCAAACACAGGCAGAGCATGCACGTGTACACAGCTTTGTTAACAAGAACAAATTGCTTCCTGCCCTTCTAAAGTGCCCTGAATTGCACCTTAGAAGAGCCATAAGCTGGTTCAAAACTAAATATATGCCACAGCATATGTGCTTGCCAAGAAGGTCATTAGAACATAGAGCTTGGGGAGAGTGGTGTGGCAGGAGAAAATAAGTACAAAAATAGGATGCAGTGAAATCTTCACAAGAGAAAAGCTGTGAAAGACACAGAAGGCCAGGGAGCACAGCTGCTTGAAATAATTCTTTAGAAAAGAAACAGTACAGCTGCATGCCTTATCCTAAATTGCTACCTCTGAAAGCATGAACCTTGGCAATGTTATTCCTGCCCTACCCAAGCATAAGGATCTGGCACTACAGAGCACCATATGGAGAGCCAAAGAGGAGCCTGACCACCCAGCCTAAAGCATTAGGTCCCAAGATTTTGGAAGTGTTGACTGTGCAATTGAAAAAACTGTGTTTCGCAAAGATTTTCTTCACTGCAGAGTGCTTGCATGTCTAAACAGAAGGACTTAATCCCAGAGTTACTGGCCTGTAGCTAAAGTGTGCAGGAATGTTGTCCATACCTTTGACAAGCTGTAATTAGTATAATAGAACAATGTAAATAGTACTCTGACTTAAAGATGACTGACAGTGATACAATGGAGGGGTCAGGGGGAAGCTAATCCAGAAATTCAATGTGTACCCCCTTAAGCAAGGAATTTGAGTGCAACTAAAAATAGAAGGTGAGACTATCTGACAGCTAAATTGCCAGTGGTAGCTTAGCATGGATTCAGTTACATTGCTCAGCGACCCTCAGTGAATTAAATAGATTGAAATGCTAATGATAGAGTGAATTCCCAGTACAGAGGTAGAATAAAGTAGTCAGATTAGGTTTCAGACAAGGTGAGTTCAATGGCAGCAGAGAGATCAGAGTTTGTTTAGATCAAGTTACAAAGGTAATTTGTCTAGATCAGGGTAGAGAGATGCTTCTTTAAAGTTTGGAGGCTCCCCCATGTTAAGTAACATGTCAAAAACAGTGTAGACCTGACAAGCTATTTCAGTGATTGTTATTTTATGTGATTTCTATCAACATTGGAACATTTTTCACTCATCTCACTATACCCTTAATGGCATTGTCATTTATCTCCTAATTAGTTAAATGCTACTCTGATGATGGATGCGTGATGGGTCACCTGGGCTGCCACTCAGACCGTACTTACTTCTTCTCATGGGGTACGCTAACCAGCGTACAGGTCTGGTGAAACCGTAACTGTAGCATTTATTCCCTTTGGTGTTTACAGGCTCATTTACACCATGATGTTGCGGCTTCAAAAGCATGCAGAGGTTGATCCTCACTGCTTGTCCTAAAGCTCAGGAAGTAATACTACCACAGAAAGGAGCAGAGGCCAGATCAAGTGTCTTCCCTGCCTTACACAGACGGAGCCCAGCCCACCGCTTAACAAAATTTAAACCCTAGGCTAATGATAATACAAAGCAATACCCACAAAGCACATGCAAAAAATAAGAACTGAGACTGAAACTTCATCCAGGGTTCACCCATTTAAAACAACTCTGGAGGCTCTCCAGAGTGGGTATATTACCATATAAATTCCAAGATCAATTTAGCCTTAAACAACTGATCCATCCCTTCTCATCCAAGGTCACGCAGCAAGTCAATGCCATTAGATTTTTAAAAAAGCTTGAAATGAGATGCACTATCCTAGCAGTAAGGGCAATTAAAGACCTTACTTGACAAGATAGGGGGCTCACCATCAGTTCAAGCTTTAAAAATGAGATAAGGCATTTTTCTAAAGGATGTGTTTCAATGCACTACCCTTGTAATACGGGATAGTTATTCTCGTAAGAAAGTGACATTGCAACTTGTCATTCGACTATCAATCAGTGGTGTCATAATACTTCAGTGTCGGTTCTCTGTTTCCATTACAATAAATAAATAAGAATTATGTATTCTAGTGAAGAAAAAGCGCTGTAAGCCTACGTAAGGTCGGAGGAGGCATAACATGTCTTGCCTATAGGAAGTTCTATTGCTGTACTGCTTATGAAGCTGTGAGCAGGAAATCCAAGCTCTCCAACACTCATGGTTTTGGTCCAAGCACCAGACCTCACCATGTGTTAATTATAAGAAAAAAAATACAAGGAAATAAGTTTTTTCCAGAGCAATAATTCCAGTTAGGTTGCTCTGTTCCTGTGCTGAAATACAAACAGGACTGTTTTGAGATGGCAGCTGACTCTGCAGGAATCGGTCCCTCAGCCAGACAGGCTGCATTTTGAGCAGTCAGCTTCTCAGACACCACATATGGGATGGGACTCACTTCTGCCTTCCTCTTCACTGATGTCAGTTCTTGGTTTAGTCTCAGTATTGCTACAGGAAAAAGACCACGTGGCCAGTATTTGGGAGCTGTGCAAGCCAATTTTGATGGCTGCTCATGAACCATTATCCTCAGTATCGAGGGTTAACAAGAGTCTGGGACCAATTCTCCTCTGCTATATCAGTGAAAAGCTGCAAAACTACAGTCGCTCAAGCACAGAGAGATTGACAGCAGAGTCTCACCCCTCATGATTCCAGGCCTAAAAGAGATTCAGTGAGTGGAAATAATTCTTGAGAAGCAGAGCCCTGGTGTGCTCTCTCCATTCATAGTAACAGTCCACTTTACGCCAAGTGACTCATTACCATGAGTGGAGGGAACATGATTCAACCAGAAAAGTACATGTAATTTGCATAGATTACTTTCCCGCTTGGTTTCCATGCTGTGGAGTAACAGGGACTGCCTTCAAGACAAAAAGAAAAGGATAGTCCCAAGAGTAATAACTTTGGTTAAGTATTAAGAGAGAATAGATTGAAGAGATATTCCGACATGGCAGTCTAGAAAAAAACATGGTGAAGAAGGAAGCCTTGTGTTCAAGTTATTTCTAGTGTTGTGGAAATGAAATGGAAATAGTGTTTGGAGGACTTCAAACACCACTTGCAAAGTAAGGAATAAGTGTTTCTTTGCAACCCATGGAAGTCAGTGCTGAAAGGAAGAAAGAGGTGGTGGCCTCAGGCATGAGTCGGTTGGATTTCAAGATTTGCTGGGTGCAGCTTGTGTATCTGTTCAGTGGTGACACCACCCTCATCTGCCTCTGTGGAAAGACACACACTGCAGAGCTGGGGGCTCACTTCTGTAAAGGAGGTGTCCTCCTTCAGACTCACACCTTGCTCTGGACACTGCAGCATTTCACAAGAGGAAACTCAAAGAGAACTTTCAGCATTTGCATATCAGATCATTAGCCTAAAATGAGGATGTGATTTGACTTATAACTCTGCACTGAAATGTTCTGCTGAAGCACTTGCTGGCAGAATCACAGTAGGAATAAGAAACTGGTTCCAGTAAAGTCACAAGGACAAACCCAAACTGCTTACTTTGTGCATAAGTGGTTTAATGTGACAGGGCATGGGGAAGCAGAAGATCTGCCAGGGAAAATTAACAGGAAAGAAAATATTATTTCAGAATAACTCATTCCAAGTAAATTGAGCTTTCCGAAGAAGCAACATGCAAACTTCTGGGTTTCAAGACCTTCATCCTGGCTCCAGACAATATATGATGCTTCACTTGACAAACAAGCCAAGCTCAAGTAAAACAACTCTGCTAGATTAAGAGAGCAAGGAAGGGTCGAGGAGAACTGAGGTGACACATAGCTCACCAGATACAGGATTTATTTTACTGTAAGAGAGTAGTCAGGCTTTGGATGAGGCAGATAAGCACACAGACCTGAAACCCACAAAGCCTTCCCCTATACTTTGAACCAACTGCAAGGTTGATAACACTATATTTTAAGAAGTGTTCAGAAGCAAAGTTGCACCTCCTTACAGAGCACAAAGCAAGGCACGCAAATCAGCTACAAACTGGTGGCCTTACTAGATGTCTGTCCAAAGGCTCACATCTCATGAAGTCCGCTCCCTTTGCCTTGAATTTCTTGCTCTTCTGACCCAGGGTCTCAGAGGTGGTTACCTACCTAAAATTGTGCTACTGCTGGAACAGAAGGTTCACCTTTGCTCTCCTGAAGAATGGAATACATCCCTGCACGGATGGGTGAAATTACACCCCCTACAAGGCACTCCCTTAATCTTCCAAGTAATTTTTCTTGACCCACACATGAAAAAAAACAGCTGGAAAATTAAGAGAAGACAGGCAGTAGGAGGGCACTGCAAAAATAAGCAGAATTCAGCAGTAACAGAGCAAAAATTAAATCCCTGTGAAGTATCTGAAAATTCAGCTTTGCATTTTGATCTGGTTCAAAGTAGGGATGCATCCTAGGAAAAACAGGATTAAGGAGAGAATAGAAAATACTACAGTCAGGAGTATTCCCAGTTCCCAGCCCAGATAGTCAGAGAAATCCTATTCCTACCCTTCCCGTTCTTACTACATAGTTCAAACACTTCTGCTTTCCCACAGCAGTTTGGCCATGCTCCCAGCCACACTGGATGCATTTGTTTGTAGATAAGGCCCCACGAGTCTACTCTCAGCAAGAAACATTGCCCAGGACCCGAGCACAGAACTAGAACACAGAAAGATCCACAGCTGTGAGAGAGCTTCATTTTAAATCAGAAAGTGACACCCATTCTGGGAGACCTTGGAGCAGGAGAGACCACACAGGTGATGAGACCATTGATTCCAGCTGACATCAAAAGGGTGCGGGCTCTCCTTAGGACCTGGAAGAGGTTCAAGAGCTGTGTGGGGATCTGCTTCATTCTTGCTGCAGGCAAATTTCAGCAGACCCCCTTCCAGAGTGTGTTTAATAGCGTACACTAAAACATCAGGCAAAACAAACTGGTGGACAGGGGCTATTTTAATGTGACATAAACTAACCTGCAACCGGTACAGGTAATCTCAGCTGCAACCACCTCTCCAGGACTTTGGGGCCAGGAGATCCATCCCTAGCAATCTGCTCCCATGTCTTGACCTCCTTTGGCTTGTCCCACCTCCCGCCCCAGAAAGATGGCCCATGCTCAGGGTCCATAGGATGTTGTTGTATTTGGTGGTCCTTTTGTGGAATGGGGCTGAATCAGCTCTGCCCCATCTCTGTTGCAGAGCAATCCTACAGGGCGCTGTCAAATAACCACACAGCATTTCTCACACCGCCAGCTCCTTAGCTTTCCCTAAGGTAAAGGTTTGCTGGCTAATATTTTTTGGGTTTTTTGTCCCTTTCAGAAGAAGGGAGGGAGGAGAGAAAACCAGCAACAAGCCCTTGTAAGCACTGATAGGGCCCTAAGGGCACCTCCACATTAAAGCCGGTGCAGCGGTTTAACTCCTACAGGCTGCTATTGTGGTTTGTGTTTGCACTCTCTACTCTTTAATTACAACTCTTGCCAACAACTGTTTACAAGACCACTTGCAGCTCTGTCTCGGAAATCAATTCAGATGTCAACAGTTCCACCAGTGAATGGGCTTAAAGCAAATGGGTAAAGGGCAATGAACTTGACACCAGAAAGGGTAAATCTCCAAAAAAGGAAGAGCTGGACTTCTCAAGGCATGTGACAGGGAAGCCCTGTGACCAGAGAAGCCATCGGGTGACCAGCCCCTGGTCACCAAGGGAGTGCAAACACAGTGGGGTGTGTGCAGCCTGCAGGTCAGTAGCTTTGTCTTCCTCTGCAACAACAGAACGTATAACATTAATAATAATCTGATTTATAAATAGGATTAAACCCTCCAAAACATCAAAACTTTGGCTTCTCAGTACTTCCCAGGGTCTTCTGCAAGTGGGCCACGGTAAGTGCCAACAGCTAGAGACCTCATCTCCACCCTGAGTGAAGCTCCATGAGGAAACGGGAGTTAAAATGTACTACGTGAGAGTTTACGAATGGGGAACTGAGGCACAGGAAGATTAATAATAATGATACTTAGCATTTCTTTATTGCTTTAAATCGTCCCCACCCTTTACAGACGTTGACCATCACAACACCCTGGGGAGAAGTGACTGGCTATTATTATCCTGTTTTTCACAGATAGCAACACAGAGGCTGAAACATGGCATTCCCCAGGCCAAATAGTTGACAACTGGTGCACATAATTCTATGCTTCAAGTCCAGCTCAAGCACTCCACAACCCTCATGAAAGAAAATATCATACTAATTCTCCTTCTGACTGACTTTGTCTTACTGCTCCTTACAGCTGCAGAGATGCAAAGCATCCCTAGCCCCTTTGCAGAAACAGTTGGTTTGAGGGCAAGCATGAGGTGGCTTCCCCCAGCGAGGACAGTTGGCTCCTTGCCTTCGGACAACCCTCTCCCCCAGCCCTGCCTGCCAGCAGTGCTTCAAGTGTGTGTCCTTGCCGGGCTCGCTCCTCATACACATCTTACCACACCACCAGTTTCATTGCTCCCGTGTTTCCCATAACAATCTCCTCTGTTTCCAGCTGAAGGAGGGACCACACAGGGCTGGGGATGAGGCTGAGCGATGATTTCTAGGAGGATAAATAGAAAGAAGGGAAACAGCTACCAGGCAATGTTGACATAAGATTGAGTGGAAATTAAACAGTTTCTCACTAGCAGAAGGAGCTTCTGGAACAGACCTGGAAGAGCACTAGTGGAGTAAAAATCAAGGACAAAAATCGCCTCAGCCAACCTCCGTAGTTTTAACATGGAGCTTGATAAATCTATAGGGGCTATAGACGCATGGGCTCAGAGCTTCTCTCCAGCTTGGTGCTCCCTCCACTTCCTTGAAAGCACTGAGCTGTTCAGCTCACAGCTGCCAGGGTTCATTTCTTCAAAACCTTGGCTGCCAAACAAACAAAGCTGGGACAGGAAAGTGGTAATCAAGAAAATTGCCTTGCAACACTCAGCTCCAGCTCTGGTCCCGCCACTTGGGGAATTTGTGTCTCTGTTTCCTGTCTCCCTTCCCTCCTGTGGCAGGGGCTGCACTAGGACAGTCCCACCTCAGGGTGGCCCTGGGACTCGTGGCTGTCAGCGGCACTCAGCCTGCCTCCCTCCGTCACACCCAGCTGCTCCACTTCATTTGGCTCAGCTGCTGAAATAAATTAATAGCCAGGGTTTCCTGTGGTTGGTGTGCTCTGCGGATACGGATCATAGCCTGGTTTTGTCAAGCTTGTGAAGAAGGTTGTAACGACAGCAACGGGAGCTGGTGCAATTGAGTAAAGTGCTGGGAACTTCAGTTCAAGAAGGCAAACCCCTCGCTCTCCTTCCTGCTTCCCCAGGGTGCAGGCACCCCTCGTCTCCCCCAGAATCAGTGCTGCGGTGGGCACGCTTCCAGCCAGAGGGGATGAAAGGCACGGGTCAGAGGCCAGGTCCTCCTTCCTGACTCATGGGGTGTCAGAGGCAGCGAAAGCCCATTCATCAAATGTAAGTGCTTGGTTATCTTGGGGAGCACTTGGGGCTTTGTCTCCATGGGAAGATTGCACTGCTGCTGTTCAGGGTATGAACACAAATTGCTGCGATCCCTTGGGGCCCTTCTTCGCTAGAAAAATACGAGTCCTTAATACCCATTAATTAACTGAAAGTAAGCTTTGCGGGAAATGTGTAGTTTTCACATGAATCAGGAGGTTATATTAAAGACCAGCTCTGCATATTTTATTTGCTGTATGATTCAGCAAAACTCCAGAATGCACTTAAGTTTAAACATGAGCTAGGAGCTCAAAGAAGTCAATGGAAGGTTGGTAAAATGGTGCAGAGCTTGTTTAGACTGTGTGTGATTTAGAGATAGGCATCAGCAATTGAGAATTTCCAATACTTTACCTCGTGCTGAGTATGTCTTCCTCTCCTTTTGACTAGAAAACTGCTAGCACTATGAGAATAAATGAGACTCCAGGCTATGGAAGATTACAGTTTTTCTTGCTTAAAACTAAGTAGAGCTTTGTGGTCATGGTGAAGAGATAAGGGGAGGTTTTCTGCAAGTTTAATTCAGTCTCTCTACAATAGGGACCAATACCCTGGTTTTCTGCTCTCCTGAAAGCTGTTGCACTAGTAGACAGAACTGTTTTGTGCCAAGAGGCTACAGGGCACTGCCCAGATACACTGTAGAGCTTGTGACACTGCTGTGTGCTTTTGGAAAGCAGTGGTAGCCCTGGAATGACAAGTTACTCCTATAAAGTTGAGAAGAGCATCTCCGCATCATCAATGCTTTTTGCGTGGAACGTAGCAGGCGTAAGGCAGGAACCACAAGAAGGCAATTTCCCATAGCTCTTTTCTCCTGCCTTAAGAAGACGATATGGGAGGGTCCCAGAGGTAGTGAACACCCCGTCCTTCAGGCTGGGGCTGCCTTGCAGCTGGGGCAGCAGATGCAAGACCCAGGCTGTTCTCCATTCTTCCCTGCCCCACTCAGCCTTCAAAAGGGCTCCCCTTCCTCCGTGCACGCAGTGTCAGCCACCAGTGCCTAATGATTGCTCTTTAACCTTAAGAGATGACAGTGCTGTGCCGCACTTCTGTGATCCCGTAATCATATCTTCCTACAAACACCCTTTTCATGCAGCTTAAATATTTTACAAATACATGTCTAAGTACAAATCTACTGCATTAACTCTTGTATAGAGGGTACTTATTTTCAGCTAGGTGGCTGGGATTCCTGTAAGTATAATTTACCATGCAGTATGACAGAGCTGGGCTAGAATGCACAGCTTTTACTAGCTAAAATACAATAAAATATGCTACACTGTGTTTCACAGATGAATCACTTCTAAACCATGCCTTTAAGTATTGTCTGTCACTACAGTTCCTTATTGTAATACTTTGTGAGAGCTAAGGAAAAGAGCGAGAAATTGCCCTTTAAATCTCCACAAAGCCTACCATCCAGAAGAAATTAGGGACATTTGTTCTTGTAGTCAGATGGGTTATGTGAGAGAAAGCTACACACAACAGGTTTTATTGGGGTGGAGGTGGAGGTGGGGGGAATGTGTTTCCACTTATTTATTTATATTAGGTGTTATTCAAAGGAGTTGTAATTCAAAGGTGTTGTTCAAGGACCAGCTCATGAGAAAAAATGGCAATGGCACCCTAACTCTGTAAAGAGCAACTGTGGTCCAAATGGTGCAGACAATCATTTCACTTCTGCCCAAGCTGCCAGGCCAGCAGCGTAGAGATCCCAGTAGAGCAGAAGTTCCTGACATCTGCTTTGAATTATCTCCCAAGAAGAGATTCAACAGCACGTGGACAAAGCAGAGGAATAGGGAGGCAAATCATCTACAGAGAGTAAGATATTCCCGTAATCAGTAGGTGCCGAATACTCTCTGCATTCCTTGCTTCAAAGAGGGACAGTACTGGAAAGAACTACATAGAGCAGAAGTCCACAGCACTCACAGACAACCTCAGGTCAGACATTATTTGGGAAACAGCCGTACAAGATCCATGTCAAAGACCTTTGAATACTTCCCAATACGTAAAATCTAACTTAGGTATAGAGCTGCCAAAGTTATAGAAAAGAGAGCAGTAATGATCTCCAAAGAAACGCCTACAGTCTGGCCAAAGGCTTTATATACCTGATGTGTTTGGAAGGCACATGCTTCATTTCTGCTACTAAATGCATCTCCACTTGCCGGATCCCAGGTTTTCCAGCATTCCCTGGCCTGCCTGCAAGGGCCCTGGAGCCAAGCGTCGGGTTATCCCCAGAGCTGCTGAAGTCCTTCACAGACAGAAGAGGTTTTCTGTAGATTGCTGCAGGTTGTTTCTAAGCCAGACTCCCCGTGGGCTCTTCTCTCCCTTCTTTAAAGCTTCCACTGAAATAATGTAGTAAAGGCAAAGCTGGAACAACAGGGCTGTCACAGCTGGTAGCCACAGCTGTGAGTTTGGGCCAGAACACATTGTTCTTCCTTCCGCAGATGCTTTCTGCTAACAAGATGCTACTGAGATATTTTCTTCTTTGGGGACCTAGAGCATGAACCAAAACTAAGGTCAAAGAGAAAGTCCATTTTTTCATTTACCATTTTGGCAGGATAAACAAGAAACCAAGAATGCTTCAGTCCCATCTGACATGAATAAATAATGCCCCTGTTATTCCCTGCCTGTCAAAAGTTTCATCAAGACGCAAACTCAGGTTCAGAAAGATATCCAAAGGCCATTAAAATGCTGTGTGATAGAAGAAAGCTTGACCTTGGGGGCAGGGCAGCTTGGCACAAGCTGATGCAGGGCTGGTGCCAGGGTGTGCATACATAAACAGCCTGAGCCCTGCAGGGATCATCATTAGAGCTGCGGGCACCAGCTTGTACATCAGAGCTCCACTGAAGATACTGTCCAGTGTGAATGCAGGTCCAGCAAGCTTCTCCCCCTCAAAGATACTGCAGGGAAGCCTCCTCTCCTAATTATCTGAAAGCAAGAGCTGCAACTATTTCATCCTGAACGACAGCATTTGGTTGAGGTGAAAAGCTGCTGGATTGTGTCTCGCTGCCTTGTGTTCACATGTAGCTGAAAATAATGTAATCAGAGAGGAAAACTGAGTATGAGCTCAGTGCCAGGTTTTTCTACTACCTTCAAGGAGAAGCGTGATTCAGGATCATTGGAGATCTTTCTCACGCCCAGCGCTGGTCCCAGGCTTGCATGCAGCTCTGTGTAGCTTTGGTGCAGCTTCTCACTTCGCTCCACCCACAGAGTTTTGGTTTTCTGTCCTGGGCTGCACAGCTGAGTGTTTCTCAGTACCAAAAAAACCACTATTAAGTTAGTTGGACTAGTGCCTTCCTGCACATTTTGTAAACAGTTTGAGACCGCGGGGTTTCACTATGTCTCATGACTTCTCCAGAAGGAGGGTGAGTCAGAACTGGTCAGTGAAGAAAGCTGTTGCGTCTGGGACCCCCACTTCATTTGTTTCAGAAGCTGGAAGATGTACATTATGCTTTGCATGCATTTTTAATTCATTTTCTTTAGTTGCCCCAGCGATCTGAGAGGGGGAAGCATGGGGAGGGGAGATTTTTTTCTTTTGGACAAAAGCAGAAAAAAGCCCTCTAAAACTTGTAAGCACACAATCTCAGTTTTGTTGCAAGAACCTTCACAAACCTCCAAGAGGCATTTTCATCCAGAATAACTCTGTCTCCAGGAGGCTGTAACACCCATTCACACCACTTCACATTGAGCATAACCGGGTACCACTTCACCAAGTCCCCTGTGGTCCCTGGGGTCGCACCCCTTCCTGACACATGGTGTTCACACCAACACTGGGCAAAGCTGCTGGATTTGCTTCTCCTTGCTCCTCTGTGCCCACCATAAGCTGCAGGCGCCTGAAGGCATGCAAACCTGACTTCGCTCAGCCTCTCTTTTAGCCACTGTGATTTATGTATCCCCTCTGTTTTAAGTAAACTCTCTTCCCAGAGCATGACTGTAAAGGTATGTTCAGGCATAAACCCATGTAAATTATACCGTTTGAGCTCCCCGGGGATTAGCATAGTTTCTGCAGTTTCTCTGCTACTCAAGCTCCCCCGTACGCTCCATAATAATTTCCAGCTTCCTTCATGCTTCCTGACTCAGGGCTATAACTCAGACTGTCACTATCAGTGCTGGTGAGGCCTCTGCTATCTCCTCAGCTTGTCTGGGGATCAGTATTCACGCAGAGCTCTGCTTCCCTGGGCAGGAGGGACGAAGTGCCGGTGCCACGCTGGGTGGAGCAGTGGTGCCCTCCAAAGGGCCAGGACAAGAGCTCTGCATGCAAGACCCATGCCTCCTAAGAACAGAAACCAGGAGACAAAGGTCAGCCTGCTTCGACCTGCCTGAGGTCCGACTCCCATCACAGCACTGACAAGTCCCTTGTTTGCCAGGTCTCACGGCAGGAGCGGTGTGGCACACTACAGAAAACCGCCCTGCCCATGGACCATGTCGGCCAGCCTAGAAAAAAAAAAAAACAATTGTCCTGGGCTTTTATGTACTTTGCGCTGGAAAATACGTGCTGGTTTATTTGGGGACAATGGGATGTTGGCTGAGAAGACGAGTGTGTTTTTTAAGACCATCTATTTTACATCTATATCATGAAACTGAGTAAAACTTGCCCTTGCAGCAAATGACTTCTATAAAGATCAGAAAGGGGCATTGCTTATTGCCTATTGATTTCATGAATGAAGAACATGCACATGGCATGAGAACTGAGCATTCACACTACAAACACTTGTATAATTACGGGAGAAGTACACGTTAATGAGGGACCAATGATATTTTCTGTAAGTGCAAAGTGTATTTAAAAGGAGAAGAAGGTTCCTAGAGCTTTTGAAGTCAGAAGCTGTTAAACAGCCAGAGGCTGGAAATTTAAAATTCCTTCACATCAGCGTTCTCGGATCTGTGATCAATAGGGATTAAGTCAGACAGGACTTTTCAAAGCCTCTAGCTTTATTAACAAATAGGAAACTGAAATGCTGAGGCACTGCTGGAGACACCTGTGAGATCTCAGTGCCAGGAGAGATGTGGAGAGGATAGAGCATTGCCTCTTCAGCATCGAGGTAGCAACGTGAGCATCTCACCAGGCTGACTCAACTATAGCCACAGAAATGAGACCTAGATGCGAATTTCCCTTCTTTTGATGCTGGTCTGACTATCTCCTGATCTCATGCCAGTCTGCAGAGGAGGTTTCCTGCCAAATTTCTAGACACCCTACTCCTAAGCGTGCTATTGAGGTGCACATTTCCCGTCAGCACCTCTCTGTTCCAACAGCGTGGCATTTAGTACATGAGGTTTTGCATCCTTGTTGATGACAGTATTTTTCTCCTTTGTGAAGAAGAGACAAACCAGGCACAGGAACAAATTTTTGGCAGACGTTTTAGCAGGGCCTGTTGTGACAGGACAAGGGGTAATGTCTTCAAAGTAGAAGAGAGTAGATTTAGACTAGATAGAAGGAATACATTTTTTATGACGAGGGTGGTGAAAGATGTCCCATTCCTGGAAACCTTCCAGGTCAGGCTGGATAGGGCTCTGAGCAACCTGATCTAGTAGAAGATGTCCCAGCTCATGGCAAGGGTGTTGAACTAGATGATATTTAAACATCCCTTCCAATCCTAACTGTTCTATGATTCCATGATGACCTCTACTGCCCTGGAGAGAAGTTTCTGCAGGACACCAGAGCGCCCCGGCAGAGGAGGCAGAGGCTGCCAAGAGCTGGCAGACAGGCCTTACCTGTGATGGAAGGAAGCTCCTTGACAGTGTGCTGCAGCTCAGTCACCAACTTAAAACCAGCTCTGGAAGCAAAAAAACCTTTGCAGGCAGACAGTGGGCAGGGAGGGCAGAAATAGCTACTTTGCATTTTCTCCATTTGTAAAGATCAATACCTCTGATTTCATTCTAGTAAAAACTGGTCCAACTGGTTTTAATTGGTTTGCTTGTTTTAAGCTTAAAGCCTTTCAAATCTGGGAAACCTCAAGTGAAAACGGGGCAGGCCCTCTTCGAAGCTCTAAGTCAGGGTACCTTGACAGGGAACTTCTGCAGACTCTTCCAGAGCCTTTTGCAGAACTTGTTTCTGCTGTTACTTAAAGCCCTGAGGTCTTTGAGTTAAAAATGAAGCAGGTTTCCCTCTGCTACTCCTTTGTATCAGAAATCGAGCAGACTGATCTGTAAAAAGAGCTCCACATGTCACGTGAAGGTCAGCTGCTCAGATTTCTAGACATTTAGACCCACCTGAGTGCGGGCAGATCTGCATTTTCATGTTGTCTGGTCTCTAGACCACTATGCAAAATGGCTTATGAGGCTGCACCAAACAGGGGCCTGCTTACCCACCTCATCTCGGGATTTGGGCACACCATCTGCACTCAGTATGCTGCATGTCTTGTAGTGGCATCGCTTCACTTGAATGCTATTGGTGAGACTCTACAGGCTGGCCTCAAGGTTCGATTTGCTGTGCCTATGTTGAACCTCACCCACCTGAGGCATATGTGCGTGCTAGCGATAGCTGGTCGACCTGGGCAACTAACAGCAATTTTCTAAGGGAGGTTGAAGAGCTGGGTGCACCACAGAGAAAGCCAAGGACTGCAGTCTCCAGGGCACCATTGAAAGATGAGACATGTACATCACCAGACACTCCATGACCAATTAAAACTTCTCCTCCACCATATCATCTCCAATTCCACTTGATCTGGTTAGGATTTATGGCCTGCCACTCTGCTTAAAACTCCCAGGCACACAGAAGAGCAGTCGGAGGGTTGTGCTCATCTGTGCCCACTGGCAACAATCTCCATCAGCCAAGAGCTGCAGCCTGCTCAGGCCAGCATCTCTGTTCCCCCTCTCTGTAACCCCACATCTCACCTTGCCCTGCCCTGGAGCAGGGGCAGGATTGGGGATCCCATCTCCCTGCTCTCTGAGGAACGCTGTTTAGGGGTTACAAGACATTCTTCACTTGCTTCTGTCACCCGAGGAGCACAAAGAACAATTGATCCAAATATCTCTTTCTTTTTTCTTTTTTTGTATCAACAAAAGAGAAGAGAAATTGTGATTCTTTCCCTTTCCTGGCAGTTTTCCATCTGAGTATGGACTGAACAAAGTGTTACTGAATAAAGCATCCTGGGCCCATAGATGCAGCATCCAGGCAGCAATTCTATAAAAGAGGAGCAAAGATTAAGAGCTTTCCTCTCATCAGGCCCAGAAATCAATTTCTTCTCCCTGTAGGGTTCTTTTTATTTAGCAATTTTTGCAGTTTTACTAAAGTTACAAATATGCTGCCTCTTGAGGAAAAAAATAGACTCCTGCAAAATTAAGAAATCCAGTCCCTTTCTTTTTATATCTAGCAGGTGCAGCCCACCAAAAGAGATTTCCTTCTCAGCAGATACTGTATCCAAACACTGCGGTTTCATTTACAGTATTTCCTGCATGAATGAGCTAAGCCCTGTTGTTGCCACATCTTTGGATTTACGATGTGGTCAACAGTTTATTTTCTTCTCTGCCTTCCAATTGCCTTTGTCTCGCTCGGGTGATGAGCAAGGCTGAGGCGAGTCATCTGCCCAGTGGAAACTGCTCTGCATCTTAACCAAGTGGCAGCTTGAACCTCCGGGAACCCCAGTAGTGTGTCTCAGCCAGAGAAGCATTTTAATGACAAATCGCTGAGATGAACATTACTCGGAGCCTGAGTCTTCTTGTCCTCGGCACAACATCATGGCATTGACTGGCGGAGCAAAATGTTTTCTGTTGCTGTGAAAGGAACCGACACGGTTGGAGATTTAATAATTTCAGATTCATCTTGGCGTGATGCCACTGGTGTGTATAAATGGAGCGTTAAATGTTTAATGTGCTCTTCTGACTGAGCTGTGACCTTCTCATGCAATTGTATGTTGGGGATTTCTGATGCCATGTCACTACAAGCAGCATTCCCACTGGTGCCATTTGAAGTGGGTGAAAACCACATAGCCTGCCACAGCAGCCTGCCTGGCTGAGGGCTGGGCATTCAACAAGAGCCTGGGACTAGCCTTGGTCCAGTGGCAGAGTTTCAACTGGTGGCTTCTTGATTCAGCAGTGCATCGTTGTGGTGCATCACTCCAGGGAGTGATTTCACTGACTGTGTTGGTCAGCACCTACCAAATAACTGCAGAAGTTCAGAAAGGACATCCCTCTGACAATGTGTCACTTGGCTTGGGGAAACACAACTTGGAAAATAAGGTAGAATCACCTGCAGGAACTTCCTCTTACCCCATTTCACTCCAGGTCAGCTTTCCATAGCTGGAGACCACAGTAAGAGGAGACTGGAAGTCCTGCATCCCTGTCAAAGCATCAAGAGACCTGGATCTCTGCCTCGAATTGTGCAAAAGTAGAATAAGTACTAAATTATTATAGAAATCAAATGGGGAAATACTTATTTTGTGCGTATATTTTTCTTCCATTCCTCTTCCCAGCCCAGCAAAATGACAGACTCCTACAACATGCAGGCTTCCTGAGGATGCCTTTATCAGCCAAAACAGGGATTGTTTGCAGGGTTCCTCTCTTTCCCTATGCCACAACATTTTTATTGGCTTACTTGATTTCCGCTGCATGTGCTTCTCACTTCTCCACCAGAGGAAATGAACAACACACAGGCTACACATGAGAACAATATTAAAGAGAAATAACTGAAAAACATTTAATGCAAATTAACCTAGGATTGGATAGAGCCTAGCCACTGCTTCCTATCTAATATCATTATTATTTCTTAAGAAGTATCTAGGCACTTGGAGGAAATTTCAGGTGTTGTTTGTGCTTTGTCCCAGTGTGGGTCAGACAGAACACAAAGCAAACTTCCACATGCTGTGCCCCAGGGAGATTGCACTCCAATTACCTCCTGTCCTGAGAATCAGGTATAATGTGTTGAGCCTTCCACATTCCAAATGTGGCAGGATTTGCTCTAGTCACACTCAGCACTCAGATTTTTGCTGCTCAGAAATCGGCTCTGAATGTGAGATACATTCTTTTTTTTTGAACATTTCTTCTCCATCGCTAAACCTTACATCACTTTCAGTATCTGTTGAGTTTCTTGGTTGGGTTTCCTGGGTCTGAAATGGACCATAGGAAGCTGTGTAGCTCATCTTCCCCAGGGAAGGACTGGGTAATAAAGTCATCCCTGACAAGCATTTGCTGTTCTTAAAGACTCTCCCACAGTGGAGCCTTCTCTCCTCCTCTTATAGCCTTCCCAAGGTGAGCCATCTAAGTGCTTCATAATTGCAGAAAATATGTGACACCTTGGGAAAATCTCCATAGTATTACTTCAATCCCACTCTCACACCTGCTTCAGTTTTAGTAATGCCATCTCAGCATCAGAGAAAATCTCTAACTCGGTATTTGCAGGACAATAGCACACAGGTACCATCACAGTGAGAGAGCTTTCAGGAACAAATGGATTTCAAGAGATTTGCTGAGCTTTAGTTGTAAGGTTAACGCTGGATATAATAAGAAAACACAGAGGGCCTGTAAGATATCAAGAGAAGAGCTGGGTTAGACAAAGAGTGGAATGGTGTAAGAGCAAAGAAGATCTGTCCTGACAAGCATCATTATCCAGTGGGAGGTATGTATGACCTTATACTGGGCAGCTAATGCACTCAAACATCAACCTTTTTGGTCAGTTACAGAATGGGTCTTTCTATGAAGTAGGCATCAGTCTACTAGGAACCAGACAGGAATTAGCAACTCATATCAGAGCACTAAACACCATCAGATGAACAAGGACTTTTGCTCGTTGTTAACATAGGCTTGATCTTGAACCTATATGGTGGAAGGGAAAACACCTCTGAGTCATCCCAGCTCTGGTTACTGTTAGCAATAAGTGCTGAGAAAGGAGCAGCCTCCTGGAGTGCCTCCTGACACAGAGCCACATACAAATGGGCAATACTTTGCAGAGCAAATAGACAGGCTGGCTGCTTCAGCAAGGAGTTTCCTAATGGGAAATGCTTCAGAGGAGAGTGAGACTCACTGTGGTTTCAGTTTGTGTGTTCCATCAGCTTTCATCTCCAGCAAGTGCTTGTGCATGTCCAGTTCTCGGGAACATATGTATCATGATATATAATTTAACTTCTCTGGTAGAAAGTTCAGCTGGGTTCCTCGCTCAAGCACTCAGCCGAACTGCTCACAAGGGTTGTTGCACCTCAATTCAACGGTTTTCGGTCCCAGCTGTTTCCCATGCTGAGAAAGGCAGTCAGTGGCTGCCTGACAACCTTCCTTGTTGCTCAGGTCTCCAGGGGACAGGACTGTTTCTTCTTTCCTCCTGAACCACTCGCAGACCCCACAATCTGCTCCCACATCCCTCAGCCCTCATCACCTCTGGGCACAAGAACCTGGGTCTCACCAATGTCAGAGATGAATGTGTGGATCCAGGGCTTGATCTAACCAACTAAAGTCAAAGTCAATACCACTGTGGGGCAAGAAACCATGGGCATATTCATGTCGTACACAAGGATGCATCTTGCCTTGTCAGTATTTGAAAACATTCCCAGGTTCCAACGTGGTTTTGGTTTTTAAATGTTTGTTTTGNGAGAGAGAATTTTTTATTAAAATACTATTTAAGAAAAGAATAAAGTTGGGATTTTTCTGAGGCCAGAGGGCCTAGATAACACTGCTGAGAAATGAAACAGTGCTCAGCTAACCTGACTAATGGGCTTATCTGGATTGTCTCTGGGTTTTCGTTTGTCTTCTAGCCAAAACTTGAGAAAACACCTGCAGCAAAAAAAAAAACAAACAAACAAAAAAAAAAAAACTTATCTGTATTCTTCAGTTTTCTTTTTTTTCTTTTCTACCCTTCCTCATCTCTTCCACCATGTGTTATTAATAGTTTCTTTCCCTCCTCCCACTATCCCATTTATCAGCACAGCACTGGTATTGTTAAAATAATGCGGCATTTCTAGGACTAGGCTCCAAGCCTAGTTGGAAGAATTTGCAACTCTTATGTATTTCTTTTGTTCAACAAACAGTACTAAGATGGGAGCAGATTGGTGAAGGATGTTCAGGTTAATACCCCTGACCTCCCAGCTGAGATCGTGTCTCAACATGAACCCGTTATGGCAGTTCCTCTGAGAAGTGGTGACACTAAGCTGCTGTGAGTCCCTCTCGGTGAGGTGCCAGTCCTGCCCTAGCAGATACAAGAGAGATGGAAAAAAGCAGTAATTAAAGTGCAGGTGGGGACCCTGGTTGCTTGCTTACCAGCAGCTTAAGGAAATTTTGAGTAGATCAGAGCAGGTTGTGTTGGCCCAGGGAACACGAAGACAGCTGAAACATTTGCAGATGGCTCATGTGGAAGGACAAAGCAGTGTAGGTTCTCGGCAGCATTTCACTGAAGAGGGAAGAGGAGGGACACACACGATGATAAAGGAGAGCCCCAGCCATAGGTTTGGAATAAAGGTGACTCCAATCTGATGACACTGAGAAGAGGGGAGAGGCAGGTGCTTGGGGCTCATCCTCAGCATAACTGTAGAGGAAGCTACAGGGACAAAATGACATCTTAGTCCCAGGTTAATTTATCATGGAAAGAGAAAGAAGCGGACAAAGGATGTCGGAAACACGTGCAAACAGAGAAGCGGATGACTACAAATACTCAGAAACATATCTGACATGGGATGCATCTTAACGTACTTTAGAGACATCTCTCTGTTCCCCTCAGCCTGGTGACTCTGGACTCCCTTTATAGTCACAGGAGAGAAAGAGGCCCATTTGCAGAATGATTCATCTGACCTATTTTAGACATTTACTCTAGCATACAATGACTCATGTCCTTGGGGTGCCCATTTCTTTCCTATAAACAAGAGTCTAGACAAGTAACTCAGATGTAGACATCCACAATTAGATGTCTACATTTGGACAGATGAATTCTGCCTCTAATGTTCAACCAGAAATCAACCTACAAGCTATGCCAAAGACAGCTCTGGTTGATAGCTGCGATAGGGAAGAAAAACAGGGTCATTCATTCTTTTTGATGGTGCGTAGCTCCCTGCACAAAGCGTTTAAAGCAGAAGCTAAAAGATTAACCATCCTGCAAATGGCTGCAGTAGTACCACTGAAACAGCAACAGGGACCAGTAAAACAAGATTCATTGTTGCAACTATTTTTCTAACCTGCACCTGTGTCTAATTAACTGGTGTCAGATCCCTTTTCAATCAAAGGCTTTTGGCAAAAGGAAGCAAAAATCAAACCAGTTTGTTGTGCAATTTCCTCTCGAGGTGGGTCAGTAATGGCCGTGGATGTTCGTCTGGCCATGGGCTTCCACTCTTCCATGGCTGAGAAAACAAAAGAAAATCTGGTGCCGAAACTCTTGCTAATCCCAAAGGTCCCTTGTGCCATCAGCACAGCTGGTGCTCTGCTTTCTGACATGAGGCTTTCAGGAGCTCCTTGGGGCTGGTGTAGCTAGCCAGGTCTCAAGAGGCTTTAAGAACCAATAATCTGGACAAAAAGCCAGGTCAGACCACTGGGAAGGCTTTTTGTTTTGACAGTTTTAAACTAGTCCTCATCTCAGCCTGTCAGTCTGATTTCCTAATGCTCATACATTCACACTGTCTGTGTCTCCCTCAATAACTTTGAGCTCATTGAGCAATTTCAGCCAAATTTGACAGAGAGATAACAGCCTCAGAGACGATTCAGTTCCTCAAAGGTTTGCAAAAATAGACATCCACGTGAAGGAAAGAGATGTTATACGAGTAACCTCAACTGAACAAAAGGCTGCAACATGTGCTCAGCCTTGATTAGACACTGGAGAATCCACAAGGGAAAGAGCCATTGCAGATCCCTCAGACCCCAGCCCTGGTGATGGTTTTCCTGAACTCCCCAGAAAACCAGACACACAGCCCCAGAGCAAACCAGGCTCTGTTTAATCCAGCAGCCACAGGGCCCCTGGGTTATTCTCCGAGTGCTGTTGGTAACACTTAACTGAAGTTTCAACACACAAAGTAATCTCAAATTAAAAAAAAAAAAAAAAAAAAAAAAAAAAAAAACNAAAAAAAAAAACCAAAAAAACCACAACAGTTCTGTTTTAACATTTCAACTGCAGTTTCAAATGCATAAATTTGGGATATTTATTTCAGTGTGCTGAGTTTTGGCAGGGAAAGGTAAGTATTTTCTGATGCAAAGTGTTTGATGGGAAGGTTCTCCAGCAGCTCCTGCCATCACATCCCTCAGGGCAGATGCTGCCTGGGCAGCATTTCCCAAGGAAGCACCATCCCTCCTGGATACCAGACAGGGACCATGCCACAGCCTTGGCTGGTACTGGCAAGCCAACGTCCTAGGCGGGGATCCAGGAGCTGCTAGCTGTCCTTCCCACATCCCACAGGGAAAGCTGGGGGGCTGTCACCTGGCTTCTAGTCCCACTGAGCTTCAGCTATGCTTTGGGTCCCTCAAAGCTCTCTGTGTGCTCTGCCAACAATTTGCAATGACAGGAGAAGATGCCTTGCAACTCGTCAGAGTCCCCAGGGGAGCCCTCTTGCTTCCCACTGATAAGGGGTGAGGAGACAGGGTCAGGGAACCTTGCAGAGGGAAGCTGGAAGTGGGATGTAGCTCTCAGTTCTGGCTGGTACCATGGGAGTCAGGCTAAGCAAGCTCATAGGGACGCTGCAGTTGTGGATTAAGAGCTCCATGGGAGCAGGGAACTTTGCACACTGGGCCAAATTCTCCATGGTTCACTCCCCAGCAAGAGCCGGGTGTCTGGCCATCAGAGCAGCGCTGCTCCAGGAGCCCAGGGATGCAGGACATCAATGCTGAGTTACAGCTGAATGCTCCTTACACTGGGTGGCTGCATGCCAAAGGGATTTGCCTGTAGGAAAAGGGCAACTGAAGAGCTAGTAAAAAACAAATCACTTCCCCAGCATCAAACAGAGCCATAGGTACTCCCAAGCCAAGACTAGGAGACAGCAAAAAAAATTATAGCTTTGTGTCTTCTCCTCCTGGCCCAAGTGGCGGGATTGGCACCAAGCCTGTTGGGCCAGCGTCAGGGTTTCATTATGGGGAAACACGATTTTATCAAAACCTTGCAACATCTGCTCACAGGAGAGGCAAGAGCTGTGAGAATGAGGACTGAGAGGGAGGAAATCTGCAGCATTGCCTGATTTATGTGTTCTCCTCTCAACCCTCCCCTTTCCCGTCCCACACCACCCCAAGCTGTAGCACCTGCAAAAGCCCCTGATCAATGCCGCTGTCCAGAGGAAGCAGTTGCTATAAAATGGCAAGCACAGGGCTCCAGCTTCCTTGGTTGCTGCCCCTCACCAGAGTGCAGCCATCCAGCCTTGCACAGCCAATGCCTGGGAAATTCCTCTGGTCTGCCCCTCTGGTGACCCCCCAAAGCGGTACTTTTTTATTCCCTGCCTGACCTTATCACTCCCACAAGTGGCAGAAGCGGGAAAAAGCCAGAAATATGCGTTTGCAGTGGACTGCCACGGTTTCGGGGGGAAAAAAAAACACCACAAAAAACCAATGGCATCAGAAGTAGGGGGCTGACTCGGAGGGAAGAAGCACATAAAAAGTTCCAGACATCCTGAAGTGCTCAGACAACGTGAAGGCAGGCTGTCGGCCACCCTGAGAAAACACAGATAAGCCAGAAACCCACATCTCACGCTTCCCAGAGCTCTGCGAGCTGGAGGAGAGCTCAGCCGCTCTGCAGGCAGAGCTGCCTGGTTGCCAGAAACTCCTAACCAGCAGCCAGGGGAACAGTGGGTGCAGAGGAGATGTTCCTTCTAGGCACCACCTATGTCATTAAGACACACACCAACCACACAGATGTCACCTTGTTTTCAATACATGCATTTGCCCCCCAGCACAGCTTCTCCTGCAGTTCAAGTAGCATAAATGACGCATCTTGCTACCTCATTTATTTTAAGCGAGCTCTATGCTAGTATTAGAGAAACAAACCTCCCTCCTCCTCCTCTTCACAGCCATAAAGTGAAAAGACAGGATGACAGCCTTCAGGAATACCAGGCGCTCACATCAGCTCTACAAAGCTGTTCCATCCAAAGTGTCAGGGGTACCAAAGACCACACTGCATTCAGCCAAGCTCTTTCAGGTGGCCACACTGAGCCCAGAATTCCCACTGCCCTCTCTTCCCAGATGGCCTCACCACCTCTTGAAGACACATCAGGGCTACAAAGCATCCCCTAAAAAACACACGAGAAACGGGCTTTGCTCAACCAGAGGAGCAGCAGTGGAAGAACCTGCTGGTGGGGTGCAGAGATCGCACACGTGGCAGACTCTGCGTTTGCAACAGTGGCTTCTAATGTTTTCTTACACGGGGTTCGACTGATTGATAGCTTATCACAGAGCTGTTAAGGCAGCAATACCCCAGCCCTATTTACAGACATCTCTGCACATTTACTTTGTCACAAGTAAACTCCGCACGCAGCAATAAAGCTTCAGGTAACGACTTCTTCAGCAGAAAGCCATCATTTTCCTGTCAGCCTGGTTTACAAATGGCTAACTCTGGCACTAATATTTGGCTGTGGCTTCAAAGATGGCTATGCAAAGTGGGGGTGAGGGGAAGGAGAAACACCAGGCTGTGCCACTGTGCCACTCTGAGCTGTGGCATCCCTGCTCTGAAGGATGAACGCTGTGGTGTAGATGCACCTCGTGCTCCTGTGTCCTTGCCCACAGACAGCAGGAGAAACAAATGAATGTCAACCTCAGGTCTCAGCCTAACTCCACGTTTTAATAATTTTATGGAACCTTCTCAAAATCACGGAGCTGAGAATCAACAGCTGTGACATGGGGGGGTACCACAGTGGGTTTCACCTCCAGAGGCCTTTCCAGGGGAAATGCACAGAGCCAGGCATCTCTGCTCACTCCCTGTGGCATTGGAGCAGTACTGGTGTGACCTGGGCGGACACTGTGACCCACACTCCTATCGCTACCGAAGGAGGCACTCTAGCTAGCAGCAGCTCCACCAGCCCTGATGGCCACACACAGGGCAGCAAGGCAGTATGAGCAGCAGCCTGACCAAGCCTGCGAGTGCCTGTGCAGGCTTCAACACCCTTCTCTGGAGCATACGGAAGCAGCACAGTGAGGCTGTAAAGCTGGGAGCTGGGCTGCAGACACACACTCCAGACTTCTTGCTCCCTGCCTCTAAGAAAACAAAGAGGTTATTATTGTTCTCCCTCCTGCATACATCAACCTTCACGTGCTGAAACTAAGAGTTTAATATCTCCAGCCTCCTGCTATAATTAGGGCATAGAGAGGTTGTCTGAGAACAGGAGTCTATTTTAGGTGTTGTGAGTTCGTGAGTCACCTTCCAGAGGCTTGTATCTTCTTTTTTTTTTTTTTACTGACCATATAGAAATATCTGAAAGTAGACACCTAAAATAGATGGCATAAATATGCAGTGAAAGCTTGGAGTACACTGCCCTTTAACTGGGTTATGAAGTTCTTCCTTAACAAGGGTGTGAAAACACTTTGTCACACTGAAATCTAAACAGCTGCACCTAGGAGGGCTGTCAGCAGCCGATGCAGGCACAGAGGGGACAAGATGATGCTGGTGGAGTTTTTGCAAACCATCTTGGTTCAGCATCTTAAACCCACTGGAAAACAGCAAACTGCACTGCCTTTGCTTTGGTGTGAGCCTGTCTTGCCTTCCAGCACAGACACCAAACTGCAAGAAAACAGCTTTGGTACTGCTGCAAAGGAGAGAAAAATGAATATAATTCCATATACGGAAAAAAAGGCCAAAGGATTAAGAGTCCCCCTTGGCTCGTTCTCCAAAAGGTAGGTCTATATGAAGTGTTTTCATTTTTGGCTGTGGCTAAAAGAAGAAGAAAGAAAAGATGGGAAACAGCATCCTCTTGATGCAGTCCTGCATTAGGGGAAGGACTGCAGTGGAGCTTCAGAGTTTTTCCACACTGAAGGTCAAGGTTTGTGGGCTTGTCCTTTTCCCCTCATCTTCCTAGTTTTTCCTATTTTTTTCCACTGAATTTCACTCTGCTTTCACAACAATTTCAGAAAATAAAAATTTGCACTGTTTAGAGGAATCCCTTCTGTTTCTAAGGGCCAAATCCTTCACCTTTTTTGCTTATTCCTGTTGAGATCTCACTTCCTATTGTTTCACTGCTGTCTAGAAACCCCTCAGTCTCCTGTTTCCATTATGAGCTGTTGTATTTGTACCCTTTTGCCCCTTCCCCATGTATCCTACGGCAAGATCCCCCTTCAAACTCCTCAGCTTCCATGAAGGTTTCCTCAGCCCCTTTTGTAAATACTTCAAAGCTTTAGAGAATGAACCATACTTCAGCTCTGTATCCTCCTAAACAGCTCCCCAAATATGCTTCTTGTTATTTTTAAGAATCTGTTAGAATTAAACTCCAGTAAGAAATCTGCCACCATTGTGGGGGATAGCACATTAATCAAAGACACAGGCCTCTCCCCAGCTGCCTGGGCAGAGCCCAGCCTGGGATTGATAAATTGCACCTGGAGGTAACTAATAAATCTGAGAAGTCATTTGCTTTTTATGAACAGAAACTGTGGGGGATCCAGCTGCCGAAGGAATTTGGGTGGAAGGAGAGCAATGCCTGGAGCTCCCAACATGTTTCCGTTCTTACTCTCCTGCTCCCCTGTTGCACCTATGGTCCATCCACAGACCCACCGCCAAGCAGAGCAGGTCCTGCCATGCTTGGATGGGAAGTACTTAAATTAGGCTCTGGGTTGTTTCTTTTTTAATGGAGGCACATGGCAGGAGCACAGCCAGTACATCCTTCTACTGGTACAGCGGCGGAGGTGGTGGCAATGCTGAGCACAGCTTCGGCATCCCAGGCTGGCAGCAGAGGGAAGGATGCACTGGGGTTGTCAAGCACTGGAACAGGCTGCCCAGGGAGGTGGTGGAGTCACCATCCCTGGAGGTATTTAAAAGACATTTGGTGCTGAGGAACGTGGTTTAGTGATAGACTTGGCAGTGTCAGGTTAATGGTTGGACTTGATGGTCTTAAATGTCTCCTCCAACCAAAATGATTCTGTGATTCTAATGCACTTCCCCAATCCTGCCAGGGGCCTTGAAAACTGGAGATGCTTTCCCCATCCACAGCACTCCACCTGCACTGGAGGAGAAATGTCACTGTTCTCAGCCTTAGTGCAGCAGAGAATCTCCTTGCAAGGGGCAAGGCTGGACTTGGATATGGTGCCCTGGGACTCCTCAGCCCCTCTCACCTAAACGTTACTGCCTTCCTCCCACCCAGTGCCCTGAGCAACTATCCCTGTTCCCATGCTAAGTTTGAGTATTATCTCAGAAGTTCAGGAAACATATTCCTCACCCTCCTTGGTTGGAAATGTTTTTATGATGCCCACATCATAAAAATCCACAAGAAATAGGATAAATCATTAATTATGTATCTGGTCCTAGACATTATTGCAACAAATTCCATTCAAAAGCATGGGGTCAAGAAAAAGCCATCTGCTGTAGTACTGCCCAAAATACTATTTCCTGTTTTCTCCAGATCACAAACTCCTGTGGTAAGCAGCCTTTCATACCTAGCTGCACTTCAAGCTGCACACACAGTTGCTAGCAAACACACACCAACCACCTATACTTCAGATGATACTCAGAAGGGAGGATCAGAAACAGGATGTGATCACAGGAGAGATCAGACGAGACGTGGGGTAAATTGTTTCCTCCCTCCTCTTTTCTTTTCACGTGAACATCATTTGGGCAGCCTGGAAGGGCTTTCTCCACAGTTTCTCCAGAGAGACAGGAGCATGCACAGGCAACACGGCTCAGCTGCTAGTGTAGGAGGAGTGGCCTGCTGGCATCCACTCGATCCATCATGGGAAACAATTACTTTTCTTTGATATGGGATCTGTTAGGCATTAGAACACAATTTAGATGTAGAACTTGAAATCACAAAGCTGCATTAATGCCTGTTTTTCCCCACTGACCTTGTGGAAACTTGCTTGGAAATTCAGAAGTAGCTGGGGTTGAGTGCTCCATGCTGTGGTAGTTGTTATTCTGCTCTGGCTTTGCTGGGCTATCCCAACGCTGTGATTCATCGTATATCAAAAAGAACCTGTGCAATCTAAATGTCCCCTTTTCAAAGCCAATCTGTCTCTGGGTAGGGAGGATGGAAGAAGAGTCTCTTCTGTGCCTGTCAGTGACACTTCTGGGGGATAAATCCATCCCCTGGAGCATCGTGTACAGAGCTGGTTTAAGGTGGTGTGACCACACTGTGACTGCCATTGGTGCAGAGCACCTGGGCTAAAGCACGCATGGGACAAGCACTTACTGACAGACACCAATGAGATGGAGCATTTTGCTCAGCTTAGGGCAGCGGTGGCAGGTATTACCCGGAGTTACCCTGACAGAGGATGGAGTAGGTCAGGTCTCCTGCTCTGACTAATGCAGGAACACACCTCTCACCATGGAGGAAGCACCACAAAGGCAAAACATCCCTGTCCTCTGCCTTGCACAAGAAACCACAGCAGTGCTATGCTGCCTATCCCCCTGCCTCGTGCTCCAAGGAGAGTCACAGAACTGAGAAATATACCTTGCTCACTTAGAGCCACCAGAGATGGAGCAGATTGGGATGCTGCATCCAGTGAGAGGTTTCAGAGCACTCCTAGTCCACCTCTGGTATCCCCAGCATGTTCATCATAATGGAACATCAACCCAAAATCCACCCCCTTGGCTGCAAGTTAGCTGTGAGGGTTTTTTTTTTAATCCCCTTTCATAAACAAGGCTGCTCTGATATTTGCTCACAACATGGGCTGTGTATAGCATCAGAGGGAGATTACTTACTGCCAATTACTACGTTAAAGTTCAAGTGGAACGATGTACTAATTGCCTTGTTATTGCTATTAAATCTGTGTTATGCAAGCAAGGCACTCTTAAGAGTATCTGCACGCTGCATGGTGGTACGTGAGGTATAATGTGATCTGCTAAGAAACAATTGCCGATATAGTCATAGCCTCTTTAATAATGTTTAGTTTATATTATATATCTAGAGAGAGGTAAAGAATAGAAATGCTAAAGTTTTGGCAGGGGGATCTGCAAGCCAGTGAAAGCAACTGGTCACTCATTGCCCAGCCACCAAAGCAAAAGCCCTCATGCCATACAGAGCAAATCCAAATTCTTAGCACCAAATACAGCAAGAAGAAGTACCACTTCTACAAAGGAGAGAGTAGACATCTCTTCTCTGCCCAATAACACTACAACTGAGTGCTGCCTTACTGGCTGGCAAAAGGTCAGCGCCCAGCATTTCAGAGATCCCTGCCTTCCTGGGGTCTGAAACCTCACTGGAGTGTTTAGGACATACGTGTGTAAAGAAAGACAAGCAAAATCATGCAACTCTAAGCTCTCTTGCATCTTTGCAGGGAGCTATCCCACTACCTCTTTAGAGGACTTACAGGCAGACAAATTTCCCCCAGAGAGGTGCTGGGGGAATNCTCCCTGCTTCCCACCATCATGACCAAAGCATCTTACTGGATCACAGTAAGATGTTTGGCTGGGCTCATCTCTGCTCTTTGGAAGTTGTACGAAGTCGTCAGTCCACTGATAAGACTTAACTTCATGGATATGTTTATGAAAGGCAGGATGAGAGGACAGAATGAGATAAAATTGACTTTAAAAGGCAGACATAGGGTTTTATCCTCAACCAGGTTGAGGAGCTCTCATAATGTTTTTCTGCAGCTCCAGCTACACTCCTTCTATGATTCCTGTAGACCGTCTTTGTGGTAAAGGCATTCCCTGGCCAGAAGTGTTTTACAGCCAAGACATGAGTTCAGCTTCCAAAACTGCAGTTCAAACCCCTAGAGTGGGGGTCTTCCCCCAGATTGGAGGCCATTTTGCCCCAGAAACCTAAAGATCTGGAGCAATATGTAGACAAAGAGCATAAAGCTCCCAACCTAAAGGAGTGGGTACCTCCATCCCCTGCACTGTTCATCCAGTACTTATGTTCCATACACAGCTCCCAGCTGGCAGGAGGCAACTCTGCCTCTCCCAGTCCTCCTGTGGGCTGCAGAAGTACTAAAATCACCACAAACCTTGGTTGCTGCTGCTCTGCTGGTCTTCAGGGGATGCTATATAGCCAGGGAGGCTTCAGCCCCTTCCATAAATCAGCAGATATCTCACTCACTGTTGTGAGACCGGAGCAAAGACAAAGACCTCAGTCTTTATTTCTTGAAAGTCTCCTTTACTGGTTCAGGTTGAGGACACCAGTAGAGCAAACACTGTGGCCAGCACTTCCATTGTGGTTGGCTGAAAGCTTTTAGAGATTAAGGGAAATACCATGGAGAAAGAATCTCATTTCTGTGCCAGAAAAGCACACAGCCTGAGGCATTTTTTCACTGTGCAGAGGATGAGGATTTGGGGGGGGCCTATCCTAATACCCAGTAAAGTTGGTGGAAATATTTCTGACTATTTTAGTGGGCCCAACTGAAGAAAGACTGGTGCTTAAAAAGTCCTTTAACCCTAAATTCAACTCTCTGAGACCCAGGTTTGGTCAGATTTCTACTTCTGTGTTTTTCTGGTGGGTTGCTTGGGAAGAGGAGACAGATAAGAGCTGGGTTTCAAGAAAATAATCATTGTTTTCTGTCTGACTATTTGAAATTCTAGCTTAACTTTATCAGTGACTCAGCCTGATACAGCGGTGGTACCACCTCACGTTGTGCAGGTTCTCTGGTCTCACCACTGAAGTGCAATCCTTTTAGTTCTTATAACCTTGTGTCAAAGAGAGGACAGAGCGATGAACTTGTCTAGCATAATCTTTAACAGAACATCTGAGAGCAAGAGTGAGGAGAAAGTAGCATTTTACAGAGATAGTAACGAGAGATTCAGTAATAGTCAGGTCTGAATACGAGCTCCGCTAAACTCTTCAAGTCAGGCTCCAGCCTGGATATGTTTTATAGAGACTGTGCATCATGCTAGACGTAAATCACAACTATAAATAGGCAATTTTTAACAAGGAAATAGCACTGCAAACTAACCAAATGACTGCCACACAACTTCAACTCCAGCTTCGTCTCTTGTTGACCAAGGCCCAAGCGTTGCCTGAGTCTTCTCCCTGTAACACATGGAGACCTCTAATGGCAGCATGACTCAGTGCACAGAAGTCCACACCTGAGTGGCCGTGTGTAGGGCTGAAGCTGACTCCCCCTGCACCCCAGTGAATCCGAGGTGATCTGGAGCAAGTGTTCCTTTGGGCTCTCAGAAAGGCAACAAATCCACCTAGAGTCAGCAGGACTCACGATGGTGCCTCTGCAGTCCAAGAGATTAAAGCAATATGCCAGCAGGCCTTTTATAACGCATCAGTGTGTGCTTTAAAGCCCCGCAGGGGCACACTAACTCAATTACCACACGATGTGGACTCCTCACCAACCCATCCCCTAATAATGAACAGACCTGCAGGTTCCAAATCTTTAAGGGGAAGGAAAACACCACCAAATAGATTAGCTCCACAGTTGTGCTGTTAATTATGGGTCATTTAGTTCAGTTAATCAATAGGCAGACTTCTTTAACCGGCTAATTATGCCAAACTGCTTCCACAATGAGCAGGTTTGTTGCTAGTTGTTAACCATGAAGGGATAATATTTCACAGTAAAGATAAGCATGGTCCCAGTCCTCAGACAAATGCCTTGCAGCCCTAGTTTGCATTGTCACTGGCTGAAATTTAACCCATTCCACACCAAACAGACTTACAGCCAGGACAAAAAAGTACCAGGATCTTCGGCTTCTCAGTGCTAAATCATCAGGGTAAATATCTGGCCACCTCCTAAAGTAAAACATTCATATCGTTTATTCTCCGAATCTTTCCTTATCCAGGCTAAGCAGGAGCTAATAATTACCTATGTAAACTAACCAACTGAACCTTTTGGTGGTAGCCCAGGTAAAACCAACCAGCCTGTGTTGGGGATATCAAGCTGGGACTATAGTTCCCTCCTTTGCCTTGCCAGGCAGTTGCATGAGACAACATATCCCAGCCAAGGCAAGAGTCTGGAAAGCCAAGACATATCTTCTATTGAGAGACCCTGAAAGAGATCAGCATGTGGAGGAGGAGGTCTAGGCCCTTGTTTTGTCAAAATGGATAAAAGGTCAAGACAACCTCTTGTTAGTTGTAGTTGTTTAGAAAAAGTAATGGATTTTGTTGCGGAATTGAAGAAAATTACTGGATTCAAGGCTTCTGTTGAGGTCATCAAATAGTTATTGCAATAGAGCAAGATAAGAGCTGAGTGATAGCAAAAGTTTGGAGCTGAATTTCCTGGATATTTGTTTTAATAAAATAAAGCGATCCAGGCTTGGGTTTTACTAGCAAATTGCTTTGGCTGAATAATAGATTTATAGAATCATTTAGATTGGAAAAGACCTTTAAGATCATCTAGTCCAACCATTAATCTAACACTGCAAGTCTGCTAAACTTTGTCCTTAAGCGCCATGACTACCTGCTTCTAAATACCTCCAGGGATGGCAATTCCACCACTTCCCTGGGCAGCCCATTCCAATGTTTGATAACTCTTTTGGTGAAGAAATTTTTCTTAATATTCTGTGTAAACCTCCCTTGATGCAATTTGAGGCCATTTCCTCTTGTCCTATTACCTGTTACTTGGGAGAAGAGACCTCGCTACAACCTCCTTTCAGGTAATTATAGAGAGCGATAAGGTCTCTCCTCAACCTCCTTTACTCCAGGCTGAACAACCCCAGTTGCCCTGGCTGCTCTTCATTGGACTTGCACGCCAGACCCTTCACCGGTTTTGGATAAGAAGACATATATATTCATCAAAATTAACACTAATAAGAATAAATGAGTGTGCTTGTTTATTTCAGAGCCACGACCTAAGATGACAGCTTTCTGAGTGCGCATCCTCAAGAGAGCACCCGAAGACATGCTTCCTCTGAAAAGTTAGGGTCTCCACTCCCATGGATGGGGTTTCAGACATTCCTCACCTGAAAGGCTCCACTCCCAGTCCCAGAGGACGATAACAGCACCAGCACATCAGCTCAGGGACTGTTCTCAGTGCTTCCACTGACTTCTGAATTACTGTAATGCAAGTCACAGTTCCTGCCCTACCTGTACCCCCTCTATCACCCCCATCTCTTTCTCCCCTTATTAAGTCCCATCTACTGGCAAATCAGACCTTTGCTTTTGCTGCTTGAGAAAGTTCATTAATGGAGCATTACAGTAATAAAGAAATGCAAATGCAAGCCCTGGCAGTAAGCATTTGCTAAAAATTTATCTCCGTGGAAGTCATACTGTTGCAACTATGCTAGGAGGGCTAATATATTTTGATACCATCGTAAAAACACAACTGAAGAAAACAAATAAGCTACATGAGCAGTATCAGCCATCTTCAACCAGAGGAGAGTTCAATGTGTCAGTATGAGCATTCAGAGCAACTTCAGATTAAATCGCTGTATGTCTAATTCAGCCCATTGCATCAGTACAAAACTTGCATCTCTCCAAATCGTAACAACAGAGGAAGCTTGAAATGCACTGGCTTGGGTGGCACAGCAGCCTCTGCTACCTCTGCTCGCATCTCTGATGGCCTTTCTGGGACCACTTCACTGCATTCTCAACATACAACAGACCTCAATAGTTACAAGTAAGAAGCTTTTGGTGGGTAAAAATGTTATCTTTGCTCCTCATCACCTTCTTTTTTGGCACATGGAACTGTACTGTTTTAAAAGGGAAGAAAGGCTTAACTTCAACATCTGTTTGCAACCAGCTCTTCTAAAATGTATTGTTGAAGCACAAGCTGTATGTAAGCTTTTCACTTTTAAGTGCTATTTTCTAACCTCCACACATGTTTACTAAAACAGTAAAAAGACTGCAGTGTTGACTGGAAAAAAACTGGAACACAGATTTTCAGAAAAAAGGTCTGTGCTGAATCACAAAATCTGACAGGAGTGCTAAGGT
Organism: Nycticryphes semicollaris; assembly: GCA_013400055.1. Lineage (NCBI taxonomy): Eukaryota > Metazoa > Chordata > Aves > Charadriiformes > Rostratulidae > Nycticryphes > Nycticryphes semicollaris. Next base: position 1,474,149 of record VXBJ01006753.1, read on the forward strand.
TTGTATCCTGAGGTGGCTTGTTAACCAGCTGCAGCCTTTCCTTGTCGGATAACAAGGTGCTATGAGAAAAGGCCGCAGCTGGATTCCAGGAGAGTTTGGGCAAAACTGCAGGATCAGATTCCAGGCTAATTCCAGGTTTGCTCTGGAAAAAACGCTATTGAGGTCTGAAACCACTCCTTGGTAGTACTCTAAAACATCATGCATTCCCACATGCAACTGATTTACTAAACTTCAATGCATCTGCCAGGAGCTGGAATTTCAACCTAGAAACTGCAAAACAGAAGCTTAAGAGCTTGTACATAAAAAACCCTCACAAACAAACAAAAAACCCCTGACTGTTTTCAACTGGATCACTAGAAAACAGTGGGATAAGGAGTATTCCTTTGGGACATGTGGTGCTAGATTGCAGATGAGATTCAGAGAGACATTCAATCAGATAGCACATCAAAAGCAATGGTAAATTACACACCTTCAATAAAAAACCCATGAAGTCATAGATAGACGGCCATGGAGGAAGGCAATTAGACTTCAGCATTATTTGTTAAACAATAGGCACAAGATGGTACCTAGTGAATTTTTTGCAATAATAGCAGTTCCTGGTCATTCATTTTGAAGAGAATAAATCTGTCACTTGAGTGAAAACAATTGACAGCACCATTTATTACCTTGCATGCTTCAGAATAACAGCACAATTTACATGTTACCCTTTGGCACTAGCATTCCCAGCTTGCTTAGAAACAAAGAAAAAAATATCTACAAGCCTGGTAGCAAGGATTTATGCAGCAGCTGACCTTACGTGGTTTGTTTAAACTTCTGTAACGGCGCACTCTTGTTCAGCCCCTGGTTATAGAGAAGTAAGTTCTTCTGGAGAATCCACAGCCTTGAGACTCTGGAACACAAAGGGTCATGCAAAGGTCTCTGCATCCGATAGTTCAGAGAGTTACATGTTAGCTCTAATCCTCTGAGATACCTCCTGGGAATTAAAGATATTTGGTTTTCTTTCAGAGGCTTTAAAGGGCTGGATCCAGCAGAATGAAGGAAATTTTCCCCTAGTTCCTGCAGATAAATCTTTGTGCTAAATCTCAGATTTCTTTTTCATACAAAGGCGGCCAGATCCTTGGTACATCCAAGCCATTCAACTCAGTGAAAAACAAAACCTAAGGGAAACACTGTGTTACTAGAATAGAATCAGCCAAAAATACTCTAAATGTCCTGAGATTCTTCCCTTTATAGTAACACCTCTGCAGTATTACCTGTTGGCTGGTGTTTCTTTTTAAGAAGGTTAATAGCTTTCCTATGGCACCTCTTGGAAATGCATGAGACATTCAAATTTGGGATCAATTATAATGGAGGAGAAGTCTGCAGACAATTTTGGAAAAGCATTTTAAAGAGATATTTAGCTTCTCGAATCCAACAGAAATATTTAGCTTGAGAGCTATTGTAAACCTCTACCAGGCGCTTCTGTATACTTCAGCAGCAAAAAGCTGTCCAGGATGTATCAATTGTAAAATACCTTACATTCACACTTATGGGATTAAACTGGGATTTCAGGTCTATAAATGGATGCTCATTGCAGCCAGGCACTGGCAAGGCTTTTTCCCTGTGCAGGGAGGTCTCCACAACTCCAGCACACTGGTGCAAGAGCCAAAATATACAGCTTTTCCCACCGCAAAACTGCTCAATTGAACATTGTCCATTCCAGATCCCAAAGGTTCCCGCTGCCCTTCCCTTTGGCCATGATTCCCTGAGTCCATGGGAAGGGCAGACCAGCACCTTGTAACTCCCTCTCTCATTACACTTAAACTTTAGAATGGGCTGTTTATTTTAATTTCCCCCCACTGTTCGATAGTGCACAGCAAGGTCAAGAGACTGGCCATTTACTAAGAAGCTGTATTATTCCCAAGTGCTATTCCACACACTGTAAAATCCTAGGGAGATTAATACAGCGGGTGGTAACACTTATATTCTTAATGCACGCCTTGCACCTTTGTGCCTCCTCCCAGAGCACCCTGGTCTTTGTAGAGCTATGGAGAAACTGTCATTCTGAAGTGTCCTCTTCTCAGAAGAAAATGAGATCTTGGGTTTCAGGTATCGTAACGGAAGATTTTAGCCCTTTGCTGTTACAGAACATTTGCAAAGATCCAGGCTATATCTAGTTTCTTAGCCTTTTTTATTATTTTTTCCCCTCTTCTGATTCCTGGAGATGCTAACATATAATCAAAATGTCTTTTTTTTTTTTTTACTTTTTTTTTTTTAATAGTTGTCATCAATCTGTAGTTATGTTGTCAAATAAACTGCTGATACAGGTATATCATTTACTGTAATTTCTAGCAATGCTGAGAGTAGAGTTTAATTTTTTTTTTCTTTAAATGCTGCAGCATAAAATTCCACCTGACTCACATGTCAGTTCAGAGCTCAAAAATACCCTATAGAATCATAAAATTAGAATCATCAAATCGTCTACGTTGGAAGGGACCTTTAAGATTATTGAGTCCAATCGTTAACCTAACACTGCCAAAACCACCACTAAACCATGTCCTTCAGCACTATGTCTACCCATCTTTTAAATACCTTCAGGGATGGTGATTCAACCACTCCCCTGGGCAGCCTGTGCCAATGTTTGATAATCTTTTCAGTGAAGAATTTATTCCTAATAACCAATCTAAACCTCCCCCAGTGTAACCTAAGGCCATTTCCTCTTGTTCTGTCGCTTGCTGCTTGTGGGAGAAGAGACAGACCCTGCCTCTCTACCCAAACCTAAAACCTCCATTCGAATGAACTGAATGACCAAGACATGTCTGAGGGACTTGGAGAGTCCAGAGCCATGAAACCCCCTGTCTGTAGCAGCAAACCATAAACTGCTCATGAACCACAACCCTTCATTACAAACAGCAAGCATCCAGAGATTTAAACTTCTTCCTCTCCAGTAAAGTCGAGAATTTAAGAGTCTAGGTAAAAGGATTTATTTAATCATTCATTCCAATATTCAGAGGATACAGTTTCTCTTCAGACTAGCCAGAGTAAGATACTGTAGACGGTTCTGGGGTTTACCTCAGTCTTTGCACATCCAAATGTGCTAATATTTGGAAACTGCATGCAATGAGATTTTTTGTTTTCTTTGTTTCCTCCAGGCCAAAAGTGTTTGTCCTCTTCTTCAGGTCTTACATAGGGATCCTGAACAGAGTTACACCTAGTGTGGGCATAGCTTTATAAGATGAAAGCTAGATCTCCTCTCATTTGGAGTTCTCTTAACCAGGCCTAAAATTCTTTATCCTGTTCCCTTCCTTGTCTCATGCTCCACATCTGCTGCCTTCTTAAAACAAAGAAAATTTGGCAATGGATGAAGCAGCACAGTACCAGGCTTGCGGGACAAACAGAGGTCACATACCCTATCTCTAAGGAGTCTAAGAGCAGACTACTTAGCATTATTAGCTTTTCTGCATGAGTGATCAATCACAAATTGGACATATGGGTGCCATGGCCAGACTGATAAAAATAATGTTTATTTTTTCTGAATGAGCTATTTACTACTTACTTGCGACTGCAATAGCAGACTGCAAGCTATACTTTAGTGATATGCTGCTGTCATACTTTGTGATAAGGCTGAACCATGAGGCAGACAATACATAATAAATAAATAAAGAGGAAAGTTCTCATGTAAATGCTTGGGGAATACTTTAAGGCAAGCTAGACATCTGCATAGCGATGACACCCCTAAATCATGTCCTTGTTCCCAGGGCTACTCCTGCTGCTTCTCTACAGGGATATCTGAAGATATACCATAGTCTTCTACCTATTTCAGGTAGTCAAGGATATCCGTTATTTACAAACAAGGAGACTGAGCCACAGCCGTGCTCTGCCAGGCAGCACAGCTGTAGTTTCCCTATGTACTGTTGTGGGACTTTGATCACCAGCAGAATTAAAAAAAAAAAACAAACCACAACCAGATGAATCACATTAAAGTTCATCTGACCTTCACTGCAGGCTAAGAAACTAACTCTGGCCCTAACACCCACACACTCTGTGATAGGAAATTATTGCCTGGCTTTGACACAGTATTCTCAGGGCCTTTTGCGGTTCAGATTACCTTTGAATTTGAAAAGTTTCTGCTTCCTGGGGAGCAGGGCAGGTGCATAAAAGTGGGGCATTTCTTACCAGCTTAGGGCCAAGCAATTGTTCCTGAAGGTGACTACAAGGCCCATCACAGCCCTTATTCGAGCTTCTCTATTCTGAGCGTCTAGGAGGAACCGAAACAAGCCATGCCCTGCAATCAGGGAAATCAGAGCAGGGCACTGCCTCGAGTCTGGTCGTGGCCTCTTGCAGCCTGAGAGCACCACCCATTTCTTTAGAATACTCCCTCAGCTCATTTTTTTTCGTGTTTCACTTCCCTTCTCTGCCCTACTCTGACACTGCAGACATCACGTCAGGACTTTAAAACCCAGGAGCCAGACAAGCTCAGGTCACTTTTCCCACACACAGCTCAGCAGTGTGGGCATACTTGGGTGGCTTCTGCAGGAGCATCTGCTCCACCATAGCAGATGAAGCAGGGTGTGAAATGGTCTGGAATTCACTGCTTTGCTGCTCCTCAAATAATTATCTTTTTAAGCAGTACCCTTAACACATGGCAAGCCTGCTGACATATGCTAACACGTCTAAGTTACTTTGCTCCATAAAGGTCTTCCCCCACCTCCACCCTCACTAGGAAACCACCCCATGGAGGCTGAGGGTCAGTGTCCCATCTGAACACAGCAGGCATCAAAGGAGCAGCAAAAGGGCCAGACCCTATACAAAATGGGGCACAGAATTTCTCTTCACCAGGAGACACCACTTTGACCATCTTAAACCCACTGAAATCACAGCCCAAGTCAAACAACAACCCCTTTTAACACCAGGAGTTTTTTTTTCATTTGCAGATTAACTTGAAAAAAAACACATCAATATTGAAAATGAGGAAAAATATTTCCATTTCAGATCACCTTACAAGTTACTCCAAATCCTTTGCAGCCCAGCAATTTGAAATGTCTGCTCTTGCAAAGTTGTCTACATTTTTTGGCACAGTTTAGTTTTCCGCTGCAAATCCCATGCGATTAATCTGTTCTTTGGAAAGTGAAAGGCAAATGGAGAAGCACGACTGCAACAGAAACCTATGGGAATCTTTTAATGAGTTTTAATAGGAACTGAACTAAGCCCTGGGTTAACTCGAGACGTTGGAACAATCCCCAGCTGGAGACAGACACGGCAAATGCTTGGCATGCCAGATGTCAGGATTGGACCGCAACGATTGACCTTTTCTACACCCAGAAAGACATATCCCTGGATCCAGCTGACCAGCACGGCCACTTTTAGGGCACCTATAAACGAGAGCTGTAGCTGACAGACCTGGGTCTCGGGGCTTTGTAACAACTAATTATCATTGCTGTTCCTCAAGACTGATTAATAAATGAATACAAACAGGGCATACACGTGCCAGCCATGTGTATGCTGTAGCTTTTATCGAAGGCACAAGGAGTGGTGTGCTAGCATTTGCTGAACACAACCCACATGCTGACCACCCATGCGCTGCAGCCCCTTCGGCTCACACATGCCAACGAGGCTGGCTCTGCACCATGGGACATTAGGAAATCACCATCTGTCCCTCCCAGCTTCATCCCCAACTTCAGAGACAGCATAAACTATAGAAGACAAGGCAAGGGAGAAAGCATACCCGAGTCTCAGATAAATTATAAGCCTAAGACACCTCTTGGGTCACCTTGCTCAGCTCCCTCAACAGCCGCAGTCACTGCAAGACTTTCACCTCACCCGCGCGACTGCCTCCAGCAGCCGTCCTGCAAGAACTTAACAAAACAAGCCCATCAACACCGCTGTTCTCCAAGACAGACACTTGAATTGTGAGACTGCAACTAGGGCTGATCAAATCATAACTAACATGCATAACAGTCTTCACTGCTCGCTCACCTTTTGTCTCATACTACAGGGACAAAAGGGGACTCGAGGCTGAAACAAGAAGCCCACGACAAGTTGTCACAACCTCAGAGATGTTACCAGGCAGCAGATGGGCTTCTTATGGTGCAACATGAAACAAGCTGGTTGTATCACGTCCTGTGTGCCCAAGCAGGGCAGCAATGGACACAGTGCAGGCAGCATACAAGCACCCAGCAGGATCCCACCTGGGAAGCATACAATGGAGGGAAGGATGGAGGATGGTGCAGCACAACCCATGCTGGGCTGTTCAGCTGGGAGTAGATGAGAGTCATGGTGAAAACATGCTTTATCAACGTTACCAGAAAGTAAGACAGGTAGTAAGTCATAAAAATTAAGGAAACTGCTAAAAATCAGCAAAAACTAGGAAAATATGCATCTTTTTTTCACCTGTAAAACAAGGAAAATAATAGTTCCTTACCTGACAGGTAAAGCATTTCTGTAGGTCTTCAGTTATAGGGTCAGGAGCATCTTCTGAGACTCAACCATCGCGTCAATACTCAGAGAAACAGAAGCTCTTACCCCAAGGGATAACAAGCAGGGCAGCTGCGGGGGCAGTCCCAACCCTGAGCACTGGACACCTTCATGAGGATGGGTCAAGGCTGAGACAGACCATCAGCCCACAGATAGTATCTGTCAGCAAGGCTATGGCAGAGCTGGAGACACCCTACAGCATCACTAGGGAAGGAGAATGGCCCCAAGCTGAGCTGAAATTGGCTACTGGAACCTCAGGTGAGGCCCATCAGGGCCTATCAGTGCCCATCAGTCAGGTGAAGGTGAAGGTCTTATACAGTTATCCAAAAGCAACTACACTGAAACCAACACAACAGTGCGAGAGCCACCCCAGCCACAGCAGTCCCTAAGCAAGATGTGAGCCACCATTCCATGGGGCCACCTCTCCCATTTAGTATGTCTATTGCACCCAGCCCATACTTCAATTCAAGGGGCAATCCAAAAATGTGTGTTTGTAATCCCATGAGCAGACTAACCAAAAGGAGGAGATGATCGGCTCTACTATATCAGGTATTAAGAAACAGGCTAAAACAGCTGATGAGGTTATTTTTATGAATAGCAAATTAATGATAGGTTTTTGGAAGGGAAATTGGTATGGGAGCAGATAGAGTTTCTAAAATGTCAGAACATTTTGTTTTAACATTTTTCCAAATGAAAATGTTGACATTTTACAAGAAAAAAAAAAAACAAATTTAGATTTTAGCTTAATGTTAGATGTGGATTTATCAATAGGAAAATTCAAGAAAATAATCCATTTTATGTCAAGCATTTTAGAACATAGCTCAACATTAATTTGGGGTTGGAACTTGTTTAATTAATTGAACCCTTCTGAAAAGTACACATTTCAGATGGCCTGAAGTGATACAAAACAGTTTACCAATTCACGCATTGAGACAGAAATTCTACACTCAAATTAAAGGAAGGTGGGAGAAGATAAACCAGCTTGAAAGAGCGACACATACTGAGACACATGGAACAGGCTGGGAGAGAGAGTGAGATTTCCAGGACTGAACAGTGCAGATCACAGGAGAGAATATTCTAAGTACAGAAAGTGATGTGGAAGTGCATAGACCCCCCTAGAAGGGGATAGAGGGTTTGGCATTACAAGGGAAAAAGTGGGATGCAGAAGAAGACAAGGGCCTTTGCAAACATGTCTTAACCCCCATGCATCCTCAGGCTAAATCCAGCTTCAGAAGATACAAATGCTTAAATAAACAAGTCAATTTATTATTCCTCTGTGTTTCAGATCTTCCTAACCTTCTGCCTGGTTCATTTACTGCAATAAAATGCTTGTAAACAGATCATACTCTGAAAGCTACATTTTCCTGGTAAGTGGTCACCTTAACCACCTCTGCTTTGACTGTGGCTAATATTCCCCAGGTCACACTATAATCACTGAGTAATGGGACCAAAGTGAATTGCTAGGGCACTTAGTTCAACAAAACTATCCCCAGCATCCAAACCGCATATGTGACTGTGCTCTGCTGATTACCGTGACAAGAACTGCTTACATAGTCGGGGAAAAAATGAGTAATGTCATAATTCTTAAAAAATCTTAACAAAACTTGCCCTGAACAGAGGACACATGCTGCTGTATTAAACTAGTAAGTGTAATAATGAACTCTACAGTTATCTAGTTTTGATTTGTTGTTGGTTATGGTGTTGTACACATTGTGAAACCAGTGAATTGGAGCCTACTGTGAAACGGTGTAATTTTCTGGAAACACAGATAATCTCCTCCAAGCCATTCTAAGAATTGGGGTTTGATTGCCTTGTTGTTAACTCAGTCCAAAATTAACTTCATCACAACCTAAACAGGCAGGGGAAAACTGCATGAGCAGACAGAGGAACTGTTACCAAGACTGACTTTTTTTTTACTGCTTTGTTTGGTTTTAGTGGCAAGGTCTGAGCTGAAATACTACTGACAGGTATAAAGTTTATTGTGGCTTCTCAGATGGGAAGCAGGTTCTGAGGTGTAGATGAGTGTAACTGCCCTGAATCAAGTGGGGTTGCCGGTTTATAGTAATTGGTAGTCTTAGTCTATATTTTGTGTCCCCTTTGACACTGACTCTGTCAAACTGAATTGATTGTCTCTACCAGAAAAAAAAAAAAAAAGTAGAGAATAAATATTCCTTCTACATTTAGGTTCGAAGATTTTGCTCCCTTCTGAACAGGATTAAGCAGATAATTTCTCTCCTGTATTTGTACACCACTCCTCTCGCTCTCCAAACCATGAAATATCTCTGCAAAAATAAGAGTGAAGCTGTCGTGGAGATAAAATACATTGCCTAAACTGAGCTTGTAGCATGAGTTTCACAACTAAGTAGTATGCCATTGTGGGATGATGTCTCTACATCCCTTTGGAGAAGCAATCTGAAAATAAAGACCTGTGCATTCCCCCAGGCCAGCACATTGGGCTTTCCCTGATTGTCTAAACCCTATCAGCAGAGAGGAAAAAGGAGGCTATTGCATGCATGTCACTACAGGAAGCCAGCTCTTTGTTTTTTACATAATCATCTCTATTCTGAGCTTTATGAAAAGTTCATGAAAGGGAAGGAACAGAAAGTCACAGTGACAATGCAACCAGAACTCAGAGATGCGTTGTGGTACTTAGCGGTGTTTACCTGCTCCAATAATTCTGATCCCAGGGCAGAGCACTGAAGATTAACTCCAGACCTCATTAGGCAGGATAGAATTACGTGGGTTAACAAAGTAATACTCTTGGCTTTCTTTTGCATTTTAAAAGTGTCTTGAGACCTATAAAATCCCTTTGAATTTTATTAAAAGTCTTCTGCAATAATTTTTCATCCTGCAGCCCAGTTGAGCCGAACTAATAAATTAGCGTGTTATCTGTGTGGATATACATTAGAGTTTCAAATGAAGATTATTAGAGCCAAAAACCTAACAGTGCTCATTGCAACTGGGGAGGAAGCAAGCTGGTCCACCGAGAGATGGGCACCAAGGATAATGACTGAGGGACACGTCTACACCCTGAGCCCACAGGAGATGGGCAACATGTAGAAAAGCATCTCCAGCTGCCAAAAGGGCAGGCTTTGGGCACCCCGAAGAGGCTGATGGAGGCAGGAAAAGCCAGGCAGGGGTCCATTAGTATGTAAGAAATCCTCAGAGAAAGCTCATCAGGCTTATCCTGACTGCACAGTCTGTGTGAGTTTTTGCTCATCCTGAACCGGTACTGGTTGCCCACATGTAAATCCTGGCCATAGATGAACTCTGCTTTTCAACTGAGCTGTCTGCCTCAGCTCAAACTCTGATAAATGCAATGTGGCCACAAAACAAATATAAACCACACAACTTTCTAGCTGCTACAGCGCTGGGCTGTGTAGTGGCAGACAGGGTTTGAAGCTGGAGTAACGTATTCATACTTGGCATCAACTTCCCCCAAACCTTCTGCTTTTCTTCTTCACACGCTTTGGGATTTCTGGCCAAAACATCAGTACAGGTAGAGTGTAATACATTTTTTTGCCATTTTGCAAAGCTCGTAAACAGGCAAACTTAAAAAACAAAGCCAAGGTTAAAAAATAAATGGGTGTAAAATGGAAAGCAGATGCTGGGATATCATCTCTTTAATAAGCTTCACCAGCAGTGCTCCCAGCCCGAGTGCTATTTGCTGAGTGGAAGCTGGTAAGATGCTTCTGCACCTCTTGCTGTCCTGAGCAGAGAATGGCAGTGATGGCCTGAAGCCCATTGGCTGTGACTGAAGCACATTTCAGGGGCAGAGCTGCCCAGCAGAGCCAGGGTTGTGCACCCAGTCACACACTACTTCACACCCCACAAGGGTTCTGCAACAAACCAGAGGATCTGGAGGGGTGACAGTGAAGAGGGGGTTGAAAGAGCTTTATACAAACACACACTGAGCCCGCAACAGGCCTGGCCACCAAGAGGACCACACACTTCCTTCAAAGGGAAAGCCACATTGCAAACATGCTTCCATTTTCTTGTCCATACCTCCTCTACCCTGCCCTGTTGCTGCAGGACTCATCTTTTTCCCTGCTTGCGTGCCATCCCAACTTCCTCCGTTATCCTTCTCCCTGCTGATTTATTTCTCTCCCCTCTTGAAGAAGCATTTGGGTAGGCTGGTCAGCCACATGAGCAGGAACCCAAAGCACCAAAACTGTCCACATCTGGGCAGGCATGAGAGTGCACAGGTAGGTTACTTCACTTTCTCTTCAAGGTATTTTCCAAGCATTATTTTCAACCTCTCAACTTCTCCGATTCCCATGACGCTGTCTCAGAGAGGGCAGGCAGCTGGGCAGCCTGGGCACATCCCACAGGATGCTGTGCAGCCAGCAGCATTTCAGCTTTCCTCAGAGCAAACTAATCACAAGGCAGGGATTTAAGGGCAATGTCATCACACACTGCCTGGTTCACTGAACCACAGCAGTTTGGTCATGCTTGCCTGGACTCTTTTTCTTTACCTTAAACAAGATCCAGCTCTCTCTTCTAAGGGACATTCGTTCCTGCAGTTCCCTTCCTGCATCAACACCACCCTGACATTAATGTGGACACAGTTTGTTCTTCCCCAAAAGATAAGATCTCCTGCCCAAGATGAGCCTCATGATGTGCTACTGAAAGTGAATTTCGAGATACATCTCCAAGCCACTGCTCTTCCCCTGGGGTCATACAGACATCATTTTAGTATGTCTTTATTTCTAAGCCTTCCTCCTCTTCGTCTAATTCCCTTTCACCTCCCACTCCTATCCTTTATTTCTCTCCTTCTATTCTTTTTTAAGAGGAAAATGTTTCTTTTTACTCTCACTCTCTGTTCCTTTCCTACTGTCATTCCCTTCATGTCTCATCCACAATGATATTTTTGTTCAGGCAATAACTAGTTTGTTCTTTCTCCTCTTCCCACTGGGCTACTTTGATCTGCTGGTCCTAAGTCTGTTTTACACATTCCTTTTCTTCCCTCCAAAGACACATCAGTCTATTTCCCATCCCCTCCTCCTTACTCATCTCTGTTTTCCTGCTCTGATGTATTCTTGCTGCACCAAACTTGTTTTGTGTGTAGATCGTTTTAAAACCTGCTCTGCTGCCCTGAGAAGCATTGCAGTAAGTGCTGGAGGATATGATCTGTCAATCCAGCCACCCTAAAATGACACAAGGTGCCACTTTAACACCCTGTCTTAGCCATGCTTTATTAAGAAGAACAACTGGTTCCCAAAGGAAAACCTAACCCAGGGAGCACTGAGGATGATAACCCCTCAGTCACCAAGCTCAGCAGCAGATCATGTTGCAGCACAAACCTGGAAAAGCCCCTGGGGATCCGTCCCTTTCTCTGCCCAGATCTTCTGCAGGAAGGGTGCCAACCACCAGGAGTAACTTTTGATTGTCTGTAATCAGGAAAACTCCCTGAAAATTAATAACTCACTTGCAGACTCTTAGGGCTCCGGAGGGGGGAAATTTTAGAGCTGCAGACCCTGTGCTACAATAAATCACAGCAAGATGTGATGCCAGGCAGTAGGGAGCCTGACGGCTCCATGTAACGGGAAACCTGAGGGTGAAAATTATTCTTCCCTTCCACGTGACAGCCATTTACTAACCTGTCCCTCACCTTGAGAATCTGTAAGTAGGGGAAACAAGAAAAGTCTAAAAATCATGCCTGTCCACCCTGTGCCAAACAAAACATTAGCGCTTTCTGCAATGACTCCTCCTGACAAAAACCCTCACTTCTACCTGACCTGGCCACTTTGGGGAGAAAGCAGTCCCAAGACTGAATAACATTTTCTCAGGGGCAGGCACTGCAAACCAGGGTTTTTTGCAGATGGAGTGTTTGGACACAGAGTACAAATACCATTTGGTGCCCAGCAAGTGTCCCCTGGGCATTTGGGCTGGCTGCCAGGCTGTTTGCCCAGCTGCTTTACCTCCAGGCTTGGATGAGCAGCACTTAATGTGATGGGATACACCAGAGCATTTTGGCCACGCCAATTCATAGAGCATCATCCAGTGATTTCATTAATGCAGCAGAGCTGTGGGACAAGCACAAATGTTGGCATTCAGGTCTGGAAAGGGGAAAAGAAAAGAGGCTTATTTAATTTTCACTTGTTACAAAGTGGAGAATAAGGGAACAGACTGATGTGCTGCTTGTGACAGGACTGATTTCCCAGCGAAGTGATTCCAAGTTAAAAGACTCAGTTGATAGCAAATGAAACATACTGTTAATTTACTAGAGCATTTGAAAGGTCAGTCCCAGAAACCTGGCATTTCTTTCTTTTACCTTACACAACCATGTGAGTTGGTCATCCCCAAGATGATAACTGCAACAAGAGCCATGATGAGGCCAGGTTTTCCATCCTGATCATCAGCCCTGAATCCTCCAAGGCTTGCCAATGACAGCAACCTGCAAGAGAGCTCTGTGTGTGCGCTCAAGCACCCATGAAATAATAAACTGGCCACAGAAATCTGTATGTCATTGCGAAGGTTAGGTGCAGGCTGCCCTCTGCGTGCCCCAAATCCAAACCTGGTCTGTGGCTGAGTAAAATAAAAGGGAAGATTAAAAAAAAAATACAACAAGATGAAGCAAGTCTCAGCGATTGCTTCACATGAACATGGTGCATTGTTCAATAGTAATAGTCTGAAACGTTATAGTTCCACAATGCTATAACAGCATCACTTAGAGTCATTACATGGGTATAATGCAGTTCAATTTGGCAGCGTGCAGTGCAGTTTGCCTTGTTTTTTTTAGCACAGAAAGAATGAACTAGAAGCCTCATGAACTTTTGTGATCCCATCCTAAATAATTTCACTTAAATATAACGTCAGCTCAATAGCTGGGAAATCAAATTAGCCCATTTATTGAATAAATATAGTTATTTCTATATACAGGGGAACAGTATGAGTACCTGACAGGCATCTATTGCCACTTTGACATCCTGCTGTGTGGGATGCAAGTGGGCACAGGACTCCCGTTTCCTAGATGCCAACTCTATGGCCATGTCTCAGATGCTCTAGGGCAACTAAAATGTCACAAGACACCTAACATTTGGGCACCTGATTCACTCCCACATCACCCTGCAATAACAGGTGATGCAACATGATAAACCTCAGCATGGAAAAACCTCTCCTCTGAACAATTCACAACCTGCCTTTGACCGGGAGCTCCCCAAAGCCTCAAAAAATCACAGCTTGATACCAAGACAGTTGATTTAACTAAAAAAGCATAATAAATGTTAACCAGTGTGTATATATGTGGCATAAATAGAGCATATATTTGTGCCTCCCCTATGAGGTTCTACTTACCAGTAGTGACCAAATTTTGTCCCTCTAGGTGAAAATCTGTGGACTCAAATGAGACTATAGTCAAGGGCTGCATTTGTTCATAAATTGAAGTGACACAGGTTAATGGAGAAGCCAGATAATTTCATTATCTGAATCTGAACAGATCTCATCATGTAAGAAAAAAATACCTTAATGCAGTGCTGATGGCAAATATAAGTAGATACCTTAACAGCTATCATCACTGACTGTACCCTACAAATACCTAACAACTGCTGTGCTAGAAAACAGCTTCTGACCTGCCAGTAACATTCCATTTTGAACTCAGCCCTAGCCACAAAACCCCAGTCTTTTGAACTTGGGAAGATGTATACACTGTACATGCAGTGAACTCCTAGCCTTTAGGGTGAACATAGCTTTATTTGGGGAAAATTGATTAGATTTGTCAGGTGAATAAAATTTTTTTTTAATTTATCTGGTTGAAAGCAGGCCCATGTATTTTAGTTTTTCATTAGAGCACTTCTGAGTTTGTCCAGAATAGTTAAGAGTATCGTGATACATCAGCAACAACTGGACCAAGCCACAGCAGAAACCCCCTCAGGAAAACACACTTTGCCTATGAAACTTAAGTCTAAATGCTGCTGGTTTCAATTTCTCCCCACAGAAGGGAAATAGAAGATAAATTAGGCTACAAAATTGCTTGCTTTTTTTTTTTTTTTAGGAAAAAAGAAAAAAGCACAGAAAAAAACCTCAAAACCACTTCTCCTCAACTCATACACATGTGCACAGACACTGCCAGGAGGTACAGCACAAATATTTTGGAACTAGCTGTGAAGTTCAGCAGCAAGGACTGGACCAGACTGCTCAACACAGCCCCCCTGCTCACCCTCCCCTCTCCTCCTTCTCACCACCCTCCCTGCGCAGAACATGCCCAACATCCCGCACCAGGGGAAATCATTGCAGTTGCCCTGTCTGATTTCTAATTATGATGCAGGGTGATAAATTTCCTATGGGATACTCATTATATAGAGCATACGAATGTGCTGTAATCAGGCGTGTTTGTTGCTATGGAAAAACACAGCAAGCGTGCAGAGCCTTCTGTGTGGCATCTTTGGTGTCCCTGCACTCGGAGTACTTGGATTCCTTGGCAGCACGCGGCATAGCAACATGTTATCTGGCACAAAACCCAAGGACATAACAAATTTCAAGTGAAAAACTTGCAGGGCTCGTTAGCCCATTGCATCTTCAAGGGGCATTAGGACTTAATGATTTCACATTATTCCCTTTTAAAGCAAAGGGATCAAAGAAAAGTATCAACAGCAGCACAAGGTTGAAAGCTTCACCTTTCCCTCCTCCTTCCTAAAGCTTGTTGTCTTCCATTATATACTGGCCACCTCCATTTTAGGAGGGGAAAAAGGATTGTTGGACCGTGTATTCACACCTTTACGTGCCATGGTTAAATAGGGCTCAGTGTGGCTATTCCTCTCCAGGCAAGGAAGTATTAACGTGAACACCACGTGGGACAATGCCCTGTTGGGACACCCTGTGCTGAAGAGCGGGGGAAAAAAAACCAAAAACAAACAGTCATTATGATTATTAATTAAATCCCCTGCTAATCCCTTCCATGGGCGGCTGGTGGGGGTGGGGAGGATGCCGAAGTGCAGTTCTCTCTATGCAACCAAATTAAATGGATCTCAGTGGTGCATGGAAACACTCAGACCATTTGTTTTATGCATCCCTTGTTTTAAAACACTTAACCCACGGCCCAGACCCACAGCGCATTCCTCAAGGATTGGCACAGTCTCCATAGTGAGGCAGGAACAGCAGCGAAGGCACCTCGCTCTATAGCCTGCTCCTCCAAAGAGGAGAGACAAGGAAATAACACTCACTTCCATCATCTTTAGACATCACTCATTCTGTATTTCTGGAGTCTCTGACCCAGAGAAAGCTTTTTCTGACACTGTGCTTGAGGTGAGAAGGGAGATGGTGTAGCTGCGAAGGCTGCCAATTGTGTATTGATGGCTGGAGCACCTGCCACCAGAAAAAGCCATCAGAGGGGCTGGGCATCGCAGACGCCAGAGTCTGGGTGGTGAAGCAGGCATCGTTAGTCATGCATTCCTATGTTCCTTCTTCCTGTGAAGAAAATGAGTCGAAGCTCTGAGAAACTCCTATAGCTCCATTTGGAGCAGGCAAATTGTAATATATTGTCTGGAAATAAAGAGGGCCAGGCAAGCTTAAGCTGCCTTAATAACTGCCTCTGCTTAAACAGTTAAATGCAGATGTAATGAAGAGTGTAGTTTTTTTTCCTTCAAAACGCGAGTTTCCCCATATTGTATTACAGCAGCACCCACATCTCTGTTCACCACAGGCTGAAGGAGAGATCCAATTTGTGCCTGTTGGCTTAGCCCTTCTGTCCCTATGCAAAAAATAACGATAGAATGAGTTGAGTTAATCTATTTTCTTTTTTAAAGTGGCCACCAGTCCGTGGGATCAAGTGACACTAAGCAGGGCTGCCACCAACTATTGCTGTGATTTTTATCAAGACTAACAACTCCTACTTCAGTAGAAGGATTTTGGAAAAACAGAACTACGTGATGCGTGAGAGGAGAGGTGTTGAAGCTGCCAGGCTCAGAGAGATGCTCTGCCTTGTCTGCTTTCCCCTGCTCCCATTTCCTTACCTGAACTCCCTGGTGGTAACACCGTACTACAAAATCCAAGGGTGGGGCTGCCCAAGCCATGACAGCCACTTCTTCAAACACTGGAGCAGGACCACACCACCCTGTTACAGACTTCCATTTGCTCTTCCTCAAAATTAATCCATCTTTGTCTGATTCCCCTGTATAATAGGAGCCAAGATGCTTCAGACAGATGAGGCATGTGACAGTGGCACTGGGAGATGAGGGACACACGTTCCTATGCACGTGCTGGAGATGCGCCAGCCAGACAGCTGTCAACCTCACTGCTGGGTTTGGCTGACAGAGCTGAGAAACCCTGTAATGTAGGAAATCCAAGCGAGTAACAAATGGAGACCTCCACATCCACGTGGATCACAAGCCATTTAACCAAAAAGAACCACCTTTCCAGCAGTCCTTTGCTGGCACAGCAAACGACCCACCACAGGGATGGAGGTCCTCCCAGATCCAGCAAGAGTCAGTCCAAACTGGTGCTGCTGGTTGACTTTTGCTAGTCTGCATGCAATAAGTTGTTCTCATGGCTAATACCATGCAAACAGCTTCATCACTGTGCAAACTCTGAGCAGCCTGAGAGGGGCTTGGCTTTTCTCAAAGTCTGGCTGCCCAGAGAGGAACCCAGAGCCAGTGAGGGGTGCAGGCATTCAGGGAAGCCTACAACATCACTGCACCTTTCTTTTGCTTATTCTTATCCCAAACATCTCAGTGTACTTCGTAAAAAAAAAAAAAAAAAAAAAAAAAAATCATATTAACCCCACCGATCCTATGGCTTTTGAAGACTGGCAGCCAGGGAGAAAAGACTAAGAGGGTTCTTCTGAGTCACAAATGAGGTAGTGAAAAAGATGAGGCTCACTTCAGTCTTACTGCCCGCTGGCAGCGATAACATTTCCTCCAGCCCATGCCCTCCTAACTACAAGCTCTCAACCCATCTTCCCCAACGTTCGGGCAGAACCACTGCAATACTGGGCACACAGAGAGCAAACTGAAGGTGAGCAGGAGTTGTGGTTGATTGTCTGTTCCCATGAGTCTGAAGAAATTTTCACTGACCCAAACAAGTTGCATTTCATTTACCTGGTAGCTCCTCCAATCTAGAATGCATTTTGTGGAGGCACCGTTACCCATATATTTGTGCAGCACCTTGCACTATGCCATCCCAACATCCAAGATGGCATAAAACATAAGCCTACTAACTTCACAGAAATCTACCAGCACCTCAAGCTCATAACTCTCTCCAGAACAGCAGCATTGATGGAAACTGATGTCTCTGCAAAGAGGCTGCGATATAAAACCAAGCTGACAACAGCCCAGAGACTGCCACGCTCCCAAGCCCCTGGCAAGCAGGCAGGTTAACCGTGAAGTATTATTCATCAAACTCGAAGGAAAATGGTTCAAAACATTCTTGGTTTTGTTAGTGTAGCTTTTCATAATGCTTATAAAGGAGAAACTTGACAAGAACTGCAGATACAGAATTTCTCAAACAAAACACACACAGAAGAGTGAAATTCCCCTCCTACTTCAAGGGAAAAGTGTCTCATTCACTGATGCCAAATACTGATTTAAAACACTGACAGATACAGACCACTAAAACTTCCCGTAATGAACTGTGGTTTTCAGTGTTGGTAAGAAACCTCAAAACACAACAGGAAATGAGGCAAAGGTTTTGTTTTGTTTCCCCTACTGTTGCTTTTATAAAGGGGAAATTGTTATAATTCATTGCTAAATCCAGAACTCAGAAAAAAGACCTGATCTTCCCATCCCTCCTGCCCCAGTGCAAACCATTCCATGTTCCCGTGAACATGCAGCACCAAAAGCAGCAGAGGGCTGGGCCATGCCAGGTGTAAATGAAAGCAAAAGCTCAATTGCTGATATAAAGTCTTTCAATTGCTGCTTTTTTTTTTTTTTTTTTTTTGTT